>OY253689.1:0-305420 GCA_958009085.1 Protoeuglena noctilucae
ACCCTAACCCTAACCCTACCCTAACCCTAACCCTAACCCTAACCCTAACCCTAACCCTAACCCTAACCCTAACCCTAACCCTAACCCTAACCCTAACCCTAACCCTAACCCTAACCCTAACCCTAACCCTAACCCTAACCCTAACCCTAACCCTAACCCAAACCTACCCTAACCCTAACCCTAACCCTAACCTAACTGCCCTGAACCTAACCCTAACCCTAACCCTGACCGCACGCTCACCAGCTCGTCTTCACAGGGGTCAGGAGCCGGACGACTCTACTGCGAATCTTGGAGGGACCGCCACGCCTTCCGCCGCCCTAAGTTTGCATATTAGCCGCGAGAGGAGCGTCCTTTGCGGCTATCATCGGCACGTGGCCCGGCTTGCAAGCGTGCGGTCAGGCGGTGCAGCACAAATGGGGGAACGAAGGCTCCTTCGACATCTACCCATCGTTGGTGGCTACTTGAGTTGCGTGATTCAATCGCGGCGCATACATGAGGGCCAGATGCCCGCACGGGATGGTAACCGCCATCCATCACACGCGGTGCGCCACCCCCTGCGTGGCCAGCTTGAGGGCGTCCAGCCGACGCTTGAGGTCCTCGAGGGTCGTGCCCACGACTCCCCCGCTGGCACGGACGCCCTGAGGACGGGGCGGCGGCGGCGAGAGGTGTGGATGTCGCATCCTGCGCTCGTCATAGCAGCCGATGCAGCAGTGACCCGGCTGAGTGCACTCGCCTGGTTCGAGGCCGCAACGGACGGCAAGGGAGCCTTGTCCACGCTCCCTGCCCCCCACGCCTCCCGGGCCTCACTGGGCGGCCCCCGGCGGTGCGCTGCGTCGGGGGACCCCGCGGCCGAGTCACCGCGGGAGGGGGCGGCTGAGGGGGCCACCGAGGACTGCGGGGAGGGCATTGGGAGGAGGTCACGAATGGACCCCGTGGCCGTGACTGCGAGTCTCACTGCCTCAGAGAGCCCTGGGGGTCGCCTGCCCATGCCCAACGCCCATCACCCCCTCCCCCTCGCCTGCGTGGACGCCACAGGGTGCGACTGGAGGGCGGCGACGGCCTCGGCGGAGGGCAGCCCCACGCTGCGTCGGAGCTGGGCGATGCGCTCCTGCACCGAGGGGGCCGAGGGGTCCAGGGAGGAGCGGGGCGGGGGGGCGTGGGTGGGGTGCAGGGCGTGGCTGTGGTCGGGGGCGGGGATCTTGGAGGGGGTGCGCTCGAGCTTCGCAGCGGGGTCGCGAGAGGCGGGGGCGGGGTCGCGGGGGCGCGCGGCGTCCGGGGAGGTGCAGTGGGCGGGGGCGGGGGGGTCGACCTCTGCAGGGGAAAGGCGGGGGCAGGGGCAACGTCGCCTGTGTTATCAACCCGACCGTTAGTGCGGCGCGGTCGACATGGCAGGGCCTGGCAAGTCCGGCACTCGCAGGCGTGCATATCGCATGCCGCGTCTCATCAGTCACGCACCGTCTCCCCCCCTCAGGCCGTGCCGCCTCTCTGCAGCCGCTGCGAGTCCCTTGGCGACGTAGTGCCTCAGCTCCCGCGAGCACTGCGCCAGGAACGGCTCCAGGTCGATGCCCGGGTGCCGCTGCGTGAGGTCGTAGAGGTCGGCCAGGCCGGCGTGGCTGGTGGCGCGGTCGGAGATCTTGCGGAAGGCCTGGGGGGGAGGGGGGTGCGTGGGGTGAGGGTGAGTGGAGGGTATGGGAATGGAGCAGTGGGGGCTTTATGGGAGCGATGGGTGCCGTGGATGGGGTGCGTGCGAGCGGGGGAGATGGGTGCGTGTGCACGCAAGGTGAGGCAGGGCTGCGTAGTGTCACGGCCCCGTCCATGGGATAGCAGGGTAAGCAGTGAGGGTGTCGCTGCTCGGCATGCACTGCATCGCCGTCCTCGCCTGGGAGAGTGCCTTCTGCAGTGCGGGGTCGGCGCGTCCGCTGCCCTCAGGGGCGTTGGGGTCCAGGGCCGCGAGGGGGAGGGACTCGCGGGGGCCGGCACTCTCACTGCGCAGCTGACGCTCCAGGGCTGCGAAGGGGGTATGGATGGGGTGGGTCAGGTGACCTCAGAATGCAGATGCAGGTCCAATGCGCGGGTGGATGCGTGTTGCTCTGCTCTGCCCCCCCTCCCCCCCCCCCCCCCCGCCCCTCACCCCCCGCTGCCTCCGCCGACTGCAGTGCGATCTCCACGTAGGTGTGGATGACGGGGACGGCGTCGGGGCATGCGGGGTCCGGCCGTGCGACCCTGGCCACGTGGTCACGTATGGCGCGGCCCTTGATGTTGCAGAGGGTGTGGAGGAGGGTCTTGACGATGCGCAGGGACTCGTCGGCGGAGTTGCCGCGCCTGCGAGGGGGGTGGGGTGAGCGGGCAAGCGGTGATGGGGGTGTGGGTGGGAGTAGGGGTGGCAGTGACGCTGGGCACAGGGTCTCGTGGCAGGCAGCATGCGAACCGAATACAGAACAGTGCATAGCAATCACATCACCCCCCCCCCCCCTCGCCTGCGTATCTCCTCCACCCCCAGGGCGTGCAGGAAGGCATGGATGGCCGCCAGCACCGCGTCCAGGTCCAGGGACCCCACCACGCGGCCCATGGCCTTGGCCAGCTTCACCAGGCAGCGCACCGCGAGCTTCACCACCTCGGCGTCGCGGCCCTGGGGAGGGGGGTGAGGAGGGTCGGCGTGGGGGGAGCGAGGAGGGAAGGGGGGAGCAGTGCGCACAGAGCTGGGGGGTTTCTGAGCTAGAGTGGCTGGCAGCGTCGCTGTGCTTGTCATCAATACTGCCAAGCAGGATCGCTGCGTCTCTCGCCAAGACCGCCCACCCGCATCCCCGCGTCCCTCACCGGGGGCGCGTCCGTGAGCACGGGCGGCTGCAGGAGCATCCCCACGAGGCAGCACACGACGGCGGTCTTGTCCCCGTTCTCCAGCGACCGCAGCACGAGGACGTTGAGGGCGCGGAGGAGGCCGGGGGCGTCGTCGCCCAGGGATGCCACGGCGGGGGAGGGGAGGAGGTTCAGGGACACGCCCAGCAGGTCGCGCAGGGTGGGCTCTGGGGGGAAGGGGGGGATGTGAAGAGGTGAGATGAGGAAGGGAAGACTGGGCTACTATGCAATGATAAGAGAAGTAGACGCATCTGCAACCACGTGCGAGTGTGCATGTCATCGCCCATCACCTTGGACGGCCTGTGCGGTGGCGGGGAACTGGAAGAGCTGCATGAGGGCGTTGAGGGTGTACTTGCACGCGCGCACGCACGAGGCCATCCCCGCCGCGTCCCCCCGGGCGTGGGCGGCCGTGGCACCCGCGAAGGCGTCGCGCATGGTGGCGGCGAGGGTGCGGGAGAGGCGGTCGGCGTCGGGGGCGAAGAGGGAGAGCATGGAGGACCTGGGGGAGGAGAGGTGGGGGTGGAGAGAGGTGGAGCGTGGTTGCAGCAGACGAGGACTGGCCACACGGAGCTGGGCAGAGCAGGGGGAGTGCGACGGCCATCAGTGCATGGCCATGACGAGCAGTCTGCCTCACCTGACTTCCGCATCTGCCCCCGCCGCCTCCATGAGCAGCCCGCAGAGGATCTTCATCCCCTCGATGGCCCTGGCCGTGTCCCCCGACTGCACCATGCCCATGCCCAGGGACCAGGGGGTCGCCTTCAGCTGCGAGGAGAGAGGATGGGTGCGTGCAGGGATCACGTGTGACGAGTGCAGCGTGGCGCATACATGCTGGAAGTGGCATGCCAAGCCGTGCAGGGATGCAGTCACTTCAGCACAGCACAGCATGTCATCATCGCCCACCTGCATGCCCTTGTCCCCCACGACGGGCGGAGTGCGCGGCGCAACCCTCTCCCCTGCTTGCGTCGCCGTCTGCCCCGCCTCCGCGCCCCACGCCATCCGCGGCGCTGCGGGGGGCGCCTGGGCCGGGGCGGCGAAGAGGGGCGCGGCAGGGCAGTCCGGCATGGCGCGCATCTCCGCGTCCCCGTCCCTGTCCGCATGCGATTGCACGTGCCCTTGCACGTGCATGTGTGACCCCACTGCACCCATGCCCACTGCGTGGCCGTCTGTGCCCTCGTCTCCGTCGACGTCCATGGGCTCAGGGGCAGGCGCAGCGAGGCCAGGCAGCCGCGAGGGGGCGGGCTGCGTCTGCTTGCGGGGCCGGGCGTCGGCACGAGAGGGGGGCTGCGGGGGGAAAGGAGGGGGAAGAGGGACGTGGCGGAGTGCGACATGCATGTGATAGCAATGGCTCATCTCAGTTCACCCCTCTCTCCATGCATTAACCCCCCCCCCCCCCCCCCCCCCCTCCCTCTGTCACTCACCTCCTCCCTCACCACCTTGACGTGTTTGAATTTGTCCTCCAGCACCGATGCCTCCCTCTCCCCCATGGGGCCCAGCGCCTTCCACGCCCCCACGCCCAGGTGCCGGTACGCGGTCCCGCAGCATTGCACGGCGGCGTTGCGGACGCTGTTGTCGCGCTCCCCCACCGCGCGGGCCACCAGGGGCAACACCCGCGCCCGCGCCATGCAGGGCGGCACCCCCCCCTCGCGCTCCACCCAGGCTGCCAGCTCCTCCAGCCACGTGACCCGCGTGCGCTTGTTGCCCGTGGACTCGAGGCCCAGGCGGGAGATGTACTCGAGGACGCGGTCGGGGGGGTACACCTCGCACACTGGGGGGGGGTGGTGGGGGGTGGATGAGGTTGCACGTGCGATGGCGGGGCAGTGGGGTCGGTGCTATGCCCCAGAGATGGCAGGGGTAGGGTTGATGATATGGCTTGCATGACAGACACCCGGGCATCTCCGCGTCCCACCCCCTCACCCTGCCTGGCGACGCGCACGTGTGCCTGCCGGACGCGGTCGAGGTTGTGCCCCGCGCGGTCGACCAGGGTGGGCAGCAGGGCGAGGGCCTCCTGGTCCGAGAGGGGGAGGCGGCGGTCGCGGAGGGCGGCGAGGATGGCAGAGAGCATGTCCAGCACCTTGAGCAGAGACTGGGGGGGAGCAAGGGGGGTGGATGGTGGTGACGGGCCATGCCAGGTGCAACATCACCCATGAATCAAAGGTGATTGTGAGAGATCCATGCCATTGCAACAGCACCCACACGCCGTGCCCTCGCCTGTGTGTTGGGCTCGCAGAGTCGGCATGCGGCCCAGTAAAGGACCAGGTCCAGGGACCCCGCCACGCAGTCGAACTGAGACAAGGCAGCAGCTGCGATGCGGTCGGCGGCCGCGCAGTGCCTGGGGAAGTCGGGGCTGAGGAGGTCGGCGACGAGGGAGGGGGAGGCGAAGGGGGCCAGGGAGGGGGCCAGGGACTCCGAGGCGGCCTCGTCCGCGCGGGGGTCGGACCAGGCGGCGGGGACGCGCACCACGCGGAGGCGGCGGGCGCGGAGGGGCTTGTTGGGGTCGACAGCGACGAAGGCGGGCTCGGGGGCAGACGCGGTGGGTGCAGAGAGGGTGGCGGCCGCGCTGGCACGCACGCCCCCGGCAGCGGCGGCGGCCAGGGCGGCGGATGCGCGGGGGAGGGCGGTGGTGGAGGCGGAGACGGAGGCGCTGCGGGAGGGGGCGCCGGCCGCGCGGTCCCTGGGGGCCCCGGTGCGGGTGCGGGTGAGGGCGGGGGCGGTAGCGGCTGTGGGGCCGGGCAGTGCCACCCCCGCCTTGGCCAGCGCCGCAGTGAGGGCGTCGGCGGCTTCCCGGTTCGCTGGGGACCGCAGCCGCGCCATGGCCTGGCCGAGGGCGTCCGGCGTCACTGCTTGCGCCACCACGCGTGTCAGGGCCGCCCCCGCCTCCCGTGCCCCGGGTCCCTTGTCAGCAACAGCAGCGGCACAGCAGAGGAGGACGTCGGCGAGGGACGCAGAACACAGGGAGGCCGCGTGCTGGGGGCACACGAAGAGGGGGAGTGTAGTGTTAGTATGGAAACACCTGCTAGAGTCGAGCGCCATGTGCTGATGAGCATTTGCCCATCCCCCCCCCTCGCTCACCTGGGGCAGTGCGGTGGCCAGGAACTCCGCGGCCGCCTGCTTGGCCTCGCCTCCCCCCCTCGTCTGCGCCAGGGCCGCCTTGAGGTCCCCCACCACCCAGTCCAGGCCGCATGCCTCGGCTGCAGCTGTGAGGAAGGCCGACGCTGCGGCGCGGTTGGGGGCGCGCTTGTCGGCGAGGATGGGGAGGGCGGCGTCGAGGAGGGAGCGGCCCTCGCGGGCGAGGGGGCGGCCCATGGAGCGGGCCAGCTGGGCGCAGACGTCCAGGGCCTGGGACACCAGGTTGCGGTTCGAGTCTGCGGGGGGAAGTGGGGAGAATGAAGTTTAGCGATAACACAGATGCTAAGTTGGCGCACGACTGGCAAGTCGGAAGAGGGTATGCTGGACTCGCTGGCCTGCCGCATCAATGACAGTGGCCCCCCCCGCATGTGCAACACCCCCCTCCTCTCTCACCCGTGATGCGTGCCTTGAGTGCCGGCACCAGCTCCCCCACGTCCGGCCCCACGCGGTGCCCCGTGGCGGCGAGCATCCCCGCCACGGCAGATAGCGCCTCGGCCCGGTCGCTCCACTTCACCGACGCCAGCTGACCCACCAGCTCCGGGGTCACGCGGGCCGACACGTCCGCCCGGGGCGAAGCCGCGTCCAGGCAGGCATCAGCAGCACGCGCCTCCCCTGCAGCGCCCGTGGACGTCAACCCACCAGTGTTCTGCGCCCCCACGCGTGCCACCCTCCGCGGCTGCCTTGCTGGGTCGTGGGGGCACCGCGCGAACTCCGCCTCCAGGGCCGCAGCCACGGCCGGCTTGGCGCCCACCATGCCGCGCACGGGGGACCCCAGGGCCTCGTGGAGGGCGCCGAGGAGGCCCACGGCAGCGGCGCGCACCGCGGGGGAGGGGGCCTCAAGCTCCGCAGCCGCCCAGGCCACAATGGCGCGGGCATCCAGGCCGGCCGTGCCGAAGTCGCGGAGGGCCCCCGCGGCCCAGGCGAGGGCCTCGGCGCGGGCCTTGGGGAACTTGGCGTCGTTGGCGGCAGAGCGCACGGCGGCGAGGACGGGGCCCGGGCCCGCAGCCTCGGCCAGGGCGGTGAGGGCGGCCGCGGCGCGCGGGGCGAGCTTTGCGTCGGAGAGTCGGTCGACGGCGAGGGGGGCGAGGCGGGCGGCGTCGTGGGGGGGGAAAGGGGGGCCGGGGGCCGCGGCGAGAGCGGCGGCGGCGGCCAGGGCTGCCCCCGCGGCCTCGGCGTTGCGCTCGCGGGCGAGGAAAGCAGCCAAGGCGGCGAGGGCGGGGGAGGGGGGCAGGGGGGGCTGGCCGGCCTCTGCGGCGGCGCAAATGGCCTCGGCCGCGCCCTGCCGGTCCCTCCAGGAGGCGCTGCCCAGGGCGCTGAGGGTGGCGGCCGGCAACCCCGCGGCTGCCAGGGCCTCGAGTCCCTCCTCCTCCGAAAGGGGAGAGGGGGCGGGGGGGGCAGAAGGGGCACGCGCGGGGGTCTTGAGGGCGGGCTTGGCCTTGGATGGGGCCCCGGAGTTGACGCGGGAGGAGACGTTGCGAGGGGGGGCGGTGGACCTGAGAGGGACGAGGGACGTTTGCATGTGAGCACCTAGCATAGTACACTTCAAATGAACATGCCCCCATGTGCCATCAGCAGTCCTCCCCACCCTCACCTCGCCGGCATGGCCCTGGCGCTGACGCGGACGGTGGGCATGGCACGCGGCACGGCTGCCGTCGACGCTGCTGCCACCGCAGTCCGAGTGCCCGCGCCGTCGTTGCCACCGCTCCCTGCCCCCACCCCCGCCGCCCTGAGCCTCTCCTCCAGGGCCCTGCGCCTGCCCTCGTCCAATGCGGCCAGTCCCTTGTCCAGCACCGCGGCCGTCCCCGCCTTGGCCGCCAGCGCCGCCATGAGGGCCACGGCCGCGTCGCGGACGGCCGGGTCGGCGTGCTCGGCGCCGGAGGTGGCGGCGGGGAGCAGCGAGGCGTGGCACCGGGACACTTCCTGCTTGGGGTGGCAGGGCTGGGGGCAAGGGGGGCGGGGCCGGTTGTTATCAGCTGAGAGCGGGAGACATACAGAGTCTGACAAAATACAGATAAATAAACAAAGCAGGTTAGTCGAGGCACTGTGGTCACATATACACAGCATCCACACTCCTCCTCACCATGGCGACGACGTGGGCGGCCCACTCGAGGGCGGCCCTGCGCACCCCGGGGTTCTTGTCCCCCCCCACGGCCGCCACCTCCTCGGCCACCTCCGCCACGGACAGGCAGTGGCGGCCTAGCTCCCTCAGCGCCTCCCCCGCCGCCTCCACCACCGCGGCCTTCTTGTCCCGGGCCTTGGACAGAGACTCCGCCGCCAGAGCACGGGCGTGGGGGCCCAGGCCGCGGCGCAGGGAGCGGGCGAGGGCGGCGACGGCGCGGAGGGCCTCGGTGACGCAGAGCACGTTACTGTCCCGTTGCATGACGCGTCGCACCTCCCGCGCCACCCCCCCGTAGTCCCCCGTGGCCAGGCGCGGCGCCGAGGCGGCGTCTGCCAGGGCGGCCATGGCGTCTCGCCTCTCGGACCACTTGGCCTTGGGGTCGAGGCGGGAGGCCCAGGCGTCGGAGAAGGCGGGGAGGATGTCCACGGGGTCTGAGAGAGACGGGGCGGTGGGGAATCAATCACAGAGTGGGGAGAGCTGCTAAGGGAAGCAGCCGAGATCGCAGCAGGACACGGGCAGTTTGCACGAGTAGCCATGCCAACTCTCACCGCTGAGGTCGTAGGGGTCTGCCTCGGGTGCTGCCTCCGCGACCTCAGCCACTCCCACCCCCGCCCCCCCGTCCACGTCCATGGCATGGGCATCACCCGCTTCGTCCTCGGCCCCATCCCCCGCAGAGACCCCGGCGTTGGCCTCTGCCATGGCCCTCCTCGTCAGTCGCTTGGGCACCGGCTTCCCCGCCGGCGCCTGCTGCAGCCACTCCTCCACGTCACGCTTCATGGCCTCACGCATCTTGTCTGGGGAGGGAAAGGGAGGCAACGAGTCGATCTCATGGGACACAACGATAGAGGAGGTATTTAATAACAGTCACACTCACGCAACGCTGTCGACCCATGTTCCCTCACCCATGATGGTGGCGCGCACGGCGTCCCTCCCCACCCACTGCGCCAGCTCCAGGGTCAGCTGCTTGGCCCCGTCGCGGACCTGGGCCACCTTGGCGTCCAGGATGCCGGGGAGGGCCTGGAGAAGGGGCTTGGGTGGCACCACGGCCGTGCTGCAAGGGGCAGGGGGGGATGAGTGGGGCACAGCATGCAGGTTCGACACAGTCCATGGGGCGCAGCACACACGATCGACAACAGTTGGCATCGCAGGGTAGTCGCCTGCCATTGCGAATACAGAGCAGCGTCTCTTCTCATCCCGCCCCCTGCCTCACCCGAAGAGAGCCACGGCGTTGACGGCCACGTTAAGGGCAGCCGTGGCCACCTTGGGGGTCTTGTGGGCGAAGGCGCGGGCCACGCCCTCCACCACGGCGCCTGCTTGGCCGAGCTCCGCCAGCAGCAGGCACACCTCGGAGGCCTTGAGCACGTTGGGGGGGCGTCCCGTCAGGGCCTTGCCCACAATGCCTGAGGGACGCGAGGGTGACGGTGCATGAGTGGTGACGAGACAGCACTGAGGCAAAGCGAGAGCGGAGCGGGGCAGCATGTCCGGTATTGGTGCGGCGCTCGTCTGCGGTGCCTCACCTGTGACGGCGTCCTTGGCGATGCGCGATGCCACGCCCTCGTCTTCGACTTCCAAGAGCGCCACGAGGGCCTCGAGGGCCCGGAGCTGCGCGGCAGCGTTGGCGTCGCCCACGCCCTGCAAGCGGGGCTCGCGCATCGATCGGCGAAGGAGCGCAGCAGCGGCTTATGTGCAACCGGTTCCACCTCATTACCCACCTTGGTCGCCAGCAGCCGCGCGTACTCGTGGAAGGTCGAGTCAGCATTCCCTCCACACCCGCTGCGACAAGAGGGGTGCAGGGCACGTCCGGCAAGCGCGACGAGGCACGCGCGGGGCAGGGGAGGCGGCATGCGACGCGGGACAGCCCGCAGCGAGCGCAGGGCGCACCCCGCGTGCACGGCCTGGGATCCTCAAGACTGCCATCGCACACGATCGCCGTTCGCGCGTGTCTGCGCGCCCCACTCGCCTGCTGCACGCCGCCTGGATGTCCTCGTAGGCAGCCACGCGCACTTTCCAGCTCGCGCTGTCCACCCGCTCCTCCATGGGCAGCTTGCGGGACTCCTCCACCAGCCTCGCATCGTCCGACATCGCAAGCGCTGGGCCTTGGCCCGGGCCAGGTGCGCGACGCGCGGGAAACGCTGCGGTGAAGTGACAGCGGGGGTTCGAAAATCTCCGCGCGACGCGTGGACGGGCGGCTCCGCTGGGCATGGAGGCAAGATAAATGGATTGATCGCGACTGCGCGGCGTCCCCTCCACCGCTGCCGTCGCAGGTGAGGGCCGCTCGAGGGCCCGTTGTCACCGGCGCCCCCGCGACGGCTGGCGAATGCGCACCCACCCAAGTCACGCAGCCCCGGTATACAAATCACACGTTGCACGGATTACGATCGCAAGCACCCTCCAGGGCGCGGAGGGGAGGCGCGTCGGGGCCTCAGCAAGCGCAGGCAGGCCGCCACAATCCACCGACGCTTCGAGAGAGGTAGAATTGCGCTAAATGGTGCACAGGATGGCAAAGGAGAGAAACCAGGGCCCGCCGGAAGGGAGGCAGCGGGGGGAACCCCAGGGGGCGCCCTACTGGTCTGGTTCTCAGCCGCTTTGGCAGAATCGCACCGACAATTCTCATGAACTCGCACCTTGTCCCTGGAGCGTGCCCCTGCCCGCGTCGGTTCCCGCGTTTCCCACGGGCGGCCCCCGCAGTCCTCCCCGTCGCGTCGCAGCGCCCCCCCAGCAGAGTTTCCAGAGGCTGGCGGGCCCCGCACTCCCGGTGTCGACTTCGGGATGGGCTTCGTGACAGGGCACGCTAGGGCTAGGGGCGGGGGCTTCGATGTGGGCCAGTCCCGCCCTGGAGGGCGTCATCGGCGGGCAGCGCAGCCGCGCTGATGGGTGCCTGGCGGCTCGGAACGCAGCGATGGCGCTTGTTAGACCACAATTGCGGATTGGAGGCCCCAACCCGTGTGTGAGGTCCATCATCGCGCGGCCCTGCGGACGGCGCGGGCGCGTCTGGCACGCCGGCGAGGGTGGAGGGGACTCCGGCGCTGCAGATGCAGGCCGCGTGTTTCTCTTTGCGGGGGTGGGCTTCGCAGCCAGCAAGCTCGTCGGGCTCGCGCGGGAGGTGGCCATCGCATCCGCGCTCGGCGTCACGCCCCTCGCCGACGTCTACAGCCAGGCAAGGGGCGTGCATGCGTGGGTGCGCATGCTGTGGGGAGCGCGGGCGTCGACTGAGCAGTGGATGATGCTCCCATGCAGGCGACGGTCCTGCCCAGCGTGGCGGCGGCGCTCCTCGGGGGCGCCAATGGGCCCCTGCACAGCGCCGTCGCCGCAACCCTGCCGAGTCTTCCGCGACCTCTTTGGCGAGGGTACCTGCTGCGGGTGTCGCTCGTTGCCGCCGCCGTCGGCGCGGCTGCCGCCTTCGCCCTGGCGTGCGTTGCTGGTGCGTGCTTTGCCTGCGCGTGCTCTGACGGTGCTTGCTGCGGCGTCCAACCCTTCCAATACTTCCGTTGGACCCCGCAGCACCGGTGATGGGTGCCCTGGCCCCCACCCCCTCGGCCCTGGTGGGACGCAGCACCGCCGGTGCCCTGCTCGCCCTCCTGCTTGCGGCCACGCCCTTCTCCCTCGCATTCGGCGTCGCGTCGGGGTGCGTGGGACAGAGCATGTCAGTCGGCGCCTGTGCACTGAACTTCAGCACTCACCCTGCACGGATCGCCCACTGCAGGGCCCTGGCCGTGTTGTCCATGGATGGCGCGTCCTCGTCTGCCCTCGCTGCCCTGGCCCCCGCCATCGCCCCGTCGGTCCCCAATGGCATGGGCATGGCGGGTCTGGCTCTGGGGCCGCTGCTGACTTCCACAGTCCCTCGTGACGTGGCCTGCACCTTTGGGCTGGCGGCAGGTGTGGCCCTGGGAACGGCGGCGCAGTGCGTGGCCGCAGCAGCGCTGTCCCGGCGCCTGACAGGCGGCGGGGACTGTGAGGGAGGCCGCTTTGGGTCGCGTGCCTTTGGGGAGGCGCTGAGGCGCACCGCGTCGCTAGTGGGCCCTGGGGTGGTGTCGCTGGGCACGCTGCAGCTGGCGACGCTGGCGGACGTCGTCATGGCCGGCAAATTCCCGGGCGCTCCCGCGGCGCTGGGCTACGCCAACCTGCTGGCCATGGCACCCATCGGGGTGCTGTCCAGGCAAGCTTGAGCTCAAGGGGTGGTGGCAATCTTGGGGTAATGTTCATTCTAACGTCTCAAGCTGGACCCTTTCTGACCGCAGTGCTCTGCTGGTCCCGGCCCTGCCCGCGCTCTCCCGGGCGCACGCCCGCGGCCCCGGCCCTTTCCGCGCCTGCCTGGCCTCGCACCTGGGGGCGTCTATCGCGCTCGGCGTCCCCCTCGCTTGCGTGGGGTCCGCCCTGGCACCCGCTGCCGTGCGCGTCCTCCTGCAGCGGGGCAGCTTCGGCCAGGAGGCCACGGCCCTGGTGACGTCGCTCCTGCAGACGTACCTGGTCGGGTGAGTGGGGATGCGATGCAGGCACTGCGTCGATGGCCCCGCGTGGCGTGACCATCCCACAGCTACCCGTGTTCGTCCTCTCCGCCCCCAGGGCCCCCGCCTACCTCGCCAGGGACGTCCTGGTGCGCGCCTGCTACGCGGCAGGGGCGGGGTGGGCACCGCTGGCCGTCAGCGCCCTGGCCGTCGCCGCCAACGTGCCTCTCAACGCTCTGCTTTCCGGCGCCAGCTACCTCGCCCCGTCCGCAGACCCTAGTGCCGCCCTTGGCCCCGCCGGCCTCGTCCTGGCCACCGTCGCAGTCCACGCCCTCTCGGCTGCAGCGCTCCTGCTCGCCCTTCAGCCCGGTTTTTGTTGTATGTCGGCCCCACGCATGCTGCGGCTACTGCCGTTTATCATCTCCCGCGCCGCCCTGGCTGTGGTGGCGGCCCCCGTGGCGGCCGTGGCGATGGGGGCTGCGGTTGGCCTCGGGCTGCCAGTGGTGGCGCATCACCCCGTCCCGCTGGTCCAAGGCTACCTGTGCCTGATACTCCGACTGGCGGCGGCCCTCGTGGGGGCGACCATTGCACCTGCGCCCATGAAGGGCCTGGGGGCGCTGGCCTTGGCCGGGGCGGTGGGGCTGGCCGCCAGCGCCGTCGCGCTGGCGCCCCTGCTGCGCGGTCGGGGGGGGGGGGGGGGGCTGGCTGCGGTGGGCGTGATTCGCTTGCACTGCGAGCCGCAGGGCGTGGGCCACTGGCGTGTCGTTGTCAGCTTCAATTGAAACCTGATGATTAGGGTTCCGCCGATGCGATCCACGCGACGAAACCGCGAGTCATTTACACCTTCGACGTGGCCTCCGGTGCTGTAGCGGTGCTGTGAGGGGCGCATGATCGGCTTGTGCCCTTGCTCTGGCCCCCGTGTCCGCCTCCCGACGTGCGGGTCCTCCGCGCGGTCGACGAGCCGCTTCAAGAGATCTTAGTGCGCGAAGAAGGTGAGGGCAGGGGTTGACGAGGCCTGGGTGGTCTCCGTTTCGACCGGAGCGGACCCGTTGTTATGCGTTCACATGGCGAGTCGATCGGCTCAACGACCCGCCCGCCGAGCGACCAAGCCATCGCCAACGTTTTTCGCTGCGTCACAGGCTTGCCAGCATCTGCGGCTGACGGCGGCCGCCCCGGCTCCGACCCGATGGTTGTCGCGCACGGGCATGCGGGTGCCCGCGCCGTAGCAAGCCGGCAGAACCTCGATCGCGCGGTAAAGACCAAAAAGGATTACCGTGAAGGGAAAGATGACCTCACCTTCCTCCAGGAGCTTGGGGAAGGCACCACTGTCTTCACAAAGGGCAAGAAGGGGACGGTCTCTGTGGGGATGGTCTCTGTCAGGGACAAGCGCTGGGGCATCATGCTCGGGGACAAACTCTGCACCCTCACGGAGTTCGAGCAACTGACCGTTGGAAATTTCAAACACCCATGTAACAACATATTCACAGAGTTCAAGGGCAACGTTGTAACTCTGTGCTTTCTGAAAGAGAAGTGGGGATTTAAGCCCTCTAGAGGTGAGGAGACCGAGCAACGCAGCGCGCATAGAGATAAATGCTTGTACACGCAATAACCAACCATGGCCCCCTGCGTGCAGGTGCGGCCCTGGCAGGCGGGGCGGGTGGTGGTGCTGCGGCTGGGTCGGGTGGTGGCACAGCAGCTGGGGCAGCCCAGGCAGGAGGGGCGGGTGGTGGCACAGCAGCTGGGGCAGCCCAGGCAGGAGGGGCGGGTGGTAGCGCAGCGGCTGGGGTGGCCCGGGCAGGAGGGGCGGGTGGTAGCGCAACGGCTGGGGTGGCCGATGGTGGCGCAGCGCGCAAGCGGAGATGCGACGCGGCAGGGGACGGAAGGCGCACCAAGAAATCCCGAAACAACGGTGAGCTGCTCCTTCAACGCCGCGAGATGTCATGGTCCGTTCTGTGCTTCGTCATGAGCACCGCAAACATGAAGTACTCTCTTCCTCGCAGCGCCCGGTGTCGTGCAAGGCCAGGAGCTGGGCGAGGCGGGCGGGTCAGGGGTCGCCTTGGACGCCGCGCCAGGTGCCTTGCGCCTGGGCCAGCTGCAGCGTGCGTGCTCTGAGTCGCCTGGCTGACACTGCGCTTCGTTGTCCGCATCACAGGCCTCCAGCAGGGCTTGGCCAATCGATCCAGGGATCCCCTGCCTGGGGCCGAGGACGCTGACGCTGTGCTGGCCGAGAACAGGGAGTCAACTCAGAGACTTAATGAGTTTGTGCGCAAGCTCCAGGCTGAGCTCTATAGCACGCGGGAGGAGCAGGTGAGAGGCGCGGGGGCAGTGCTGTGTGCTGAGTTGTGAGGGTCTCAGGGCGGCTGTGACCGAACGCTCGTCTGCGATGTCTGCAGAGGCAGCAGGAGGTGGCCAAGGCCGACGCTGTGCGGCAGAGGGACGCGGCTGAGGTGGCCAAGGCCGACGCTGTGCGGCAGAGGGACGCGGCTGAGGCGGTGCAGGCCACGGCAGAGCGCACGGCGATGGAAGAGAGGGCTGCGAGGGAGCAGGAGAGGGCTCTCAAGGAGCAGGCGGTGCACGAGTTGGGGGTGGAGAGGGCTGCGAGGGAGCAGGAGAGGGCTGCGAAGGAGTTGGTGGAGCGCGAGTTGGGGGAGGAGAGGGCTGCGAGGGAGCAGGAGAGGGCTGCGAGGGAGCAGGAGAGGGCTGCGAAGGAGCAGGAGAGGGCTGCGAAGGAGCTGGTGGAGCGCGAGTTGGGGGAGGAGAGGGCTGCGAGGGAGCAGGAAAGGGCTGCGAAGGAGCAGGAGAGGGCTGCGAAGGAGCTGGTGGAGCGCGAGTTGGGGGAGGAGAGGGCTGCGAGGGAGCAGGAGAGGGCTGCCAAGGAGTGGGCGGTGCGTGAGGTGGGGGAGGAGAGGGCTGCGAGGGAGCAGGAGAGGGCTGCGAAGGAGTTGGTGGAGCGCGAGTTGGGGGAGGAGAGGGCTGCGAGGGAGCAGGAGAGGGCTGCGAGGGAGCAGGAGAGGGCTGCGAAGGAGCTGGTGGAGCGCGAGTTGGGGGAGGAGAGGGCTGCGAGGGAGCAGGTGGAGCGCGAGTTGAGGGAGGAGAGGGCTGCGAGGGAGCGGGCGAAAGAGGCCCTGCAGGCTGTGCAGATCGAACTGGTGAGCCTAAGCCCGTGACACAGCACTGCGGCCGACTCGTGTAGGCCTTGGACTGTGACCGTGACTTGATTGGCCCCCTCTCTCTCTCTGGCAGGAGACGGAGAAGAGGGTCGCTGACATCTGGAGGGAGGTGGTACAGATAGCAGAAAGGAAAGGCGGTTTCCCAATGGCCCACCTTGATCCCTGACAGCCAGGGTACGACCGCAAGGCACAAGTAGCATATCATATGAGCCTCACGCTGACTACTGGATTTCGCGCTGCCGTCTAAACTTTGGTTTCCTCGAGCGCAGTCGTCGAGAGTAGCTAGCTGCCAGCAGCTGCGCCCGACTTCAAGCGAGTCCAGCTCACATACAGAGCGTTGCAGCACGCGCGTCTCCACTCGCCAGCGGTGATGCTAGATGAGCCCCATGGACCGCAGCTGGTCGGGCGCCGGCCCCGCGTCCCCACGGTCCCCCTGCCCCCGCGCCCCCCCCAGCGCCTCCCGCAGACCCTGGAAGTCCCCCCGGGCACCGCACCGCCCCCTGGGCCCCCCCGTGTCGTACCCCACCTGCTGCGACGCGTCCAGGGGAGCGTCCTCCTCTGCCGCAGCCGCCCTGGCCGCCCTGGCCGCGCGGCGGGGCGCCCGCCCACCCCGCGCCGCCCTCCGCGGGGGGGGGGGCGCCATGGCCCGCGCCCTCCCCCCCTCGTCCGCCTGGGAGAGGGGCAGCGCCGCGGCGGCCAGGGGGCTCCCCCGGGGGCTGCCCGACTGCAGGGCGTCGGCGATGCGGTCCATGTGCTCGACCATGAAGGCCGTCGTGGCCTCGGTGCCCACCGCGACGGCGTCCGTGCGGGGGCGCTTGGGCGGGGCCTCCGCGGTCGGCGCGGGGGGCGCCCGGGACGAGGAGATGCCGTTGATGCTGCTGCCAGCAGGGGTCGCAGTGACTGGGGGGCGTGGTGCAGGTGCCGCATCGACGGCGCTCGGATCCGGCCCCTTCTGTGTTTTGACTCTGGATGCCGGCTGGTCCCCCTTCTCTGCGCCCCGGCTGGCTGCCGCTGCCGCGCTCTGCCGCACGGCCCTCTCCAGCCGAGACTCGGGGACCTCCCGGGGGCGCGGAGTCGAGTGTAACGATGACGGTGCGGCGGGTGAAGGGGCGGGGACGTCGCGTGGGGTGGCAGCCACGTGGCCCTGCATGCAGTGCGGGGGCAGGGCGTGGGTGAAGAAAGCATGGCCCTTGTCGCAGCTCTATATGCAACCCGCACGCACCCCACCGACACTGCAGCCGCACCTGGGGTCGGAAGAGCCCCGGGTCCGGCAGCCTGCCCTTGTGAGCCGCCTCGTACAGCCACGACAGCCGCACCGGCTCCACCCCAAAGCGCCTACAGGCGGCGTACTTGTCACCCACGGCGCTGCAGAGCGGGGAGGAGATGAGCATATGCAGAGGAGTCACTTTGTCGACTTACAAGTCGCCCCCGTGCATGTCTCGCCTGTTGGCGATGAGGTGGGTGTTGGCGGCGGACATTTTCTTGGAGAAGCGCCCCCCCAGGGTGCGGACGAGGAGGCACGCGATGAGGCGCTCCTCCTGGTTGAGTCCGCTGGTGGTGGCGTGGACGGAGGCGAAGCCGGGGACGGGAAGGGGGAAGGGGCGGGGCTGGAAGGCCACGCACTGGTCGGGGGGGTCGTAGCGGTGGACGCTGTCGCAGAAGAGCACCCAGTTGACATTGGCGAGACCTGCGGGGTGGACGGGGAATGGGATCGAGTCACGCAAGCGGAGGCGCCTTGATCTTGGTGTGCAGCTGCATGGCCCCCTCGATGGGTCACCTCGGAAGGCCAGGGTGCGCCCCTCGACGGTGTAGACCTTCCTCCTGGCCCTCTCCTGCTCCTCCGCGCTCATCGCCCAGTCCCCCACCACCGCCACCCCCGTCAGCCACCGCCCGGCCCCGGGGGGCAGCCTGGGGAGCTCCTCAGCCAGGGTGCCGCCCCCCTGCACGGCCATCTCGCGGGCGTCAGCCACGGTCTGGGGATCGGAGCAGGCGGCCGCGAGGGGCGCCGTGTCGATGACCAGGCCGGTGAAGGGGCCGGGGTCGGCGGCGGGGGCAGCATGAGCCATGGCATGGGCCATGGATGGTGCAGCAGCGGGGGCAGGGGCTTGGGCTGGTGCTTGAGCGGTGGCAGTGGTTAAGGCGGTGGGGCGTGACAGGTCGACGAGGAATCGCGGGTCGGGTGCGTCGGTGGGACTAAAGAGGTCGACGAGGGTATTGCGGACTTGGCAGAGCTCCAGCCACTCCGCTGCAGGTGCAGAGGATAGGCAGCTGTGGGACACCGAGCCATATTTGGTAAATATACCAGTGTTTACTTGCATGCCTGCCATTCCAACCCCTTACCTGTCACGACGAGCATCCTCCCCCCATTGGCAGCGTGCAAGGCGCGGACTTCTGCCACCTCCTTAGCGGCCGCCCCGGGTCCCAGCACCAGATGCGTAACGGTGGGGCAGGGGCGAGGGACACTGCGGGACAGAGAGGGACCACGCGTGCTGCACTGCCACTGCCATCACCCACGTCAGCAACCGTGCTGCCAGTCCCTCACCACAGCGCCCCGTGTCGCGACGCCTTGCCTAACAGCTCCCCCGCTCTCTGCAACGAGAACCCCACAAAGCAGAAGACCGTGTTTTCCAGGATGTTCGCCTCCTCCCCCTCAGAGGCACTGTCCGGGCACGGACCCTGCCAGAAGAGAGGGGTGATTGTTACAAGAGGCATTGCATAGATCCATAAGACGCCGACATAACAATCTCAAACGCACTCCCACCCTACTCTTGCTCCCCCTTACCTCGGCCAGCAGCCCCGGCACCATTGGCCCCACGTGCGCCACCCCCGCCTCCGCCTCCGCCTCTGCCATGACTGCATCCGCGCCGTCCCCCGACGGCCCCGCAACGGCGCCCCTGTCCCGTAACCCCGCCCCCGCCTCCCTCCCCTCCCTCGCCGGCCCCAGCGCCCCCCTGGCCCTGGCGTCCTGCACCGACCGCTGCACCAGGGCAGCCGCGGAGGCGGCCGTGGCGGCGCCGCCGGCCCTCAGCCCGTACGCCACGTCCTCCGGGTAAGGGTTCAAATCCCACTTGCGCGCCGCCGTGTCGGCCACCGTCTGCGGCGCAAAGGGCTCCCGCCCAGAGCCACGGGGGGGCAGGGGACTGCGGGGATAGAGGTGAGGGCTTGGCGTTGGCAAATTGACTGAGTGAGAGCGCCTGCACTGTGCAGCGGACCTGGGCGCATGCGCTCGTCTGTGAGATGGATCTCGCACTGCATCCATCCGCTCACGTGCCGACTGGGTAGGCCTCCTCCCGCACCCGCACCCCCCTCTCGATGCAGTCGTCCACCCATGCCCCCCCCACGATCCATATGTAGTGCGCCTTGGTCTCCACCCACTGCCGCGCCTGGCGGTACTTGTCCCCCACCGGCTCAGCACACACCAGGTGGGTGCACGCGGCCGTCATGCTGTTCTGGAAGGAGCCGCCGTGGGCCTGGATCTTCTGCCCGAGCAGCTCGCGGTCCTGGACAGCAAAGGGAGAGGGCGGTGAGACTGGCTGAGCGCAGCTGCCCCAGTGAGCAAAGTAGTGACACACAGCCGACGAAACCAAACAGCGATCGCAGGTGACACCGCAACACGAGCTCTACGCTGTGTTAGACCAAGCCTAACACAAGGGGGTCGCTCCCACCAGGGACCCATGTGCACGCACCCTGCCGACGTACTGGGAGACGGAGATGACGAGGCCGAGGAAGGGGGGCACGGGGAACGCGGCAAAGTCCAGGCGCTCGCCGGCAAGCAGGCTCTTAACCAGCCAGTCCCGCGTGACGATGGGGACGCCGCGGTCCCGGCACTCCTGCAGGGCAGGGGCGAGGCCATGTCTGCGGGGCCCAGTGGGGCGCGCTGGGGGCCTGGTAACTGCAAAGCGGGATGCTCGCCGTGTATTTGGGTGAGTTGACGCCGTTCGCGATCAGCACGTCGACGGCGTCGTCCCGGCGGAGTGTTGCCAAGAAGGTGGCCCCCTGCGCCTCCACTTCCTGCTTCATGACCGCGTTCTCCTCCGCTTTGAACGCCCTGCGTGGATGTGAAACAAAGCATCGCAGTCGGCTGGCGGAAGGAGGTCCCGAACCGATGCAGGGAGCCGCGCGACGGAGTGGGTCTGGTCCGTGCGCAAACGAGCGGCCGCCTCACGTGGTGAGGACCTTCATCCCCGACAGGATCCCGCCGAGCTCCGTCATGGGTCCATGCGCGGCGCCTCGACCCGGCCAGAGCGCCCGCGACGCGCTCAGTTCTGCGGGCCGCACAGCCCTGCACCGGGCACGCTGTGCGCCTCTCTCGACCGACGCGCCCCTCCCAGGTCCCGCGGGCAGTGTGAGCGATGAGATACGCAGATGGTTGAGCGGGAGGCATATGCCGAACACACGTTTTGGCCAGCCGCGGCCAACGGCACGCCAGCTGCCGTCAGGTGGCTCGCGTCAGGCGATGGAGCTGAGGGATTCAATCCTCCCGCAGCCCCAGTCCGCTCAAGAGCTAGGGAAATGCACGCTCCCCAGCGTCAGGTCCGTTCAGAAGAGTCTCTGCCTATGTCTAACGAGTGCCGTGCCTGCCCCTCAGGTCCAGATGGACCCAGTCAGCGACTTGCGGATCCACCACTCGGCGTGCTGCTCGCCCATCTCGATCAGCGCTGTGAGCTGCTCGTCGTCGTAGGGCCGCAGCGCCAGGGTGAGCAGCTGGCGCATGCTCGGGTGCGCCTCGCGGCCCAGGTCCTGGTTGAAGGCGTCTGGGCTGATGGCCACGCCCTCGGGGTAGAGGCCCGTCTCGGCCAGGCGCGCTTGCAGCGGGAAGCAGCAGACGCGGTAGCCGTGCTCCACGCCAGCTGCGGGGAAGGGCAGGTGGCTACTGTTAGAAGCGGGCCTCCACACATCGTGCCTATGGCCCCAGCCCCGGGCGGCCAGCGCCTCACCTGGTATCGGGATGAAGTTGGTGAGGCCTCCGTCGCAATACCACCCGTCCCGGAAGCGTCGGAACGGGCGGTGCCTGTCGAAGTACATGGGGATGTGGCAGCTGGTGAGCAGGGCCTGGATGAGGTCGTCCCGGTCCTTGAAGTCCGTGAGGAGCTCGGCCTTGCGCGTGGGCCAAAGGCGCGTCACCGCCACGTGCGTCACGCCCTGTGTGGAAGGTGTTCGAACCCGGTTGCTTTCACAACCACACTCTGTCTGTTGCGCGCATGGCAGGGCAGGGCACTAGGTTGCCTGCTCCTCACCCGCACTCGGACGTGTGCGTCCTCAGGAAGAATCTCCTGCAGCATCCCCTCGAGGGTGCCGCGCAAGCGCCCGTACACGCCGTGCTTGCGCATGTCGGCCACCAGGTCCCGGCACGCCAACTCCACCTCCGCCATGGGCACCAGGGCGTTGCAGGCGCATATCAGCGACCCCGCAGAGGACCCGGCCATTCTGTGGGAGGGCAGGGCAAAGAGCCTCGCAGATAGCATAGCATGCCAGGCGGCCGAGGGGCACCCTCAGCGTAGAGCAGCGACCGGCCACGCCTCACTTGGTGCGGGGCGTGACGACGCCGTGCTGCTGCAGGCGCTTGATGATGCCGATGAAGTAGGGGAAGAGGAGGCCACCAGCGCTGAAGCCGAAGCCCACGTCGTCGGCCTGCAGGCCGGGCACGTAGACGGGCGGGGAGGCGCGCTCGCGGACTTGCGAGGTCGCCTGGGCCCGCCGCGTCCGAGTGGCAAGGATCCGGATGAGAGGGAAGTACGTCGGCTTGACGTTAATGTCCCGCGCGCCGAACTGGCCCGAGACGCCGGGGAGCGGCGACCCAGGGGTCATGGGCCGGGGAGACACGGACCGGAGGCCGCCGGCGCCGGCCTTCCCGGTCCCGGTGTCATTGCCACGGAAGCGCAGCTTGCGTAACAACTTGGACATGGCTCTCGTCGCTCCCCGAGCCGGACGAGCCGGCCAAGTTGGCCCGTGCGCAGCAACTCAGCCCCGTTGCAACCAATCCGAGGGTCGCGGGGACGCGACCGCACTCTGGTGGGTGTCACGTGTGTCGGAAAGAGCAGACTGCGAACGTCGAGGACGCCAATTCGTGAGCAAGCGAGGCTGACGAGGATTGACGAGGACAGCAGATTAATCACCGAGCTTCCCGAGTCATTGGTTGCACACAAGATGCGAAGTAAGCGTCTGTGGATCCGCGAGATGCTTTCGGGGCCGCGTTGAGGCTGTGCAAGGGATGTCAGATGGGGTGTGCATGACTGCGAG
Organism: Protoeuglena noctilucae; assembly: GCA_958009085.1. Lineage (NCBI taxonomy): Eukaryota > Viridiplantae > Chlorophyta > Pedinophyceae > Marsupiomonadales > Marsupiomonadaceae > Protoeuglena > Protoeuglena noctilucae. Next base: position 21,957 of record OY253689.1, read on the forward strand.
GGACTTGCTCGCCCCTCGTCCTCCGATGCGTGCACTCTCCTCTCTGCGTCTTCCTTCAGGGGAGGCAGGCCACCGCTCGCTTTGTGGACGTCGTCTCCCTGTTCTGCTGACAAAACACGGTGTGCATGGTCCCCAGCGATTCCCTCCTCGCCGGTCGTGTCGCGCGTAGGAGCCAAGTGGAACGGGACGCGTTATAGCGTGGTGGGGATCGCTGTTCGGTAAGAGGTCCCGGTCTGGGGCCCGGTGCGCGGCATGCTCTTGCTCTCGCCCTGCCCGCCGACCGACGTGGCCACCGTTTGCGATTGCGTTTCGCGCAATCGCTCTCTTATTCTTGGTTGCAGGTCTGTATGTCCCCGTGCTCGCGCGGCATGCCGCGGGCGACGTGTCTCGGGCTCTTCGCGACCTCGCTCGTCGGCGGAGCCCTCGGGGCGATTGCGCCGCAGCTCCATGCAGCGCCGATGTGCAGGTGAAGCGAGAACGATTGTGACGTACAAGACGTGGCCTCCATACCCTGTGAAACACCCGCCTCTGTCCGCGTCTGCGGCCCCAGTGATGTGACCTCTGCCTGTGGGGCCATCCCACGCCTGTCCGATGCCTCGGGTCCAACCCCCGCACACGCGCCTTCCTTGTGGGGCTGGAAGGTCGCGCTGGCGTTCGTGATTGGATTAGAGGGCTACCTGGGTGGTCTGCTCCCCACGCTCTTCCCTGCCCTGTGGACGCCGCGCGGCCGTGACGCCCTCTCCTTCCTGGCACTGGTCAGGTGACTGGCTTTCTTGCTGGCACTGGTTAGGTCTGTGCGTGAGTGGTGCTGGTCATGTCAGCAGGGCCACCACGCCACACCCAGCAGCCCTCTCCCCTTGCAGTGGTGGCATCTTCTTCGGCACAGCCATGCTCCACCTCGTCCCGGAGATGGTCGCGCTCCAATCCTCCCTCAACGGTGCGTCACAGTACCCCCTGGGAAGCCTCATGGCCCTCGTGGGATTCTCCCTGGTCTTCGCCATCGAGCACGTCGTCTTTGGGGACGGCCACGACGACGGGGACCTGGCAGCGGCGGCCAAGCGGGGGGCGGGAGCAGTGAGCGCGGCGGACGAGGCGTCGGTGGAGCCCATCCTGGCGGGGCACGCACGAGAGGGGGGGTGGGAGCAGGCTGAGGGTGTGCGGAAGGGGGGGCTGGAGGCGGGGTCGATGGGGATTGAGCCGGGGACTGGGAAAGGGTGGGGGGAGGGGTCTGTGGGGGAGGCAGCACATGGGCACGGGCACGGGCATGCACATCCACATGCACATACACATGGGCATGCACACGCGCATGCACATGAGCATGGCTGGGCCCGTGAGCACGTGCATGGGGGTGACTCTTGGGGCGTGGATGGGGCAGGAGTGGCGCGTCGACAGAGCAGCGGGGACGCGGGGCCTGCGACGGGGACGTGGGGCGGGGGCTCCGTGCTTGGCGGGCCCCTCTCCGGCGCCCCCCGTCTGCGGCAGGTGCTGGTGCGCCGCCGCAATGCTGTGGTGCTGCTGGCGGCCCTGGTGGTGCACTCGGCGCTGGAGGGCGTGGCCCTGGGGGTGACGCAGTCGACCAGGGACCTGTGGGGCATTGCTGTGGCCATCCTGTCTCACAAGGCGAGGGGCGACGGGCAGGGGGAGAGGGACGGGGCTAACTAGCAAGCGGTGCCTTACACTGCAGGCCCCTGCCTTCCCTGCAGTTAGTATCGGACTCACTGGCGGTTGGTATCCGCTTCATCGCCCACGGTGCATCCAGGGCAGAGGTCGCGCTGTGGCTCATCCCCGTGGCACTCTCCAGGTCAGCGATGCAGCCAGTCACTGCTCTGCTTGCACCTCTCAATGCCTTCCCAGCATCACCCTTCAGACCTTCCCCAACTGCTTGGCTGCGCCTCTGCACCCCACCCACCGCTCTCATCCCCCATCGCAGTCCCCTGGGCATCGCCGTGGGCATGGCCGCGTCGGGCGTCTCCGATGCCGCCTCCATGCTCCTCATGGGCGCCTCGGCGGGCACCTACCTCTACGTGGGGGCATTCGAGGTCCTGGCCCACGAGATGAGCCACCTCCCGCACCCCACGTGCCAGGAGTCGGTGTCGCAGACGGTCGTCGCCGTGGACGCCGCTGCGGGGGGGGCCGCTCCCTGCCCCGGGGGTCCCGTGGTGGGGCGGGGGCACGGGTCCAGCCGGCGGGCCAAGGCGCGCATGCTGTTGGCGTTTGTCCTGGGGTGGGGCGCCATGGCGGCCCTGTCCGTGTTTTCCGAATGATCGATGCGTCGAACACTGCATATCTCGCTGACATCTTTCAATCTCCAAGCATGCTTCAAGGAGCATGGCATCGACGGCAGCTCCGCGACGGATGTCAGGCTGTCGCGACCCATGCAGCGCATTGGCACCCGCGTCACCCGTTGCCCCCCTCCGCCTGCGCCTGCCTGTCCCTCTCCATGGCAGCTGCCACCGCCTCCCTCAGCTGCCCCAGCAGTGCGGCGGGGGCTGACCGCGTGTCCAGGTGCAGACTGTCAGGGGACAGCCACTGCAGATGACAGCGAACATGAGGGTGCTGTGCCTTGCCAGGGAGCGTGACAGCTTACATGGAGAGGCGCCACTGGCTCGCCTGGCATATACACATGTGAGACGGGAAACGTATCACCCCATCCACAATCCACACCACCCCCTCCCCCCTCACCCCCTCGACCGTCTCCCTGGCCGCCTCGTCCGCCCCCGCCAGCACCCCCGCGTCCCTGGGCATCCGCGCCAGTCGCCAATCCGCGTCCACCCCGCTCTGCTGCAGGCCCAGCACCTCCCCCGCCCCCCGGGACTCCAGGTCCGCCTCCGCGATGAGGAAGCCATCGTTGGTCGCCTCCATCGCCTGCAGAAGGGGCAACGACTCAAGGCATTCAGCTGACTTGCACTATCAGCTGAATGTCGTCGGCCAGCACTGCAGCACTCGCCATGCGCCATGGGTATCGGTAGAAACCACCAGTCCCACTCCAACACCCCTGTCCCCCCCCCTCACCTGCAGCCTCCGCGCCTGCTCCTCCCCCTCCGCCGCCGTCACGAGCAGGCACGCCGCCTCGCCCCCTCCCCGCCCCACGCGCCCCCTCAGCTGATGCAGGGCCGCCAGACCCAGGGCTTCTGCGTTGTAGATGACCATGAGCGTCGCCTCAGGCACGTCCACCCCCACGTCCACCACCACGCTCGCCACCAGCACGTTGCACTCCCCGGCGCGGAACGCCTCAATTGCCGCCTCCTTCTCACGCCCGGGCATCTGGCCGTGCACCAGCGCCACCCGAGCGTGAGTACCCAGCGGCTGCCCCGGCCCCACCAGCCGGGCAAAGAGACCCTCGGCCGTGATGCGACCGGGTGCGTCCCCCGCACTCCCCGCCACGCGCGTGCACACCAGAAAGGCGCGCCCCCCCTCCTCCACCGCCCGCCGCACCTCCTTGTCCGCCGCCCCCGCCACCGCCTCCGCCAGGTCATCACTAGACGGGGTGGCTGAAACTGGCACCGGTCGCGCCATCCGCCCCGGCTGCCCCGGGCCCTTCCTGCCCCTGCCCCCCTTGGCGGGTCCCTTTGCTGCTGGCCCCACACGGACGACCCGGGTGCGTACGGGCTGCCTGCCCGGTGGCAGCTCATCCACGCAGCTGAGGGCCATGTCCCCGTGCAGCACCTGCCCCAGCGACCGGGGGATGGGCGTGGCGGACATGAGGAGCTCGTGCGGGTCGATGGGGGGGGACGCGTCCACAGGGTTAGCCACGGCACCGTCGCTGGCAGCCGCAGTTGCAGTGGAGAATGGCTCTGCGGAATCAGCCTCTTTACTATCACCACCGTCGTCATCGTGTGTGATTGCGGCTGGCACCGCCTCTCCGTTCGCGCCCACAGCGGCCCTCTCCGCCGCCCCCCGGTGGTTGGCCCGGAGCAGCGCCCTCCTCTGCTCGACTCCGAACTTGTGCTGCTCGTCGATCACCGCCAGCCCCAGCCGCGTGAAGGCCGCGTTGGCCAGGGCGTGGGTGCCCACCACGACAATGGGGTCCCCGGCCAGCAGACGCGACTCAGCGGCACGGCGGTGGCTGGCGGGGGTAGCGCCGGTGAGGAGCATGAGGGGGGGTCTGCCGTGGGGGAAGAGGCGGCGGAGGCGGGGGGAGCCGCGGGTGGCGATGGCGTCGCAGAGGGAAGACAGGTGCTGAGAGCAAGGGGGTGAGAGTTACAGGGTGAGAGTGGGGCGCATTGCATGGCAGCAAGGTGCTGAGGGCGAGGGGGTGAGGCGCATTCCACGGGTGAGAAGTGTTTTTGATAGGTGGGGGTGGTGATGTGCTACTATTTGCAACATGAGCATCCCTTCATCTCACCCTGGCGTGCTGCTCTGCGACGATCTCCGTGGGCGCCATGAGGGCCGCCTGGTGCCCCGACGCCGCCACGGCCAGCAGTGCCACGAACGCCACGGCTGTCTTGCCACTCCCCACGTCCCCGTGCACCAGTCGCCGCATCCAGGGCACCCCGGGGGGGGAGGCCATGTCCAGCAGCACCTCAGATATGACGCGGCGCTGGGGACAGGCGAGACAGGGGATGCATGAGAGTGACATTCATGCGGGGTGCCAGTGAGCGAGATGGACTCCGCTTGACCAGTGCCATCCATGCGTCACCTTCATCGCCAGTGATAAGGCACTGGCAGTCCACCCCTCTCGCCTGTGCATTGGTGGCTTGGAAGGGCAGGCATGCGATGGCGTCGTCCATGGCCTCGAGGACGTGAGGCGGCACCACCAGCTTCGCCTTGGGGTGCAGGCGGCCCTGGAGCAGCGACCAGGCGCGGCGGAGGTGGAGCTGGACCTGGGGGCAGGGAGAGATGAGGGGGTGAGGTGCATGGCAGCAGGAGAGAGGGTCAGTGCATGGCAGGAGCTGAGAGGGTGAGGTGCATGACAGACTCTCCGTCACATTGCACATACCCCCCCGACCCCCCATCCCTCGCCTGGGTGAGGAACATCTCCTGGAGCTTGAGCCTCTCCAGCCCCGCCTCCACCCCCCCCTCGTCCCACGGCTGGTGCACCCCCCGCCACGCCTCCAGCAGCCCCGGCAGCCCCGCTGCCTCCCGCACCCGCGCCGGCAGTGGGTCCGGCACAAAGGCCAGGTCATCCTCAGCACTGTGCTCCTCTTGCGTCATGCCCTGCCTGGCCGCCGCGTAGTCCAGCGCCGTGCTCACCGCGTGCCGCACCTGCCCCGGCGCCGCGTCCCTCTTGGACGCATACACGGGCATCAGCACCCGCCCCTCCATGCCGTGCGTCTGCCGCTCCATCCACGGCTCCCAGAGGTCGTCCAGGCGGTCCAGGGGCTTCACGGCGGGCTCTTTCAGCAGGAACTGGGGTGGGGATGGAAGGGGAATCTATGAGTGAATTTATGAATGAAGAGAGAGAGGCGCTTGCACGGGCACGAACGTGAGAGAGTCACACTCCATCACTGCGTCATGCACGTGATGCACTGCACTGTCTTCAGTCCCTGTGTATCTATGCCCCCCCCACCCCCTTGCCTCGTGTGGGATCTCCACGGTCATCTCCTTGTCGAAGGGACTGATCTCCGATCCACGGTACGGCAGCGGGTGGTCGATCTTCCCCTCCAGCGACACCAGGGCACCCTCGGGAAAGAGCTTAGCCACGCCCCTGCGTACGAGAGTCGGGGTGTTGGGGTGTTGTTATGCGATCGGTGAGGGTGATATGGACGAGGCGAGAGTGTAGTGAGATATCATGAACAAAGACGGCACTGCAAGGATAGCCGCATGCGCCGCGCCTGTGTCCCTCGCCTGGCGATGAACATGCCCTTGTGCACCGGGCATGTGCGCATGGTGAGGCACTTGACGGTGGCCCTCTTGGCGCGGCCCATGTCCCCCGGCACCTCCACTGTAACGTAGGTGCTGATGGCCGCCAGGGGGAGCGCACTGCCCCGGTGGATGGCCTGCACCGAGTGCCCCGTGACCGAGCCGAAGAGCAGGCACGGCTCCCCCACGCGGGGGGTCAGGCACAAGAAGCGGTGCTCCTTGGGGAGCAGCCACAGGAGGTCGCGGAGTCTGGGGACGCCAGCCTCCGACAACGTCTGGGGGTGCAAGGGGATAAGGGGTTGATGTGAGAGACTTACGTATGCATGTGCCCGAGTGTGGCTTCTGCTTCAGCATGGGTGCGTCCATGGAAGCATGCAGAGCAAGTCTCAGCACACATAGTAAGCAACATGCATGGTTCGATCCGCATTCAGCGTTACATACCCCACCACCCCCTCGCCTTGGCCAGCCCCATGTCGATGGTCGGCACCTCCCCCACTGGGGCATCGTCCCACCGCGACAGGCGGCCCACGCGGCCCTCCACCTCCGCAGTGCCCAGCTCCCCCATCACCCACTCGCTCGCATCCATCTCCAAGTACCGACGCGTGGCATCGGGTTCCGAACCCCACTCCGACCAAGGGCCCTTCCCTGCCCCCGCCTCCGCCTCTGCCATCGCCAGTCGCGCCCCCCGCGCCGCCAGCGCACCCGGGGCCTCCGTCGTTGACACTGCTGCAGTTGTGACAGTTGCTTTGGCTTCCTCAGACCCGTCTCTTGGGTGATGACCTGACCCCTCCCTCGCTGTCTCCTTCTCCCTCTCCCCCACTGCCCCCTGCCCCGCCCTCCTCCCCCACAGCCCCGACGCCGCCGACCCCCCCTCCACCCTCCCCCAGATCGACTCCTCCACCGTCACCCTCCTCCGGCTCTCCCCCTCCACCCCCCTCGCCTCCGCCGCCTCCACCGCCCCCGGCAGCTCCTCCTTCGGCTGCGGCCGGTCCACCAGGTGGGCCAGGAGGGCCGCGGCCGTGGGGATGGGCACGCGGGCGTCCGAGGAGAGGCGGTAGCGGACGCGGTCGTCGTTCAGGAGGTGGGGGAGGGCCAGGCCGCACAGCCAGGCCACGTCGTCACCGGCGCGGTGGGACTGGGCGCCGGCCGTGGGCAGGTGGAAGTAGGACGCGAGGTGCTTGAGGCTGTGGCGGACGAGGGGGCGGCCCCCGTTGGCGGCCTCGATGGCCGGGGTGGCCACGCGGAAGGCGTGGAGGGTGTCCAGGACGTCGTAGCGGACGGGGTCGGTGGGGGAGGGGCGGTCGAAGCGGGGGGGGAGCAGCACGTTATGACGGCGCATCTGAGAGGGGCGGAGAGAGAAGCGAGATTGAGCAGCCCTTTGCTGGCCGTGCGCAGCTGGGGGCGTGTGGTGCATGCAGCCTTACCTCACCTGGTGTGCCGTGCCAGTGTATGCTGCCTCACCTCGTGGGCCATGACGACGTTGTCGTATCGCCTGGCGTTGTGGGCGGCCAGCACCAGGTCAGTGCCCTCGGGGACGTGCTCCTCCACGAATGCCCAGAAGCGGAGGAGGGCATCGCGGGGGGAGGGGGCGCCGCGGACGTCGGCGTCGGTGATGCCATGCACACCTGAGACAGAGGGGCAGGGGGGGAGATGCGAGAGGGCGGCGATAGAGACGTGAGTGCCAACACGCGACCCTGCATTCGAGTACACTGTGTCACAGTTGTCTTTATGACATGCACACCCCCTCATGCCTCACTTGTGGCGTCTGCGGGGATGGGCTCCCCTGGGTTGACCAGGGAGTGGAAGGTGGCCCCCGGCACCTCCTCCCACCGCAGCGACGATGCCCCCAGCGCCACCACGCGCGCCGCCACCTCCACGATCCTCGCCCGCGCCGTGCTGACCCCGGTCGTCTCCAGGTCGTACACCACCACGCGCGCGCGCTGGCCGAACTCCGCGTTGCGCTGGGCCTGGAGGCGCAGGCGCTCCTCCTCCGCCTCCTGGCTCAGAGCAGAGACGCGGGAGGGGGGAGAGGCGGTGCGGGCGGCAGGGGCGTGTGCGTGGGGGTCGGGGTGTGAAACACGCGAGGCAGGGAGCGGCTGCCGTGCACGCTGGGATGGGGATGGGGAGGGCGTTTTCTCGACTCTTGCCGAATCGACTCTTGCCGAATCCAGCTTAACCGACGCCATCGCCTCCGTGACCCCCTCTGCCACGTCCGCACCCCCCTGCGACGGCGACCACCGCTGCCCCTGGCTCTCCCACACCGCACGCTCCCCCCTCCACTCCCTGCCCCACGTGGATCCCCCAGCATGCCCCGTCGCCACCTCCCCCCGCCCCTCCGCCTCCTCCACCCTCGCCAGGTGGGTGCGGATGGCACCCAGGGCGTCCGCGCGTGCAGTGGCGTCCATGCCGGGGTAGCGGCGGGCGAGGCGCAGGAGGGTGGAGAGGGCGGCGGTGCGGGAGGGCGTGGCGTGGCCGGGGTCCCGGGCGTGCATCTCGTGGAGCATGAAGGTGAGGATGTCGGAGAAGGGCGTGTCGCCCGCCGCGTCATTCTGCGCCAGGGAAGAGATGGCAAGGGGTGGGGAGGGACAGGGCGGGGCAGCGAGCGGGGAGTGTGACCGGGTGGGGAGTGTGACCTGAAACGCGTGACACGTAGCCGAGAGGACGGGTGGGCTGCGCTCACCGTGAGTCCGGTGGAAGCCTCGAAGTCCAGGCACTGCCGGAGCAGAGCGCGGCTGTCGCGAGGGGAGTACGGGGGCAGGTCCTGCGCGAGCGAAGCAATCCATTAGCGCGGAGGACACGTGGCTTGGTTGAACAGCAGCGTGGCCAGCACGGGCGCGTCACCTGAGAATCGCCGCCCTCGAGCTGGCCCGCGCGCGGAGGCTGCGCGCCAGCTTGCCCGGAAGACGATGTCGCCACGTCCCGAAGCTCATAGTACAGCAGCCAGCGGTGACCCGCGCAGAGTCCCCGCGAGCGCAGCAGGCGCAGCATCGTGGGCCGGGGCGGCGGGCCGCCGTCCCACGCGCGGTCCCCCGGGCGGTGGGTGCGGAGGAGGTCACTGCGCATGCGTGCATGCAGATCAGATCGCAGGCGACGGGGTGCAGCGAGTGGGACGTCTCGAAACGTCTCAGCACGCTCGAGGAAGGGGCGATTCGAGAAGCACGCAGCCGCGATGGCTAAACCAGTCAGCCTCAGTCCTAAGGGATCGGTTTGATGTGGGCATCAAATGTTCGGCTGCTCAGAAACGCACGCAGGGTCCTCACCAGGCCTTCCACCTGAACATCTGACCGTCCCCCGGCCTGCCCGCCCCCGCAGTGCCTCCTTCAATCGATGTACATTTCACGACAACAGGGATAGGCGCACGCTGGTGAGAACCCAGGCAATAACGGTGGCTTGTTTGGGCTCGTGCCACTGGCACGGGATCCCGCATTGTCTCCCAGGGATATCGCGTGCAAAGTTGGCTCGGTGTGACACAATCATTGCATGGCATCGCTTCCCGGGGCGGCAGGCGCGCGGCAGTCGCTGCCCCAGCGCGTTGCGATCGCACACCCGTTGCGCGAGCCGACACATTCACAGTTTGGGGCGCGCGTGCGCTGGGCGATGTGAATACCATGTCGTTATCGGAGCTGCAGACTCTCCAGCAGCAAGCGGCGAGCCTAAAGGCATCTGCGACGGATGTTGTGGACGAGAGGTGTGCGAGCGTGGCGCGAACGACGCGGACCCCCGGCCAATCACCACCGGTCGCTTTGGAAGCTGCGGATGCAGTGGGCACAGCCTGTCCCACGCCTCCCGCACGCTTAAACCACTGCACGCTTCCCCCGCGCTGTGCACGCAGGAAATGCGCCGCGTACCTGGAGCGGAGGGCGGGATTCCTCGCCGCGTACAAGCGCTATTTCCTCAAGGGTGACCATCGGCCCATCGCCGTCTCTCGCGACAGCGGTCTCGGGCCACCAGACCGTCGAGCCTGCCCCACAAATCTATCGATCCGTCCCCTCTCATCGCAGAGAGCCGATCCCCTGCGTCCCTCGACTCCCTTGTCGAGGACCTGGAGGAAAGCCTATGGTCGCCGGCCTTCCACACCCCAGTCTCGGCGCTGCGCTCTGCGGTCGTGGCATCCAGGCAGTCGCCCACCGCCCAGGCGCACTTCGCCTTCGTCTGTCGCGAGGCGGCCGCATTCCTCAGCCGGGCGGACACCTTCTTCAAGCAGCTCATCCGCGACATCCAGGCGAGCGACGCGCTGTGCTGCACGTAAGACACGGGGCCGTCCGTGCGTCGCCCAGCGCCGAGACCCTTCCCAGCTCCTGCGCCCAGAGCGAGCTGGGGACGCTGGCGGTGGAGATTTCCGGGGTGCAGACGGTGTCGCTGGCTGGTGCGGCTCCTCCCACCGATGCGACCATAGAGACGGTGTGCCACGTTGTGGCCCGCATGCTCGTCTACCTGGGAGACCTGCAGAGGTACCTGGCCGAGATGACCGAGGCACTGCAGGCCGCGAAGGCGAGGAGGCGCGGCGCTGCCAGCTCTGCGGTGCATAGGTGTCAAAAAATCCTGCTCAGCGCTTGGCCCGTCGCCTTGTGCAGGTGCCCGACGTCCCCCGGCGCTTCGTGTGCCTGGGGCAGGCGTGGCTGCACTACCAGGCGGCCGCGTCGCTGCACCCGCGCGACGGCCGCGCTAGCATGCAGGCCGCGGCGCTCCTGTCGCGGCAGCTGGGCCCGGACCGCCACGCCCTGGCCCTCTGGTACGGGGTGCGGGCCGTGGGCGCCGTCGCCTGGCGCGGCCAGGAGACGGCCATCCGCAACCTCTCCATCCTCGTCGTCGACGTCGTCCGCGCCAACCCGGCCGTGCGCCACGTGGCCGAGGACGTGGCGTCCGTCTTGCCCCTCGACACCGCCAGCCTCATGCGGCCCGCCGCCTCCGCCTCCGTCGCCACCGACGCCGCGCACCGCCCGGGCGCCGCGCCGACTGACGCGGGCCACGCCCCCGCGGCCCAGGCTCCCCGGGCTCCCCCGCTGAGCCCCGTGGACCCCCTGGGCCTCGGGAGCGCGGCCACCATCAACGCGCCGCCCCCCGCCATGGGCTTGGTCGACCTCCGCGAGTCGCACGCGGCGCTCGACGCGGCCTGGTGCGGCTTCACCGCGGCCCTCTGGTCCCGCCTCCCGCCCTCCCTGGCCTGGGCCCTGTGCCACGCCGCCCTGCGCGAGTCCGCCGCTGCGCTCCAGCTGCCGGACGACAAGCTCCCCGCCCTCACCGGCGTCCTGGCGCGGTCGAGCGAAGGCGCAGGGAACACCGCCGAGAGGGGGCCGCCGGACGTGGCCCCCACCGCGTTCGACCTGGGGCGCGGGCTGGTCCCGCACGCGATGCTCGCGGTGTTCGCGCACTGGGACGCCAGCGGGGGCTTCGCTGCGGCTGTCGCCCCCCGGCCCCTCAACAGAGGGGCCGCGTCCTCAGGGGCGTCGGGGTCAGCCCGGGCGGAGGCCCTCTTTGCGGCGCGGGCGGGGCGCTGGGTAACCGGGGACACCGCGGCCCTCCGCGCCGTGGCCGCCTGCGCGGTGCTGCACCTGGCGGCACAGGCGTGCGGGGCCGTCTTCGACCGCGGACGCCCCCCCCGGCCCAGCGGGTCCCCCCTGGCGCCCGCCCTCCACGCGCTCCTCCGCTACATCGCCCTCCGCGCTGACGACCTTCTCCCGTCCTCCCTGGCCCCCGCGCCCGGTGCCAGCGGCGGCAGTGCACCCTGGTGGGTGGTGTGTGATGAGGCGGCGGTGCGGTACCTGGTGGAGGCCTGGGGTGCGCTGGCGGGGGCGCTGTTCCGGGCCCTGTCTCTGCGGGGCATGGTGGCGTCGATGGGGTCGCTGGCGGCCATTCTCGGGGACGGGGACGCGGGGGTGGGGGTGGGGTGGGCGGGCACCCCGGAGGGGGTGGCCCTGCAGCACTTTGGGCCGCTGCGCCGTGGGCCGCTGTCGGCGGCGGCGGTGGAGGTGCTGGTGCGGCAGCGGGGCGCCGGGAGCGAGAGCCGCGCCGTGCGCCAGCGCCGCGTGTCGTCCATCCTGGCCATGGCTGCCCGCGTGGGGCAGGCTCTGGCGGGGTTCCTGCGACGCGTCGGGTGAGACACTTGAGGTGCTGCAGGGTCTGCCACATCCACGGCTGACCTGTTCACACCTCGACCACTCCGCCCCCTCCTCTTCTGCAGGGACGCCCCATTCGTGAACGACACCGACAGCACCCCAGCTGGCTTAGGCGCCCGCCTCCGCGTGTCCCTGTCGAGCCTCTGGGCCCGCGCCGCCACCCTGGCGCGCGCCGCGCAGACCGTGGCGGGCGTCGAGTGCCGACTGGGCGAGGACCCCTTCGCGAGTGAGGAGGGCGGGACGGGGGAGGGGCAGTCGGGGGACGGGGCAGGGGAGCAGGAGGGCGAGGACCCCGCGCCTCCGCCTCCCCCGCCGGTGGTGGTGGCAGAGGGGTTGCTGAGGGGGCAGTCGCAGCCTGCCCCCGCCAGCAACGGCCCGGCCTCTGGCGCTCCACCGCCCCCCTTCCCGGGGGCGCTCTTCAGCTGGGAGGACGCGCCGGTCGAGCGCCTGGAGCGACCGGGGAGTCCCCGACCAGCCGGCAACGATCCCATGCCCCGGCTCAGGGCAGCGGTGGGGATGGGGAGTTCCCCGGCCGCGGCCGCAGCCACGAGCCCCCCGACGCCGTCCCCGCCCCCCTTCCCACGAGTGGCGGGCGAGGACCCCGCCCGCGAGTTCATCGCCCGGGTCCTCGCGGCGCGGCGGGGCGACTCTGCCAGCGGGAGCGTGGGGCCCTCGCCCAGTCTAGCCAAGGCGACGCCGGGTGGAAATGGACCCAGCGCGGCGGCGGCGACGCGAGATGCTCTGGCGGCGGTCGCTTCTCCGGGCGGCATCGAGGCGCGCTTCAATGGGAGCGGAGGTGGGAATGGCAGCCCTGCGTCGAGCGGGCGTGCGCGGTCGCTGCCGCCCTGGGCGCCGCTGGCGGCCGTGCGGGGTCGCGGGGCGCCGGGGCCGAGCGGAGGCGCGGCGTCGGATGCAAGGGACGAGTCGAGCAGTCGGCGTGGTCGGGAGTCGCCGATGGACACGGGGACGCCTGCGACGAGCGGGGGTGGGTCGGGGGCAGTGTCGCAGCCGGGGAACGCCGTGGGGAGCGGGGGCGCGCAGGGAATGGAGTGGCGATGGGCAGGGGAGGGTGGGGACGGGCGAGGGACGGCCTGGGGTCACGGGTGGAGTGACGGGGGTGGCGGGGAGGTCGGTGCCGGGGCAGGCATTGGGGCGTGGGCACAGCCGACGTTTGCTGCGGCCAGGGACGATGCTGGTGAGGGTAGGGACGACTGGCTGCACGACATACGGATGGCCGCGGCGGAGCCAGACAGCGCAGAGCTGCGGTGGGGGGCGGGCACCACTGGTGGGGGGCTGGAGGGGCGGTGGGGCAGTGCCGTGTGGGGGGCAGCGGAGGGCAGCAGGCTGCCTGAGACGGGCGGGCATGGGCCACCGGTTGCAGATGAGGGGACCGAGGAGGAGGTCATCGTGTGGGGCACAGGGGGGGGCGGGGTCATAGGGGGCGCTGGCGATGGTCTTGCTGTGCCAGGGCGGGACGTGGGCGATGGGTGGATGGCGGGCGCATGGGGCGACGGAGGACCTGGGTGGACGTCAGGGTCGGCGTCGGCTGGCATGGACCTGGCCGGAGCGCTGGCGGCAGCGGGGCTGACGCAGGCGGAGCTGGAGCAGGTGCTGGGCCCAGGAGTGCGGCTCCAGACGGGGAAAGACTTGGAGCAGGCGATCCAGGCGGCGCAGCGGCGGCTGCACGATGCGCTAGCGGGGCAGTCGCCGTGGGAATAGCGCAGTGCGTGTTCTAACGAGTGTCATGCGGCGTGAATGCCCCTCCCGGCTCGCCACTACTCCCGTCAGACTGGGCGCCTGAGTCGGCCCCGCGCGTCGGCCTGCTGAGGTCCGCAGCGCCCACGGATGCCTCCCCCAGACTCGCGGCACGTCTCTTTGGCATCGCTGCGCCCTTGGTCTCCACCGAGCTCGCCGTTTGTCAACTCCAGTTCCGGGCGCGCGGGGTCCGGTTAGCCGTGACGCGGACGTCTCCGCTGCGGGGCAGGTAGCCGCGATCCGAGATGAACGATCTGCTGGGGGGCGCGGGGGGGCAGAGGGGTCGCCGGCAGCTCGACGCCGATGACCTCGAGGCCGGGACCAACTGGGGCCAGGGAGCGGGTGAGGGCGCGAGTTATCGGTGCTCTTTGGTGCCAGAGTGAAGAGGAGATCGAAGGCTTGGTGGACAGCGCGCGGGGTGCCGCGAGACCCCGGGGACGTGCAGGTTTCGTCCCGCGTGTCGACATGACCGTCGCGGGACAAGGACGCGTCACGCCGCGCTGCTCGCGCGATCGTGGCGGCGTTGGTGCGGGCGTGTCTCTAGCGAACACGGAAAAGAAGACAACTGTGCCACGTTTGCGGCGCTAGGCCGCCATCGGGCGCAGAACGGGGCAGTTGCGCGTGTGGGCTAGCGTGCGCCCCCCTGCAGCGCGCCGGAGCATCCGTCCGCCCTATCTTTCGTGCAGGTGGCAATGGTTACGGTGGGAATTATGGCAGGGGTGGTCCCGGAGAGACGGCGGGCTTCGACGGCATCCAGGGCGGGGGGGTGAGCGTGGACACTGCAGGATGCTGCGCCGCCCCGCGTCGACCGCGCATCCCGGCGCCGGACCCGGCCTTGGCCCGCTCCGTCTCATGCAGGCATCCGACGAGGTGGAGGAGTTAAACAACGCCTTCTTGAAGGAGGTCAGCAGCATCCAGGAGCAGCTGGAGCTCATCCGGGAGGTGCACAAGAAGTTGGAGCGGACCAACCAGCAGGCCAAGCTGGCGACGCAGCCGAACGAGATATCCAAGTTCCGGGAGAAGGCGCAGCAGGACATTACGGTGCGCGGCGCCGCAGCCAGAGAGAGGGTGCCAGGGGCGGTGGTCCTGCCTTGCTGTGTCTTCAAGCGCCCCGCTTCTCCTGCGCAGGAGGTGTCCAAGCTGGCCAAGACGGCCAAGTTGCGCTTGGACGGCCTGGTGCAGATGGACCAGGAGCTGCAGGCCAAGCCCAACATGGGCCCGGGGACGCCGAGCGCCCGGATGCGCGAGTCGCTGACGGCGGCGCTGCGCCGGAAGCTGGCGGGGATCATGCAGGAGTTCAGCCAGATGCGGACGCGGCTGCACGACGAGTACCAGGAGGTCGTGGAGCGCCGGGTCTTCACGGTCACGGGGCAGAAGCCGTCGGCCGAGGAGGTCGAGGGGCTCATCGAGGTGAGGGGCGCTGGGAGACGGGGGTGGGGCGGGACCTGTTGCTTCTACAAATGCCTCATCTGGCATGGCTGCTGTTCCTTCTTAGCGTGTGTATACAAGACAGCGAACCGAAGCCTGGGAAGCAACCACTTCCTCCCGCTCCTCTGCAGACGGGCAAAGCCGAGACTATCTTCCAGGAGGCGATCCTGGAGCAGGGCCGCGCGAGCGTGATGAACACGGTGGAGGAGATTAAGGAGCGCCACCGGGCCATCCAGCAGCTGGAGCGCAGCCTGATGGAGCTGCACCAGGTCTTCCTCGACATGGCTGTGCTGGTCGAGGCGCAGGGGGAGATGCTGAACAACATCGAGGTGCACATCAAGAAGTCCCAGGACCACGTCGCCCAGGCGAACAAGGAGTTGCAGGGGGCCAAGGAGCAGCAGCGGAGCATGCGCAAGTGGATGTGCATCGGCATCATCATCGGCCTCATCCTCCTCCTCGTCATCGTCGTGCCCGTGGCCAGCATCCTCTCGCGACACAAGTAGCCAGCATCAGCCGGTCTCTAGGCCCGCACTTTCGCAGCTCTGCTGCCACACGAGGCACCGTGTGGCCTTGTCTTGTCCTGGACCTACCTTGCCGCAGGGAGCCCATGTCCGGTCGCTTCGAGAGCTGTATAGGGTCATTGTTAGCAAAGGATCGATGAAAGCGTCACACGACGCGACCGGTCGCGGGCTTCACCCAGCTGCAGCACGAGGCAAGCTCGGGTCCAATGCCGCCCCCGGCATCGTTACGGTATCCAATTTGCAACTGCTGAACGCACCGATCGGCATCCAGCCTCGATTAGAAGCGCGCGCGCTGTTTAGGGGCGACGAAAGACGCGATGGGGCAGCAGGCCAGCAAGCAGGTGAGCATGGCTTCGATACAGACGCTGTTTGTGACTCTCTATCTCTGCCCGAGGGCTGGAGCACTCTCGCTGGCAACTTGTATTGGTTGGCGCCCTATCGCCGCATGTAGGCCTCGTCTCTGCATGCCAATCGCCGAAACGAATACCTGCCGGTCTTGGCCTTGCTGCTGTGCGCCGCGGACTTTCTCTGGTGGATGCGCGGGGGTTGACACGCTCACCTGATTGCGACGGAGCCATGTAATGCCATCATGGCCCTTTCTCCCGACCAGGACGGCGTCACCATGACGGTGAAGATGACCTGCAACGGTTGCGCGAACGCGGTCAAGAAGGCGCTCGGCAACGTGAACGGTGAGCGCGGCTTTGGACCCAACCGTGGGCCCGCGCCCCACTGGCGGAATCCGGGGACTCCCGCCGTACGGCAGGGACCTGGTCAGTTGCGTGCGTTCACGATGACTTCACCGACGCCGCGACTGGCCACGCAGGCGTGACGGAGGTGCAGACGGACCTCGACAAGCAGAAGGTGTACGTGAAGGGCACGGCTAGCCCGCAGGACTGCCTCAAGGCCGTGAAGGGCACCGGCAAGGAGTGCTCGCTGGACTGAGATGCCGCGTGCGATGCTCTAGGCCGCGCTGCCCGCGCTAGGCGTGACGGCGCTCCCTCTAGGCCGCGCTGTCAACGCCCTCGTCGGTCCCTCCCTCGTCCCCCTTGCCCCCGTCGCCCGCCGCGGCCGGCGAGAAGATCTGGATGCGATCCCTCGGCGCCGGGAGGTGCGAGGACGTCTCCACCACCACCGACCACACGTAGGGCACGAAAAAGTCCTCCGGGGAGGCCTCCTCCTCGTAGCTGAAGGTCAGCTCGGCCACCTCGTGGCGCAGCGCCAGCTCGGGGGGGAGGGGACCGTCGAGGCGCCCCCGGATGACGCCCATCACGTCCTCCACCGTCCGCTGCGACTCAAGCTTGTCGCGGAGGTCGGCATCCACGGCGGCCTGGAAGAAGCCCACGACCTGAGAGGGAGAAAGAGGAAGAGATTGCCATGGTCGCGACGCAAAGCTATGCAACTGGGGCGGCTCGTGACAGATGGTGGCGCCCAGACACCCCCCGTCAGTCATGTCGGTGCCATCCGTCCCTCGCCTGCTCGATGTTGGCCAGCAGCCTCCCCGTGGCCTCCAGCTCCTCCGCCCCCGCCCCGCTCGCCCGGCACGCGGCCTCCTGCGCCACCGCCGCCCGCCCCACCACCTCCTGCTTGAGCAGCAGGGCGTAGACCAGCTCGGGGTTGGCGGTCAGTGCCCTCCGCAGCGTGTTGTTGATGATCTCCAACAGCACGTTCAGGGAGCTGCGGTAGACGCCCAGCTGAGACACGAGGCCCTCGGGGGACTCCTCACGGGCCGCACCCACCGCCTCAGTCAGCCTGCGACGGCCAAGGTGTGCGGAGTGGTCTCGCCGTCCGCAGAAGCACGGGTGGCCTGCACCACGAGATCCGCATCCCCTGCCACGCCTGGCTCACTTGTTGGCCAGCACCTCGATCTTCCTGGCGTACAGGTCGACGAGCACCATCAGCCGCTGCGCCGCGTAGGGCACCAGGCCCTGCAGCGTGGGGGCCAGGTTGGCAAGCACCGCCTGGGTGTTGTTCTGCACGAACTCGTCCTTGAGCTTGACGACGTTGAAGTGCGCGCACCGCATCAGTACCAGGAACATGAGGCTCTCGAGCGGGATGTTGGCCAGCATGCGCTCCTTGAACCACGGCACGAGGGGCACCTTCTCCCTGGAGGCAAGAGAAGGAAGGCGCGTTGGGGATGCCGCGTGGATGCACTCAACCGGTCCTGCATTGCACCCGCTTGGCGTAGGCTCACTTGTGGATGGCCTCCGTGAGGTGGGGCGACTGGGTGAGGATGAGCAGGACGATGAGGAGGAGGTACATCTGGCTGGTGGAGCGGGCGTCCACGGAGTAGAGGGAGTGAAGGAGGAGGACAAGGAGGGACGACAGGGGGGCGGCCTGCGGTGGGTGACATGGGGCAGGTGAGAGGCCATGTGACGCAGAGCGGGGGTGGTGCTGCCTTGTTCTCGCTCAGACCTTGAGGACGTGGTCGAGGAAGAGGCGAGAGCCGTGGAGGAGGGAGTAGAGGAGGAGGGTGGCCAGCTCGGTGTCGAGGTGCTGGCAGACGGCGTCGAAAAGACCCGCGAAGGGAACGCGGGGGACGCCGTCCCCAGGGCCACCCCCCGCGCCCAGCTCAGCCGCCACCGCAGACGCCGCCCGGGCGGGGGCGGCGTCGCGGAGGGCCCGGATGGAGGCGCTGCGGGGGTGGGGACGAGGCGATTGATCCCAACATGTCCTGTCAAGAAGTATGAAGGAAAGAGCTCACCCAGCAGTTGCCCGTGCCGTCACCGGAAGGGGTTAGGTTTGCCACCGAAGGGCGCGTGGTGGAGGAGGACGAGGAGGAGTCGCAGTGACTCGGTGGCGAGGTGGGCCGCGCCCGCGTCGCCCGAGAGGAGACCCACCGCGCGGGCCGAGTAGCGGACGGCGGTTACGGGCGCGAGGGCCACGGAGGCCACGGCGCCGGTCAGGTACGAGAGCGTGCCCTGAGCGGACTCCTGGGGGGTCGGGGGCTCCCACAGGGGCGTGCCGGGAGGCGCAGGAAAGCGCTCCACCACGCGCTGCGAGGGGGAGGGAGGGTGCAGGTGACTTGTGGGGGAGGCAGGTGGAGGGCACATGCAGGCGCTTACGATCCCGTGTCGCCTTGAGGAGGGCCTCCGTGAGCCGCGCGGCCGCGGTGCCCGTGGAGCACTCGTCGACGAGGGCCTCGGTGTAGGGGTGGGCGCCCTTGCCCGCGCACGGGAGCGTCGTGTAGAGCTGCGTGTCGCACATGGTGAGGAGGAGCTGCGGGGAAGAACGGACCTCGTCAGTAGCACTAACCACGCTGGTTGGAACGACCGCCCCCGAGTGTACGGCTCCTAGCTCACCCGCGTGGCCTGCATCATGGCCAGGTAGGCGTGCTCTGTTGGTGCGGCGCTGCTGAGGAACTCGGTCAGGGCGCGGATGGCCACGCGGATGACCGAGTCGCGCGCAGCCTGGGGACCTGACTTGGCCGGCTGCACCCCCTCCGGGTCCTGCACAAAGGCCTCCCGCTCGGCGTGGCTGAGGTGGGCGTTTGAGTGCTCCACGAAGAGCTGGGTCAGAGCCATGGCATTGATGGCCCTGCAGGAGACGGGGGGAGAGTGACGCCGTACATGCGCTCCCGGCCCTCGACAGGCCAAGCGCAGCGCCCGACGCGCATGCGCCGCAACCCCGCACCGGTAGGGGACCGAGGTAAGGGACTTGCACGCCTTGACGGTGTCGGCCATACGCAGGAGCATGGTCTGGAAGTTGTGCGTGGCCGTGTTGTTGGACTCGAGTCCCACGCAGAAGGGCTCGAGGCGCTTGGCCAGCTCCCATGGGTCCGCCCTGGTCAGCGCCGCGGACTTGAAGTCGAAGAACTCAATCCTGCGTCATGGTATGAACCAAGGCGCCTCGTGGAGGGCACAGATCGGCGCGAGAAGGTCACGGGCGGGCAGGGGGACGCGGCGCAGCAAAGCGCCCTTGCGGAGTTGAAATCTGGGCGCACGCGGCGACCGATGCCTCCCTCCGGCTCACCAGAAGTTGTCATGGGTATCGATGCGCTCCGTTCCCGCCAGACGCGCGAGCAGCGCCTCCTTGCCCTCGAGGAGTTGGGACGAAGAGGCGTTGCCCATCGCGGGTGGCGTCCCCCGCGGGGATCCTCCGCGCCCCCGGCGCCGCGACGATGCCCCCCGTTCCACGCCGAGGTCAGGGTCCTGCTAGGTCGATCCAGCCGCTCCGGCCTCGTCAGCTCACCGCGCACGAACGCGCATCGTGTCCGTGACTGGCAAGCGATCTCAGGAGCAACAGAGCGCGCGTTCCCGTGAGCACCGATGGCAATGACACGACACAGCTCCGTGACACGCGCATCGCCTGCCCATCGCAAGGTTCTGCGCCTCGTCAGAGTCGTGTACTGGCAGCGGCGATTTGCCAGCTTTCGTTCCACAATGCTCCGCCAGCAAATTAGTCTCGTATATTTTTCAACCGCTGCTCCCTCACCTGTCGCTCGTCCTCGTCACGTTCAATACTCGCGAGCCAAGCAACATGCGGGGGGCGGCGGAATGCTCCCTGCGCTCGCCAGTGCAGGCTCCTGGAAGGTGAGGACTGTGTGGCGAGGGCGACGGGAGCGCCGGTGACGCAGCGGCTTGCAGGGCAAGGCTGTTTGCCACGGATTGCTGCGGTCCTGGCTTTGTCGAGCGGTGGCAGGAGGCGCTTCTCAAAAGCGCTCTCACATCCTTGGGGTCGGAAATTCCAGTTGGCGTAGCCTGACGGGGCCATGCTGCGGGGCTGGCGCCGCACACCTGGCGTGTGCCCGCGGCCACGCACGCGCCAGAGGAGGCGCCGCGGCAGGACGCGGCCTAGCAGCCCGTTCGTCGCCCGACGCCAGACTGATGGCTCTCTGCGGGTCGGCGCTCGGGGTCCCGGGTCCCAGACGCACGCAAGCAGGCAACTCTGCCGACACGTGACCGCAGGGCGGGGCCTCTCCCAGCACCCGGGAGGGCTCCCGCGCAGCGGTCGGCCCCCTTGCTCCCGGCGAGGCGCACTGCTGGGCTTGCGACTCGTCCCGCCGCGGTGCCCTTCCTGTCCAGCGTGGCCGCGACGGTGGCCAGCTGGCCTGCCGCTGCCGTGAACGCGGCGGTGGTGCTGGGCGTGGCGGCGCTGGCGCTGGCCATCAAGCGCGTGTTCGACACGCCGTCCCGCACCTATAACGCGAACGTGGGGCAGGAGTACGACCGCTGGACGGAGGAGGGCATCCTGGAGTACTACTGGGGCGAGCACATCCACCTGGGGTACTACACGGAGGAGGAACAGAAGCGAGGGTACCTGAAGAAGGCGAGCGAGGATGGATCATGGACGATGGACTCGATGCAACTGCGACAAGACTGGTACCAGCCTTCCTGTGTGGCCTGTCGGCTCGCGACCGCCCACCGTGCTGTCCCCATGATGATGCGCAGGACTTCATCCAAGCCAAGTACGACTTTGTGGACGAGATGCTGAAGTTCTCCGGGACCAAGCAGCCCAAGCGCATCCTGGACGTCGGGTGCGGCATCGGGGGCACCACGCGGCACCTGGCAGCCAAGTTTCCGGACGCCGAGGTCATCGGCATCACGCTGTCGCCGCAGCAGGTGCAGCGGGCGAACCAGCTCGCCAAGGATCGGGGCTTGAAGGTGAAGGTGGCAGGGGGGACAAGGGAACGCAGCGGAGCAGAGAGGAGTGGTGGGTTGGTCCGCCTGAGCACCTGCATAGAGCTGGGCCGCAGAACGTGAGCTTCATGGTGATGGATGCCCTCAAGATGGGGTTCGAGGACGAGTCGTTTGACCTGGTGTGGGCGTGCGAGTCGGGGGAGCACATGCCCGACAAGAAGAAGTACGTGGAGGAGATGAGCCGCGTGCTGGCACCCGGGGGGGACATGGTCATCGCGTGCTGGTGCCAGAGGGAGGAGGGGGACCGGTGAGGGCTTGCAGAGTGAGTGGGAATCTCCATGAAAGGGCATTTGATCTGTCGCATCAGCGCCTTGCTTCCATCCCGCGCAGGCCCTTCACTGCGGAGGACAAGAGCGCCCTGCAGTTCCTCTACGACGAGTGGGCCCATCCCTTCTTCATCTCCAAGGCAAGTCCCGACCATGGCTGAGGCGACTGCTGCTGCTAATAGTCCATGCTTGCTGGCATGCCCTGCTCTGAGCGTGACCCTTGCTTTCCCCCAGGAGAAGTTCGGGGAGCTGGTGAGCGGGGCGGGGGTGTATGACGGGGTGCGGACAGAGAACTGGACGCGGCAGACGCTGCCCTCGTGGCGGCACTCGGTGTCGGTGGGCATCTTTGACCCCTGGATCGTGCTGTGGAAGGGCCTCACCCGGTGAGTATCTCGGCGCCATGCGACAGACCAGCAGCGTTTGCCCGGAAGGGAGCTCCTGGCACACCGGCTCCCCTGTGCCGTCGCTCTCGCAGGGGCCCCTGGGTGTGGTACATGGTGATGCGGGAGATTGTGACGCTGGAGCGCATGCACCGCGCCTTTGCCAGGGGTCTGATGGAATACGGCATGATCCGGGGGACCAAGCTCGAGTCCACGACAGCCACGGCGCTCGCGGGGGTGCCGCGCCCCGTGGGGCGGGGGGCGGGATCTTTCCGTTGACATTCTGGCTCCTTGGCCCGCGCGATTCAGGTAGCGACATCAAGCGTCCGCTAGCACGCACCCATGCAGCCGCGGAGATAGACTGTGAGTTGCACTAGCATCAACCAAGCACGTGCTGCACGATGCATGTGAAGCTGGCTGCATCACCGCCTTGTCACGTACTTCCAGTACCGGTCGAGGCGGGGCTCATCGCCCTTCAGTGCCGACAGGGCATAGGCCGGCCAGGAGTCGTGCATCTTGCCTGCGAGGGCAAAGGCGGCTCTACGTCAGACGCACTGACGATCGCATCACATGGCACCCATTTCATTGCACAGCGAGGCAAAGCACCTGTTCGTGCAGAGGCCACGCCTGCCGAGCGTGGGCGGCCGTGCAAGGACCGCACCGGGGACAGATCCATGGACTTTGGCGGAGGGGGCTTGACCTGAGGAAGCAGGGTTCGCAGAAGCAAGCCTGTGCGCCACAGTATGTCGCGAGCACCCTTGCAACCAGGCGCGCTGCACGCCTCACCAGCCCCCTCTGCAAGGCGCGGTGCCGAGCGGGCGTCAGAAGGTTCGCGTCCTGCCCCTCGTAGACGGGGCATGACATGGGGACCCTCCCCACGCGCCCCTGGATGGTGGCGGCGTCTTCCCGGGCTCGGTACGTCTCCGCCAGCCGCTGCACGAGGCCCTCGAACGAATCCCGGTGGCTCTCGACCAGAATGCGCAGGAGCTCCACGAAGCCCGCGAAGGACATGCCGTGCTCCCTCCTGTGATGGAATGCGATGTCTCACATGCTCGCTTCTGCCACAACGAACCTCAGGTGTTGTTACCTTCCCTAGCCCAGCCCCACTCGCCTGGGATGGGGCGAGCCCCAGTCGACGCGCCTGGGCTGGGCCGTGTCGATCGCCCGCACAAACGCCACGGACAGCTCGTCCGACGCGTAGGGGGCGCGCCGGTCGCCACCGAAGCCCAGAAGGCCGGCAGTGCGGAAGATGCGGACGACTGCGGAGGCGTGGCGAGGAGCAGATCAGGCTTAAGCGAGGCAGAGACGCAACTGCCTGTCGCGCCACGCTCTCCGAGGACCTCACCGTCGCGCAGGGAGACGACGGGCTGCCCCGAGACGCTCTCGCGGGCGCTGAGGAGGAAGATCTGAAGGATGCTTGGGCTTTCCCACAGGCTGGCTATGCCACGGGGGAAGGCAGAGGCGCCGTGGAGGACGCCGATGGGCTGCAGGGTGGTCACCCAGTACAGCACGAAGTCCTCGCGCGAGAGGGCCTCCCCGTGCTTGAGGCGCCGGAATTCGGCCTGGACGACCTCCCCGGCCACGCGACGCCAGCCTGCCGAGACGGAGGCGTGACTCGCAGGATGCCCGGGGCCAGCGGAGGCCGCGTCCCCCGATGTAGGCTCCGGCATGGCCGGGTCCACTCGCGTTGTCTCACCCGTGGCTGCGAGTGCCGCGGTGATGCGCGCCGTGGCGAGGGACGTGGACTCTGTGTCTCCGTCCTCCGCAGCCGCCTCTTTGTCAAAATGGCCGCCTTGGGCGAGGTCGTGCTGCAGACCCAGCGCCTGGCTCAGGGCTTCCGCGAACTGGGGCAGGTCCATGGCCCCGTCCCCAGCCACGCGTTCAAAGAGCCGCCCGCCCGTCGCCTCGTCGATGTCGGGGAAGAACAGCTGTGGGACAAGGGAGGCGTGTGGCTAGATGCCGGCAGGGCTGTGACGCACCAGCTGGCCAGACTAAGAGGCTGTGCTCGCCTACCTGAGCGGGCAACCTGAGCAGCAGCGTGCGCAGCTCGACGGGGAGGACGTGGTGCGTGCACGCGCCTCGGCGGTCCTCCACGCAAGGCAGGATGCTCGGCACCGTCATGCCCATGGAGCGGACGTGTTTCTGCGGTGATGGGCAGGCAAACACGTTCAATGTCGCTTGCTGATGCACAAGAAGGGAGGGCCCATGGTTGAGTGGAGGCCAGGGAAGCTCACCTGGCGCATGGACAGGTCGGCAACACGGGCGAGGTGGAGAGGGTGGCAGGCGATGGGTTCATCGAGCCTCCCGCCAGGTGACGCACTGGATGCGCACAAGGCGGCAGTCTCTTCGAGCTTCACACAAACCTGCGGGTGGCAGAAGCACACAGCACTTGCACATACGAGAATGGGAGACAGGTGCAGCACCTTGCATTTCACGCGCAACCACTTCATTACCTCCTCGAGCATCTTGCCCCCCTGCACGCGCGGGCCCAGGCGCGCACGGACGAGGGCCACCACGATCGCTGGGCGCATCGACGTGTGCGTGTCGGATATCTGACGCCCATACGCCTCCATCTCGGCCTTCATCAGGCGCGCGCGCTCGATATGGTTGCTGACGGAGCGACGAGCGTCCGCAATCGCCTGGCGACGCCTTGCATGTGCGCCATCAGCGCCCAGGCTGTCTACCAGGGCTCGGAGCCGCTCCTCCGCGGCGCGAAGCTCCCCATCGACCTCGGCCAGGCGGCCTTCAAACAGGTCCGTAGCCAGCCGCGCGGCGTTCCGGGCCGTCGCCCTCCCCTGCGGCACGTGGCGCTCCATCTCTCTCTGCGTGTCTTGTCGCCTTAGCCTGGGGCGCCGGGGGCATCAAATCAGGTTGCAAGACTCGATACGATTTGAGTGATACACAAAGATAACATCCGTGTGAGACAATAGGGAAGAACTAAAGAGCGAGGGACACGGAGGCGACGAGACATGCACCGCGTCTCAACACCAGCCGAGCGCGACAGCCGGGCTTCGTCGGCTGGGCTGGGTACGCGCTTACAGCATATGGTCGTCGACATCGCCGATGCCTGCATTGTGCATCGGGGCTGGCCAACAGGTCCTGTTTCTTACATCCCGTGCGCAGGTCTTGAGCGCATGGGCAGGAAGCGTGCACGAGAGTGACGCTGGATCGCAACGATTCACGCGCGTACCCCCGCGAGCTGGCAGGCGCTGTTTTTTTGCGGATCCCCCCGGGGAGTGACGTACGACGCACGCTGGCCGCCATGGCCGAGATGACCAAGGCGCTTCTAAAGAAGGTGATCGAGCACGTCGTATTTCGGGGTGAATGTGCCGATGTGCGTGCGTCGCCACCCCAATCCCACTCCTCGCGACGCTGCGGCCCTCTCCAAAAATGGAACCGCAGGCGGCCAAGGACAACGGGGGCTACACGACACCGGAGCTGAATGACAAGCTCTTCCTCAACTTCCATGGATTCCACCGGCTCGAAAACCTTGAAGAGTACCGCGGCCTCCGCGCCATCTTCCTGGAGGGCAACTGCCTGGACTCGCTCGAGGGCCTCCCGGGTCCGTCGCGACGCCCGAGCCTGCGGTAGAGTGCCACCGCGCACGTACGCCTGACGGAGCCTCACCTTCTCCTCCCCCTTCCGCCCGCAGAGCTCCCTGAGCTGCGCTGCCTGTACGTGCAGCAGAACTGCATCCGGGAGATCTCGCATGCCGCGGGCGTGCGCAATCTGGACACGCTCAACATCTCGCACAACCGACTGAAGCGTGTGGACAACCTGGACCAGCTCCCGATGCTCACCAACATCAACCTGGCGCACAACTTCATCGGGACGAAGGAGGACATCGCCGGGCTCCTCCAGTGCCCGACCTTGAGGTGCAGGGCAGGCGGGGTCGCTGCGGGAGGGGTGTGTTGTGCTGAACGACCCACAGAGCGGCACCTTACTGTTGCCGCCCTCCTCTTGCCGCAGCGTGATTCACCTGAGCAACAACAAGATCGAGGACCCCGACTGCCTGGAGATCTTCAAGAAGATGCCTAACTTGCGGTGCCTGTACCTGCAAGGTGCGCGCGCGCGTGCTGCCATCCGCGGTGAGGGGCTGAGGGAGTGTGGGCCGCAGCCTAAGTCGACCTCCCGCCCCCCTGCAGGCAACCCGATCGTCTCCAACACGCGCCACTACCGCAAGAGCCTGATCGCGTCGATCAAGACGCTGTCTTACCTGGACGACCGCCCCGTCTTCGAGCTCGAGCGGCTGTGCGCCGAGGCGTGGGCCGAGGGGGGCCTCGAGGCCGAGCGCGCCGCAAGGGCCAAGGTCCGTGGGGCGGTAGCAAGGCGCTGCCGCTGCGTGTGCCCTGGGTGCGACAGTCATGTCACGCATCTCGGGGTGTCGTCCGTGTCTCTCAGTACAAGGAGGACCAGGAGGCACGCGACCGCCGCAACTTCGAGGCCATGCTGGAGATCAAGAAGGAGGCGTGGCGCCTGAAGCGGGAGCGGCTGGGGCTGCCGCCGGGGGACACGGACCCGGACATGGACGACATCTCGAGCGGGTGAGTGGCCCTGGCGGGGGCGAGGGTGGTGTGGGTCATTGTTGCAAGGGCCTCTCATCGTGCTGTCTGAGAACCATTGCTCAATCCCCGTGCAATCGCAGGTCGGTGTCGGACGAGGACGAGCCCCCGGAGCTGGTGGAGGCACGGCGTCGCCTGGCGCAGTACAGCGCGCGGCCGGGGGAGGAGGAGCCGGTGGACCTGACCGAGGCGCGGAGGGACCTGGCGAGGCGGGGTGTGCCCATCGCAGAGGGGCGGTGGGGCGAGGGGGACGTCGACGAAGGGGGGCTGGGCCCGGGTGAGCGGACGGCTGGCGTGTGCGTGCGACGGGCTGTCCGGGCCCAGCCTGCCGCTACCCATGCGCATGGGCTTTATCATGCAGACCGGAGCGCGACGTCGACTGTGGCCAACGGCGCGCACGAGGTGGATCCCAACGAGAGTCTGCTTGGCGCTCTGAGGGAGCTCGGGCAGGCGGCGGGGCTGGGCACCAGCGCAGAGCCAAGGGACACTGTGGACGGCGTGGGAGAGGAGGAGCGGAAGGCTGAGAAAGACCCACATGCCGGGGCGCGCCCGCCGACGGACGAGCTTGACGGCATGGACTGAGTGGCTGCTTGCTTGGCGTTCAAGTGTCCCTAAGCCATCATGGCGCGCTCCGGCTCGACATCCCCTCCACCAGAATCTTGCCGGCCTTGCTGCGCTTCTGGAAAGCCATGCCCTTCGCCCCGGATGGGTCCGCCATGAATCCAAGCCTCTGCGCGCGAGGCCGGGTCCGTAGTGGGTGTGCCCGCTTAGACACAGGGCGCTTCGCCAGCCATGCCGTGAACCCGAGACACTTGCCTTGTACAGCCTTACGACCCCTGGCTCCGCGTAGAGAGCCACCAGTGGGATGCCGTCCTCCTCGATCAGGCGCACCATGAGCCGCTCCATCATGGCCGTGCCCAGCCCACTGCGCTGCAACACTGGCTGCACGGCCACGTCCCATATGGTCGCGACGAGGTGGCCGTCTGACGTCGCCCTGCATGGGAGGCCAGGGATGCCGGGCCGCATCGCCACGGCTCGTGGGACCCTCCCGGCCGCTATCCACGCCGGCGCTTGGGAGACACGCGTACCTGGCGAACCCGACACACTGCCCAAGGCGCTGGAACCGCGTCTGCTTGGTAGACCGCACCCAGATCAGGCGGTGCGTGTGCTCCAGCGCCGTCTGCAGACGCTCCACGTTGCGGCGAGGGAACCCGACGCGATCGAAAAGGTCGTTCACCTCCCCCAGGTCCAATCCCTCGGCAGTCTCGAGGAACTCGAACCTTTGTGCGTGGAAGTAGGAGTCGGGGTGGCTGATGGGCGGCGCCTTGCACGCCTCCGGGGTCCATTGGGTGGGCCACGTCGCGTGCGCCGAGCTGATGCCATCCCGGACCCAAGCGCTGTCCGCAGCGCTCGCGCGGATCAACGCAGCCCTATTGCATGGAGGGAGCCACGCGTGCCGGCGCACAGAAGGCCGGGGCGACGCAACGAGACCGCAGCAGGTCGCGTTGCTGTGGATGAGGAGCGGGAGCGTCATCCACGCGTGAAAGCAGCGCCGATCTCTACCTGAGTAACAACGGGGTTTAATCGAAGCCGAATGAGGCGTGGCCGGCGTTGGGGACGGACAGCAGCTCCATCCTCCGCGTGCGTGCCGCTGACACGGGCCGCCTCCGGCACGCCTCTTGGCCTCGCGGGAGCGGCGTGCGGGTGGCATTCGACGGTGGATTCCGTCGCCGTCTCTCGGGGTCACCCGCAGGGCCATGGGGTAGGCAACCATGGCCGTGACGCTGAGCCTCCAGAGGGGCCTGGACCTCGTGAGGACTTCCAAGAATCCGGACACGGTGGAGGAGTGTTTCAAGATTCTCCGCGATGCCCTGAAGAACCGCTACGATGCGGACAGGCCCGGCATCGACATCATCGTCAAGTGCGCCGAGGCCGCGCTGCACGTGAGTCGTGGCGTCGGGTCGGGGCCCGCGCGTGCGCCCGGGGACCCGGGTCTTCGGCGCATGAGACGGCGAGGACATCGAGCTTACGCTGCATCGTTTGATTGCGGAGGAATCGCAGTTAGACCTCGCGGCAAGCGGGACGCGGATGGCATGTCGCATCTTTGGCACACCGTCCCGAGGGCGAGCCGACTCCACGACGATATCGTCCCCGCTGTCTCATGCGCAGGCGGAGCGGATAGACATAGCTCGGCAGGCCCTGACGCTCTACGACGCGGAGGCGGCCCTGCTTCTCGCCGCGGGCAGGGAGGGGGAGAAGCTCGAAATCGCCGACCAGTTCAGGGTCAGGTGACCTTTGCCGCGGCAGTTTGAGTGATGCACATATTCGTAGCGCTACGAGCGTGCGTCCCCAATGCTGCCACAGCGAGCTACATGGGTTTGCACGTCAGCTGCGCCCTTGAATGCACGCTCAGGCAGCCCCGCGCGTCCGCGATGCCATGCAAGCACCATCTCCTGCTCACTTCAGAGCGAAGTATGCCCGGGGCGTCGTGGAGGCCTTCGAGGCGAGGACCAGCAAGGGGTCCGAGTTGATCGAGAGCACGCTGCATGCCATCTCCATCATTTTGGACGGCATGGAGATCGCCGAGAAGAACCCGAGGTGAATGTGGATCGCTAGTCTCGCGTGGACGTCCCAGCGGGTCGCCAGGAGTGCCACTAGAGTCACTGCCACTCCCCGTCCCACCCCGCCCGCAGGCACCGCTTCCTGGTGTACAACGGCTCGGTGCACTTCTGGCACGCGTCCTGGGTCCTGCAGCGCGCGGGGATGCGCAAGCACGTGGTGGAGCCCACGCAGCGCGTGGTGCGGTTCCTTCAGGCCGTGCCCGGGCTAGACCAGTGGCGGGCGCGTCTGCAAATCGCGCTGTCGCGGGGGCTGGCAGAGATCGGGCGGACGGACGAGGCGCTGAAGGGTCTCGCGGAGGCCAAGTCCCTGGCGCAGGCGGCGGGGGACATGGACCTGCAGAAGGAGGCGGTCACGGTGTCGACGCACCTGGCCTTCCTGAGCGGGAAGGGCAAGGTGGAGGGGAGCACGCCGTCCGAGCAGGCGCTGTCGATGGCGCAGGAGGTCCGCACGGTGGCCACCCTGACGCGGGCCCAGGTGGAGGACAAGCTGCGGGCGGCGTACGACCTCGTGGACCCGGACCCCGACGCGGCGCCCACCTCGGTCGACCTGTCCGTCGTGGCCGTCATCGCCTGGACGTGCGCGTGCAAGGGGGTGCTGGACCTGGGGGAGGAGGCGGCCAAGAGGGCCCTGGTGTCCAAGGCGAGGGCGCGCAGGGCGCAGGACAGCAGCTACACAGCCACGGGGGCTGCTGTGGGCAGGGCGCTTGACGCAACGCCGTGTGCTTGTCCCTCAGGACCTCCGCGTGCGTGCCCGCGCCGAGCTGTCCATCTGCCAGCTCGAGCTGGACCGCGTCCAGGCCCAGCACGGGGACGACCTGGTCCCCGCCAACGTCCGGGCGCGCGAGTCCATCCTCAACGGCGCCGAGCAGTGCTGCGCCCAGTTCCTGCGCCTCCTCGATCCCTCGGGGGTGCAGGACGCGGCCGTGCTCATCTGGAACGCGGCGCTTCCCCTGCTGCAGAAGAACCTCCGCGAGAAGCTCAAGCGCATCTTCTTTACGGCCGCCAACGCCCTCTCGGCCATCCAGTCGCCCATGACGAGGCTTCGGACGCAGTTCCACCTCGAGATCGCCAAGGTGACTGAGACTGCGTGGCTGGGCCCGGGGAAGCTCTGCTACGGCTCGTAGCGTGACGGCAGCTCCGGCTCCTTCCCCGCGCAGCTCGACGTGGAGGAGGACTCGATGGTCAAGGCCGCCGACCAGGTGGCTGCGGCCCTGAGCCTCGACTACGCGGCGGCCACCGAGGAGCAGCGCCGGACCGACCTGGAGCGGCCGCTCGACCGGTACCTGGAGCCCATGTACAAGGCCCTGCAGCTCAAGACGGCCATCTACGAGGAGCCAGACGTGAGCGAGGGGGGAGACGCTGCAGCCGCTTGCGCAGTAAACCCCTGCTGTTGCTGATGGGACTCCCCCGGCTGCACTGCAGAACATCGAGGACCAAGTGATTGTGCTGGTGGAGCGCGCCAAGGATGTAAAGGGCCAGAGCGCGCGGCAGGAGACGCTGGAGCGCGCAATCAGCCTCTTTATGGACCTCCCGCCCATCAGCCCCCCGTACGCGCCATCCGCGGACGGGCAGGTGTGTGCTGCGTGGCTGCCGGTTGTCGTGGGTCACGGCACTGTGGCAGGTGGCATAACCCTGTCTCTTCCGCTTCCAGGAGACCGTGGAGGAGCTTCAGGCGCAGCGGAGGCTGGCGCGGAACCGGAACGCGCTGTGGATGGAGATTATTCGCGTGGGGTGGGCGTCGCGGCTGCACGACGTGGTGCTTCACGCCGCACCGTTTGCCCTCGCTCCCCTGTACGATCCAAAGGTGGACTTCGAGATGGTGCGAATGCAGGTGAGAAATGGCGGGGCAACGCTGAGCTTGCCGCGACATCGGATCCCACACCAGTGGTCGACATGCACTCCTTGCTTCACGCTTGTCTCAGGCGGAGATTTGCTACATCGAGGCAGAGGCCGGCATCCTGTCCCTACGTGTGAAAGGCAAGACTCTCACCGCCCCCGGGGTGGCTGGCTACCCAGACGACCGCAACGTCGGCGAGCACGGCTTTGACGAGACCGGGCTCCCTCTGCGCCAGGCTCCTGTGGACCCGTCCGACATCCAGTTGCGCGTCCCTTCTGCCATCGTGCAGGCAAGACCATGGCAGAAACCCTCGTTGCCGGTCACTGGGGCCGGTCTCGTATCCTCACCATCGTCCCACGCCCGGTACTTGCAGGGCATGCGGTTCGGTCTCAGTATCAATGAGCCCTGGCTGGTGACAAACGGCGCGGTCCTGGCCTGGAACCACTACACGCACGTCTTCGTCGCTAAGGATCTGAAGGACATGCTTCCGTTTGTCGGGGACGTGTTCGACATCGTCATGCAGCTCGGTGAGGCACGCATGTAGCCCGGCCGTGCAGGCCGTGATGCTTACGTCGCTGCCATGAATTCGCCTTGCGAACTGTTCCATTCACATCGCAGATCGAGTGGACCCGGAGCTGCTTTGCAACCTGGGCAACATCACCGCGTCGGCCCTCGAGCACAAGGCGCTGTATGACCACTACGGTGGGGACGACTCTTTGAGCTACAAAGCCCTGGTTCTGGCGGCCGTGCGGGACAAGGTGCGCCTGGAGGGCGACGAGGACATCACGCGGGCCGCCACGGCCTGCCGGGACGTGATGATGAAGCTCGGGGACGCCGACCCGCTGCGGGCTTTCATGGAGACGCACGCACGCACCATAGCCCTCGCGGGACAGTCTGCGGGAGGCGCGGCATCGGGTGGGGCGGGCGGGGGAAAGGGGGATAAGAAGGGCGACAAAAAGGGGGCAGACAAGGACACTGGCATGCCAAACCTGTCGGAGATGAGCCTGAAGGAGCTGGCGGCTCTGGTGGTCGCGGGGATCAACAACGTCACGGAGCCGTCCCTGTCGGACGCGGACAAGGCCGCGGCGCTGGGCAACGCGGCGTCGGCCCTGGCGAAGATGGAGGAGAAGAGCGGAGGGAAGCAGGACGTGGAGATGTGGACCAAGCTCGGGCAGGCTGCGCTTCTGGCGGGCATGCCCAGCGAGAGCGTGCAGTGCTGCAAGCACGCCATGAGCGTGCTGCCCTCACACGTCAAGGTCGATGAGATTGACATGCCCGAGGTGGGTTATGGCTGATGGGCCGCATGAGGGGCAAGGCCATGGGGCCGCATGAGGGGCAAGGCCATGGGGGCAAGGCCTGGTTTACGCCGCAGCGTAATGCTTGCAATGTGCTTTCCATTGCAGGATGCCACGAGCGAGGGTGCCCAGATGGACGACCGGCTGTGGTACTGGCTCAGCATGTGTCAGAACATCATGAGCCAGGCCGTGCTCGGCCTGATCGAGCCGTCCCAGGACGCCATCATGCAGGCACGCCTCAAGCGCATGTCTATCCGGCACGCCGTGGCCTCTGCCAAGTTCGGCAACTTCTGGTGCGTGGTCGCCTGCTCAAGCCTGCCTGCGAACGTTGTAACCTTAACGCGGCAGAATATCATGGCAGTGGCAATGGAGTCGTGTCTTTCCCGTGCCTACGCAGCAAGCGGAAGGACCTCGTGAACGCTGCGGCCAGGCTGCTGTGGAACGCGTCCGTCGACTTCATGAACATGGTCATCACGCGGAAGACGCTTGTCTCGCCCTTTGGTGACGTTGCGTCTATCTTGGCCGAGCGTGGCATCGAGGACCCCGAGTTTGGGGTCCGGTACTTTGTGTCCCTGGCGGATCTCGTGGTCGAGGCGAGTGATAGGACGGCATTTGTTACGTGCGTGCTGCTTTTGGCTTGCAAGTAAGCAACACAGCCTTTCCTCCTCGTCGTGCCCAGGGCGGCCGTTACGCAGACGGGTTGCTGTACATGGAGGAGGCGCTGCGGTGCCTGCCTCAGAGCATGCACATGCCGCTTCTGGAATACAAGGTCCTGTTCGCGTCCAAGCTGGGCCGGGACGTCGAGGCCGAGATGTTGCGAGTGGCCAACTTCACCCCGACGGCCCAGGCAAGCGGGGGGCGCAGAGCAACTCTAAGTCAATGCTGGGCACCTGATGGACAAAGCATCCCTTACTGTTGTAGTGCGCACTGCTTTGCAGGCAAAGGTGTGGCTGGTGCTTGCCACCGAGTCCATCTCCGAGAAGGCACAGTTGGAGGGCCGTCAGAAAGCAGTGGATGTGCTCAAGTGAGGCATGCAATGTGGTTGTGCATGCCTCAGCATCCTGGTACACAGGCGTTGTCACCAACTCGCGGTGCACGTGCTTGCCCTGCAGGGGAGAGCCGTGGAGCCAGGCGGAGTACCTGGTAGAGTTGGCCGAGTTCGTCCTCCACACGGAGCGCAACCAGCAGCTGGCCCGGGATATGCTGCTGGAGGCGGCGTCCCTCTTGCTGCGGTCCGACCACACGAGGCTGCTGGGGGAGATCCACACGCTCGACCTTTTCTCGGTGTGTAGGCAGCGGGAGTCCGTGGCTGTGACCGGTGCTGGCTCTTACCACCCTGC
The DNA here is from genome assembly GCA_958009085.1 of Protoeuglena noctilucae. Classification (NCBI taxonomy): domain Eukaryota; kingdom Viridiplantae; phylum Chlorophyta; class Pedinophyceae; order Marsupiomonadales; family Marsupiomonadaceae; genus Protoeuglena; species Protoeuglena noctilucae. The sequence continues at coordinate 55,516 of OY253689.1, forward strand.
GACCTGACTATTTGCTTGCAGTCCCACGACCCCCTGGAAGACCTGGCCAAGCCCGCCAGGACGGGCGTCCCTGTGAAGACGAAGCACGCCTCGGCAACAACAGAGAGGGTTCTTCTCTGCAGCAACGGCTGGAAGTTCGTCACTCCCAAGGTGCGAGGCAGGACGGGTGTTGATGACCCGGATGAGCGGTTGTACCCTTCCCTCAAGTCCACCTCGTCTTGCTTTGCCCTCGCAGAACGTGCGCACCGCTGCACTTCGCGTGGAGCACCTCGAGGGGATGCTGCGCGCCATGACGCTCTTGGCGTCCATCCGGCGGCTGTACAGCCTGCGAGTAATCTGCGCCAGCGCTGCCGCCATCGCGGCCAAGATCATCGTCAAGATGGTGTCGGACCAGGTTAACGCCACCCACTGGCGCATCCCGACGCTGGAGGAGCAGGACGCGGAGGAGGAGCGGCGGGCAATTGCAGAGGGGCGCCCCACGCTGACCAAGAGCAACACCTTCCGCCGACAGCGCCAGGAGGTCATCCCAGCTGTTGGCCCCAACGGCGAGGAGCCCCTTCTGCAGTGGTTCTACAACCCGCTGGAATGGCACAAGTGGCAGTGCCCGGAGGAGGCGGTTCCGATGCTCAAGGACGAGACGCGATCCAAGTACCCCCGGATGGCCAGTGTGGCGCTGAAGCAGCCCGAGCAGACGGTGCACTACCTCAAGAACCTCATTGGTGAGGGGCCGCTTGGGCTGCAAGAGGTGTTGCTTGATCAAGCGTTGCAACCTTTGACAACACTAACGAATCACATACCAATCTCCTTGCAGAGCAACTTGACGACCTGGGGCTCCCCACCATCGCCCTTCCCTGCACGGTCCTGCTCCACATGGCAGCGACGCAGGGTCTCCGTGGCCAGAACGCCGCCAATGCGGCCTTCCTGTACCAGACGCGCCTCTTTGACCGGATGGGCATGGGGAAGGAGGCAGAGAAGTGCTTGGACAAGGCCGGCGATTTGAGCAAGGCAGAGGTTGAGGAGCAGGAGTGCGAGAACGACCTCGCTCAGATGGAGATGTCGGATGCGCTGGCACGGGCGCAGAAGAGCAGCAAGCTCGCGGGGGACCTCGGCTTCGGCCGCGTCTCGCCGACCCTCGAGAAGCAGAAGAAGGAGGCTGACAAGCAGAAGACGCTGGCCAAGCAGCTCAGCCGGCAGGACTCGGGGGTGTTCCTGGACAAGGGCGTGGCGACGATAAACATGGAGGAGCTGCGGCGGAAGCTGCAGCAGGCCGCTTCCGTGTACGAGATGCGTCCCATGACCATCCACGACATCTGGATTCTGCGGGTTTGGTTCCTTGTCGAGAGGGCCCAGTATGGCCCCGCACGGTGAGCGATGCGTCACAGCGGAATGCCTCGCCATTTTGCCAAGTTGGCGCCAGCAGCCAGAGCCCTAAACATCAACCTTTTCTCTTCTGCGACTCAGGGAGATCCTCATCGAGGCACACAAGCATGCCGAGGCTTTGGAGGACAACGCTGCTTTGGGCCTCACTTGTGCTTGGCAGGCGCGCATGGAAGTGCTTGCCAACAATCGGGAGCTGGCCATTCAGTACGCCCGCCAAGCCATGGAGCACGGCGGGGACCTCCGCATGTGGCGTCAGCTGCTCGTCACGGCGGCGCAGGCGCTGACTCTGCGCAGCCGTGAGCAGCGTGGGGAGAGCGCCCTGGGACAGGACTGCATTGACTTCATCGACAAGTGCGTCACCGTCTTCTCGCACCTGCGCCAGGAGCGCGCGGAGCTCGAGTGGGAGGTCGGGTGCATCTTGGCTGACCTGATGAAGGCCAAGGCGCAGGTGAGCTCCATTGATGTCTGCCACGCTCAATGATGCTTTGTCATTCCTCTCCGGCGCTCATGGCCATCTGAAGCTCGCCTGCAGGTCATGTGGGAGCGCATCATTGCCGGCCGCGAAGGCATGAAGCCCCTCGACTGCTCCATGCACTTCAACGCGGGCATGCAGGCGCTGCAGACGGCCGTCCACATCTTCCGGCCCATGGGCCTGTCCCCGATGCTCGCGCAGTGCCTCACAGAGTTTGCACAGTTCGTCGTCAGCGGCGCGCGTGTCCCCGGCCGAAAGGTCAACGAGGACGGCAGGCCTCGGCTGCGGCAGGCGCAGGCGTCGTTGCGGGAGGCCGAGAAGTACGCGGGCATCCTTGAGAACTGGATCAAGGAGACGGTGGGATGGCGGCCGTCAGACCACGAGGAAGACTTGGAGGAGGGCGACGGCAGGCGAGTGGAGAGTGTTGACGGCGTTTATACTGGTGGAACGTCACCTCTCACGTGTGCCTTGTGCCTATTGCTCGCAGCGAGGAGGAACCGGCGACTGAGGGAGCAAAGGAGGGGGCGTCGAAGAAGTCAAAGGCAGAGCTGGAAGCCGAGGCTGAGGCACGAGCAGCTGCGCTTGCAGAGAGGGAGCAGGAGCAGGCGTCATACGCGCTTGCAGCCTACCCTGTCACGCGTGTCCTGGCCGAGTGCCGGTCCTTGCTTGCCATGACCGAGTACGAGATTGGCAACATCTCCAAGCTGTATGCCGACAAGGACAAGGCAAGGGCACGACCGCAAGCTTGCGTTGCAGTGGTATGCAGACCTCTTACCCCCCACACCCGCCTTCTCCGCAGCGTCGGGCACGCCCGCGGTTCCCTCAAAACCCTCGCGCCCAGCAGGAGAGCTTGGAGGCGGACGCTGTGGCGGACTGGCTCGACGCCACTGCCGGACACGATTGGGATGCAGGGCTCAAGAACTTCCAGGCAAGACTGCATGCACTTCTGCTTCACGGCTGCCTGCCACCGCTGGCACACCACGCAGCATGAGCATAAATCTCTGGCTCGTTCCCATTTGCAGTCTGCGGTTCAGTGGGCGGACCAGGCATTTTCAGCCACCATGTGCCATGTCCCCGCGGCAGTCGCGCGGGCCAAGTACGCCAAGGGAGCTACGCTGCTCGCCCTCCATGTGCGGGAGCAGGAGCAGATCCGTGCGCAGGAGCAGGAGGCCAGTGCCGAGTCTAGCCGTGCTGCCGTGGATGCGGAGGCTTCACGGGCTGGTCCTGCCCCTGCGGAAGCCAAGGCAGAGGCCGGAGCAAAACCTCAGCAGGCGGCTGGATCGGGCGCAGCGGCACCGAAAGGGCCACTCAAGGCGGGTTCGGTTCGTGACAAGGGCAAGGGTGCACCGCCGCCAGAACCCCCAGTCGAGGAAGGGCCTCCGCCGGAACCGACACTCGAGGACCAGGGGATGCGGCTCTTGCAAGAAGCGTTGGACCTGGCGGTGGACTCGATGGAGTATTGGACGGCAATGAGGTGAGTTGTCGGGCCGGGCCTTTCGATGCTCAATGATCCCCGATCTCCATTGGCTGATGTGATGACCACGCCTGCGCCTGCGCCTTGCAGGGTGTGTGAGGCGCTGGCAAACCACCGCAACGGGGCGGGGCAGAGCCGCGGCGCCGTGGAGGCAGTGCTGATGGCCCAGGCAATCAAGGCGTCAGAGGAGTTGGTCTCGGTGTACCGGGACGCATCAGCTCTGCAGGCGCTGGAGAGGCTCAAGACGCGACAACGGACCGCCCTGAAGGAGGTGCGTTGGTGGAGGGGAAGGCAGTTAAGAGGGGCCCTCCTTCTTGTGTCCGGAAATCCTCATTTTCGCCCCCCCTTTTCCTGCTTCAGGCTGTCGTCGCCCTGTCAGACTCGCGCCATTACAACGCGGTGGACCAGGACCTGAAGACCGTGTCGCTCATGTCGGACCTGTTGAACCCCAAGTGCCCCATGGACGCCGCGCTCAACATGGTCCCCACGACGACGGACATCCTTTGCTTGTACTTGGGGCAGGACGACGCGACCATGTACGTGGCAGTCCGCATCACCGAGACCCCGCAGGCGAGCTGCTTTCCGAGCATTTGTTGACGGGTCTGTGGGTGTCAGATTGCCAATACGCATGTCGACTCCCCCTCACCGATGATCCTCGCAGGCGTCTACGACGGATGTCAACGCCGACAATGCCCCGCGTATCGCGTGGCACCTGCGCACCGTGCGCGTCGACGTGGCGGCCATCAAAGACCTGGTCGTGGGGTACAACGCCTTCAAACGTGCTGCCGACATGATCTTTGTCACGGCCAGGTGATACCCAGGCCGGGGGGCTTTATTAAAAGTCCCTCACGTCTTCTTTCCTCGTACTCAGCCTCTCTACCATCTGTGCGACTGCAGGAACCTCAAGCGCGTCGATGCCGGTGACCCCGTGCTGGTGAGCCTCAACCAGCGATGGGAGGACGTCCGTGCGCAGTTCACGGCCCAGCTGGACCCCATCCTGGGCGTCGTGGCGGACGTGGCCGACTGGCGCAGCCGGAGCCTCCTCCTCCTCCCCGACATACTCCTGAGCCGCCTGCCGCTCGAGAGCCTCGGGGTGTTCGCCCAGGCCGACAGCCTGGGGCGGGACTTCTCGCTGGCGCTCCTGCACCACCGCCTGAGCCACGTCAAGGAGCGTCCCCGGGAGGAGAAGCTCTCGGCCACGGACAAGGGCGGCGAGAAGAAGGAGGGCGGGGAGATGAAGGGGGGGAAGGCCGCGGCGCCCGAGGAGCCCGGCGCGAGCTTCCAGGTGGCCAGCATGTCGTACCTGGTGGACCTGCGCGCCGAGGACGACCCCTCGGCGCTGCCGGGCCGCCGCACGGGCAAGCTGGCCGAGGAGTTCAAGGGGCTGCTGAAGTCCGTAGGCGCCGGCTGGCGCGGCGTGGTCGGCGACGGCGACAAGGTGGCGGGGGAGGACGAGTGCATCGCGCTGTTCGAGTCCTCCCGGGCGATGATCTACATGGGGATGGGGCGGTTCGGCGCCTTCGTGTCGCCCAAGGCCGTGGCCGCCGCCGACCTCCGCGGGTGCCGCCTCTCGCTGATCCTGGACGGCATCATGAACGAGGAGCTCGACCGGCGTCAGTCGTCTGTGGACCTGCGCAAGGCGGCCTGGGAGCTCTCCAGCGAGGGCGCCTTCGAGATGGCATGCATCTTGTCCCTGCGTGGCGTCACGACGGTCGTCGTCAACCTCGCCGCCAGCCACCCGGACGCCAACATGCACGTTGCCAAGGTGGGTGTGGCAGGCGTGGGCATGTGGTGGCGGGGTGAGGAGCGGTCCATACTCAGCAGCTACCCTGCTCCCCTCGCAGTGCCTCGAGAGCCTGAAACAGGCCAAGGTGCCCGACGTCGGCCGCGCCATCCGAAGTGCCTTGAAGACGCTGCCCATCGAGTCCGACTACTCCCGCTCCAACACCATCATCTACGGCTGCCCCTTCCTTGCGCCGAAGTAGAGCGACCTCTCGCCGCGGATTGACGTGTAACGACGCCTTCACACATAGGCACACCCTCCACGGACGAATGACCTTTGAACGACGCAGAAAACCTGCACCCTGGCACGGTTCGCAACGCCAGTCATCAGCTTGCCGCACTTTTGGGCCCCCAAGAGCCACGCGTGTCAAACGTGGGAAGTGTATCCAGGTGGTGCGACTCTCAATCGCCGGGTCCGCGCCCCCGTCGATTCGTACCAGCGAGGATGAACGCTTTGGAGGACTTGCTGAAGCGAGCGAATGAGAATGCGTCGGACCAACAGGTGCACAGAATGTTCATGTCGCGATACATGCATCGCTGAGCCCCCATCGCGATCGGGCACGAACGGGAGATGGGATGGGCACATGGTGCGCGCAGGGCCAGGCCCAGTTCCTCCTGACGGCCCCGGAAGCCGAGCGAATGGTGGAGGGGATTGCGAGGTTCGAACCCGACGGCGTGGGCACGGTCAAGTGGCTTACCCAGCACGACTGGATCGAGAAGCTAAATTTGCAGGCGCATCAGAACGCCCGCCTCCACCAGGTGCGCGAGCCAGCGGATGACTTGCGCTGCTGCATAGCGTCGCTATGGACGCATGTGGGATCGCGCATCGCTCGGACCTCGCCCTCGCGCGCGTCTGTATTTACGGCGCCACGCCAAAGAGCACCTGCATGGGTCTGCGCAGGACGAGTTTGTGATGGAGTTCCTGGCCTCGTACGACAAAATCAATGTGCTCATCCACGAGCTCCTCTCCACCGAGGTCTGGCGGGAGATGCTGTTTCCACGCCAGAGGGAGCACCTGGTGTGTGCCCGCATGGTCGTGGCCCCTGCCCACCCGCGCCCCTCGCCCTTCGGCGCCCCCGCATCCGTCGCTCCCGCTCCTGCCCTGATCCGCAGGCCAAGGAGGTCGACAACATCACCACGTACCAGCTGCTGTACCACGAGGGGGCCGTGGCGAACCTGCTGGAGATCTGCCTCTTCCACCCGTCCGCGCTGGAGGCGATAGACGAGGACCACATGATTGAGCTCGTTGACTGGTGCCAGTGGAAGGCGAGGATGCGCAGGGAGCATTGTTGGCCACCTTCGGTGCATGCCGGGGCAGCGACAACGGTCCGCGCCTGCGCTCCCCCTGCAGTTCCTGTACCTCAACACGCGAGCCCACAAGGACAAGGAGTTTGAGAAACCGGACGCCAAGCGCCTCCTGTCCATGACTGAGCTGGACGAGCTCGATGAGAAGGACCGGGAGACGCGGTTTGGGGCGGCCATGTGCGCCCTCAGCATCTTCAGGTGTGACCTGACTCAGGGGAGCGCTGCAGAGGCCGCAGTTGATTCGTAAGCTTGGACTTCGACTACTCTCCGCCCTTCCCTCGGTGCTTGGCAGGTACGTGACGGACAACGCGGCACGCCTGTCCCTGGGCACCGTGTCGCGCATCCAGTCAACCCACGACATGCCCTTGGCGCTGCTGGCGATGCTGGACAACCCGCCGTGGGAGCGGCGCCGGGACGGGGTCCTCGAGGCGAGGGCGGCGCAGGCACTGGCAGTGCTGCGGAGGGTACAGGGATGACGCGCCGTGTGCCAAACCTCGACCCTCGGTGCCCCGCAGCGCCTGGTGGAGAACAAGTGGACGGAGGTGGCGGGCGCGGAGCGCGTGCGTCTCTGCCAGAACGCCGCGCAGGTGTGGCTGGCCCTCAACAACCTGGTGGTGGACGACCGCTTCCGTCAGCGGTACCAGTGGGACGGGTTCCGCAAGGAGTCGCTGCAGAAGGTGAGGGGCAGTCGCACTGGGTGCCACTCTTGCAATAGCAGGCAATGTTGCCAATACCTGTCTGCCAGGCCCTCCTTGCTCCTATACCCCGCAGGCCAAGCGCCACATGAACGAGGTGCTGTTCGACCAGCTCCCGCCGCTCAAGGACCTGCAGCGGGTGGTGGAGGAAATCAACCTGGGGGCGCAGGCGGCCGCGGGTGCTGAGCCGGCCGGGCGTGGTCTGCTGATCCTGGAGCAGGTCCCGCACATCCGGGAGGGGATGCTGGCGTGCAAGGACTGGGACGCGGCAGCGCAGGTGGGGAGGGGTGGCAGCAGTGGCGGTTGTCACCATTTACTGACTCGCAAAGGCAGTTGCGACCCTCGTCATGTCGATGCCTAGTACACGACCAACTGCGTTCATCGGTCCGTGTGCCGCAGTCGATGGTGAACCGGGTTTTCCGTGCGGGGAAGAAGGAGCGTGACCAGTACACGCGGCAGCGCGTGGATGACATGGTGAAGGCATTTGAGATGATGATGGAGATGGAGGGGACGGGGGAGGGGGTGGCGCCGGGGAGGGGGGAGGAGGACGTCGTGTACTTCGAGAGCAAGCGCAAGGCAGCCGGGGGTGGGTGGGTCGTGCACGACCACTTCAGGCGAGAGATAGAAGGATCAAACGCGTCAGTCAAGGCCATTCAGAGGTGTGACGTCCAATGCTGAGTTGTGACCACTGAACACCGCCTCCCCCGCAGCTGCCCCGTGGACCGCGGGCGTGACCCGGAGGCGGTGGAGTTGACGGGGGAGGACGGGACGGTGGTGCGGGGGACGCGGATGCGGCTGGCACCCCCGGCCAGCAGCGGCGTGGTGCCCATGCCCAGCGCGGGCAAGGTGGTGGTGCGCCACCGGGGCATGCAATGCGAGGCGCTAATCGACCTCCCCGCGCCCCACACCAAGGACGCCATCGCGACGGGTGAGGGTCGCCGATGCACAGGGGGGCGCGCTTCATCACGAATCTCGCCATGACTGTGACTCACCGCCACTCCCTCAACCCCTTGCAGTGCCTGGGGTGGTGTGGCTGACGATCGGCATCCTGGCCACGGACGGCTTTGCCCTCCAGCTGAAGCTCAAGCGCGACGCCGGCGCGGCGGTCAGGGACAAGGAGGCGGGGGTGTACTGCGCGTACGTGCCCGTGGGGGGTGCCGTGACGGTGCGGGACACGAGCTGACACGCGTGTGACTTGCGAGAGTCCTGGCGTGACGCAACCATGGAATCGCACGATTAAATAAGTGGAAGACGGTTTGACGAGAAAGGGCTGGTCACATGGGAAGCACTTGCTAAGCGGAACGTCAGGCGAGCGTGGCCGTCACGTCGTCATAGGCCGCGGCGCAGGCGGCGACACCGAGGATGGCGCCCAGGGTATCTAGGAAGGGCGAGGGGGGGCGGTCCTGCAGGGGGATGGCGAGGGCGTCGATGCCCAGGGACACCACGGCCGCCAGGTTGAGGGCCAGCGGGAGGTGGGGCTTGACGGATGCCATGGAGGGTCCCGTGGCCGCCACGTGGAAGAAGAGAGCACTGCGGGCGGGATATGCACGCAGCATGGAGAGGCCTGCTTATAGAGTTTCCATGACTGTTGGTCCTCCTCAATGACTGCCACCCCACCCCCGCCTCGCCTGGCCGAGCTCGCCGCGAATGCCACGGCCGACACGATGGCTGCCGTGGCTGTGCCCACGTGCGCCCCCGACCGCAGCTCCCCCAGGGCCGCGCTCGCCACGGCCAGCACCGGCAGAGGGGCCGCGTTCTCATAAAGCACCGCGTTGAAGGGGGACACGTCGCCCTGCCCAGCCAGGACCGGTCGCAGGTACGCCTGGGCCCACTCGGGGAGGCTGCCACGCTCCAGGGCACCCGCCCCGCCCAGCCGGATCTGCGGATGCGGTGTTGTTGCTGCGTTCCGCTAACCACGCCATTTCCTCACACCAGTCCCACGGCGCGCTGCTTGCGTCGCTCGCACCTTGTGCCAGGCAGTGTGCGCGGCTGTGCTGGCCACCAGCAGCCCCGCCTCCACCGCGGTCCCCACGGACAGGCCTGCACCCGACCCCAGGAGGGACATCAGCAGGCCCCCTGATGCCACCGCCACAGCCGCCGTCGCGAGGGGCGCTGCCTCGGCCCCCACAGCTGCCGCTGCCAGCGCCGGCCCCGCCACTCGCCCCACCGCCGTTGCCGCCACGCCCGTCGCCAGGGATGTGCGCCCGAGGACGCGGGCGAGCAGCACCACACGCAATCCCTGGGCCAGGGCGCCCGGGTGGGACGAGTACAGGGCCTGCCAGGTGGGCCGCGACAGCTGGAGGGGAAAAACGGCCACGCGGTCGAGGACGACGAGCAGAGCGAGGGCCAGGGCCAGGTGCAGGGTGGCGAGGAGGGCGGGGGCCTGGGTGTAGAGCGCGGCCTCATGCAGGAGGGCGGACCCCAGCGCAGCCGCAGCGACCCAGATGACGGCCCCGGCGAACGGGCCCGCCACCCGCACCATCGCCTCCATCGCCTCCAGGTCCCGCTGAGTCCGCAGCTCTGAGGGCACACTTCTACCGTATTCGGGCAGGGTCCGCCACCGCAATGCGCTGGGCTCTAAGCAGTCGACAGCCAATGCGCAAAGACGGTGAAGGTACAACTGCGACATGTTGCATACGACCAATAACCATTCCCGACCTTGCGCGCTGAACGACGGCGGCGGAGCGTTGCCAGGTGCTTGCGAAGCGCTTCGAGCATCCTGGCCTGAAGACGTCGACGGCACCGCCTCCTGACGACCTCGCCCCCTGGACTTGGCGAGAACTGCGTCATGAAAAGCCCGGGTGGGTTATCGCGATCAGCAAGCGAATGCACGAGCGTGCACAAGCATCGCAACTTGCCCTCCTCAAAGTAGGCCCGCCCCGCCTCCTGCAGCGCCTGTCTGTCCTGCGTCATCGCTTGCTGTGTTTGCTGGCGCCCTCCGTGGGTGGGAGCTCTCAGGCAGGTCGACAGGTTGGACGCGCCAGGGCCCACATCACGTCCAGCTCAGTGCAGGCCGTGCGAAGCCGTGACCGGACCGCGCTGCCCCAACACGCAGGCAGTGCGCAAATTGGATGTGCAGGTGGGACAGCGACGCGAAGCGGGCTCTACAACTGCGTGAAACTCTGTGCCCTGGCGCGGAGTCGGTGCGACCGACCTGGCCAGTCTCCCCAAACCCGATCACGACGTGCGTGCGGGGCGCTGTGCTTGAAGAGAATCAGCTTGGCGTTGCCTATCCTGCGCTTGACCTTGCATTCTCTACCTTGCGCCCTCTTTCCAACGCAGCGGGCGCTGTGCGCATCATCGGACCGTAACCCGCACTGGCGTCGCCGGGTCATTCGGAACTTACGCTCGTGCGCGTCGCTGGGAGGGAGGCGGGTCCCCAGCGCGCTCGCGCGGGCCTGAGGGAGGGGCCTCTGTGCACTCCATGCGGGCTTCCCCGCGGTAGCGCAGGCGCGGGAGATGGGGATCCAGGACGCAGCTAACATCGCGCAGCTGGCCATCGAGGCCCGCGCCAAGGCGGTGGAGCTGCTCGTCTCGGAGCTACAGGCGAGCGCACGATGGTGCAAAGGGTTACGCCCTGGCTCCGACGCTCGCGGCCCCTGCAACCGGCTTCTCGCGTGCTCTCACAGGCGCATGAGGACCTGGCGCGCATCCCTCAGCTCCGCGCTCGCCTGGAGCGTAAGCTGGGCGACACGCAGCAGTGGCTGTCAAGCACGGTGTACAGCCAGGTGCAGGAGATGAAGGAGGGCCTGGACCTCATCACTGCGATGGGGACGACCCTCGCGGACCTGCACGCGACCTTCCGCCGCATCGAGGAGCTGTGCGGGGAGTCGTCCGAGCTGATGGACGAGCACGAGCGGCTGGAGCTCCTCAGCGTGACGCGCGAGAACCTCCAGAAGCTGCAGGCGGACGTGCAGGGGATCTTATCCATACCCTTCGAGGCAGCCGCCGTCGAGGCCGCGCTTGGTAAGCAGGAGGGGGATTTGCTCATGGGGCTGCTCAGCGCGGCACCCGCGGCACAGTGCAAGCTGTGTGCGTTCAGCAAGCTGCTGTGGGCGTTCGCCAAGCTGCGTGCGTCCGTCTCTCCCCGCAGAAGTGCGCCCGATGGATCTCATGCCCGCATTTTGGGCCGTGGCCCGGCTGGAGGGCGCCTGCGCGGCACGTCGGGCAGAGTTGGACGGGCCCTCGTCCACCCTGTCCCCGGCAGAGAAGCAGACCCTGGCGAGTGCCCCAGCACGAGAGCCCATGTTGACAGCAACCTGGCCAGCTCGTGTTACAGACAGATGCTGTTGTTGCACATGGCGCACTGCGCGGGCATCGAGGGCGTTGAGGGCATTAACCTTCCCACCCCCGCTTCCCCCCACCCCAGGTCGCGTACTTCCGCCAGGTCGAGGCTCTGTCGCGCAAGATGCAGCAGTCGCTGACGGAGCCCTTCCGAGACGTGCTGCGGCTGAGCGTCAAGGAGCCCCAGCGCCTCATCGCGGCCGTGCGGGTGGTGGAGGTGCAGGAGCGGGCGCGGGTGCTGGTGGGGGCGGCCGGCAGGGGGGACGGGGCGGAGGCGCTGGCGGGGCCGGAGGCGTACGCGGCGGCGGGGCAGATGGAGTCCTTCTGGTACCTCGTGTGCCAGGGCATGCGCGCGTGGGTGCAGCAGCGCATGGGCGTCGCCATCGACATGTGCCAGAAGTACTGCAAGAAGGTCCTCGCCGAGGCAGAGAGGCGAGAGATGGGGATGTATGTGGGAGATGTACAAGATCACTAGCCAGGTCTGACTCACAGCTTCCTGTCCCCCTCTCCCCCGCAGCTCCAAGCCCCCGCCCCCCGTGACGCCCGACCCGAAGCAGAAGCGGGCAGCCGCCAAGGCATCCGCCAAGAAGGAGAAGGACAAGGGATCTACGGCGTCGGCCCCTGCAGCCCCCGTGGTCGAGGACCAGGTGGTGGTGGTGGGGGGGGGCCCAGGGGAGGGCGACGCCTCGACGCCGTCCACGGCGCCGGCCCCCGCCCCCCCCGAGCCCGAGCAGGACCCCGTGCTGGCCTTGCTGGACGCCATGGACGAGGGCTGTGGGGACCTCATCGCGGTGTTCGACAACGTGACCCTCTGCTTCCCCCCCGAGCGCAACGTGTTTAAGGTGCTGTGGGGCTTCTTCCACGAGGCCTTCAGCGAGTGCATCGGGTCCCTGTGCCACGTGGCGGGGTTCACCTCCAACAGCGACATCCTGGCCGTGCTGGGGTGGTCCATCGACTACTACAGCCGCATGGCGGCCCTGGGGCTGGAAGACGAGGGTGAGGGGACGCGAGATGGGGGGCGGGAGATGGATGGTGGCGTGTCCGGTGCAATGCAGTGGAGCAAGCAGCGTGGGGCAAGCAGGCATGCTGGCACGACACAACTGCACAGTGCTTTATGGAGTGCGTGATGTGCTCACCCTGTCTTCCCTTGCAGAGACGGACTTCCTGCGCGTGCCTGGCGTCGGTGGCGGCATCCAGCACATGATTGAGCAGTACACTGGGCGGTTGGAGGCGTCAGTGCTCAAGGCAAGTACGCACACCTACTGAGAGAGGGTACCGTATGGGGACGAGTGATGGGAACGCTGCGTGCATCTCTGATATATCCACCCTCGTCACGTGCTTGCAGTGGACCAAGAACATCGTGGCTGCGGACATCAACCCCGAGATGAACTCGATCGAGGAGATGCCCGACGGCCGCCTGTACACCAAGGGCCCCACGGACGTCTTCCGCATCCTGCACGAGCAGCTGCCGCTGGCGGCCAAGATCAAGATGCCGCTGCTGCACAGCCGCGTGGCCATGGCGCTGCTGCGGTGCGTGGCGGCCTTCCAGACCATGGAGAGGGAGGTGGTGGCCAGCGGGAAGGCACACTTCGAACTGCTGGTGAGGCACTCGTGTGGTTCACAGCAGCAGGGTTGACCATGCCATGCTATGTACACAACAAGGCAGCAAGGCAGCGGCAGGGGCAGTTATTGTCATGATCCAGATCAGGGCCACGCTGCTGCTGAGTACACTACCGCTATGGTTGTCGCAGTGTGCGTTGGCCAACAACTGCTTCCGTTGCTACGACTTGACGGACACCTTCATGGAGGCCATGGCGCGGCAGCTGGCGGCGTTCGAGGCGGCGGGGGACGACCTGGACCTGGACGACCTGGGGGGCGGGGGGGCGTTAACCACGAGTGCCACGGGGAGACTGGACCGGCGCATGGTGGCGGCAGAGGTCGACCGCATCAAGGAGGGGTTCGCCAAGGTAAGCATACGAGACACAGCTGTTGCATTCACACTCCCTGCTCCTGCCAAGCTCCTCACATAGTGCATCTACCTGTGTCCCTTCTGTGTCTCTCCAGGCCGCCCGTGACGCGGCGTCCTTACTCCCCGGCATGGTCCTCGGGGACCCAGGGACCCAGGGGGTGCTGGACCAGCTGTGCCGCACGGCGGACCCCTGGCTGACCGGAGAGACTATCGCTGTGCTGGACAAGACGGTGCGGGACTACTTGGAGGACTTGCAACGGTTCCTGGAGCCACCACTGTACAGGTGAGGGCAGCGTGTGGCATGGCATGAATGGTGCAGTCTCGTCAACTGGGTTGTACCTGCCAATGCATGCGGGGGCATTTCCAGCACTGTATGCGAATTGAGCGGGTCAACCAATACCCCGCTCTCCTGCATGCGTGTGGTGCTCGCCCCCTCACCAACTACACACGTGGTGACATGCATGGTCTGTCCCCTGCTCTCAGTTCCACGATCGAGGAGCTTGCCAATGCGGTGGCCGGCACCTACTTCGACCTGGTGCTGCTGCGTGTGCCGGAGATCTCAGAGCCGGTGGTGGAGCGCATGCAGCAGGACGAGGGGGTGCTGCGGGAGATGTTTGAGTCGATGGGGGCGAAGAAGAAGGCAGTGGAGAAGGCGCTGAGGAGACTCAGGTGCGGAGGGAGGGAGTGGGGTGGGCGTGCGGGTAGAGAGCGATGTGGGTGACACGACGCGACTGGCACGGCACTGCCGTCACTGTGATGGCGTCACTTGCCGAGCTGTCTGTCCCGCCTTCTCGCAGGTCCCTCCAGAGTCTCGTGAGCTGCAGCAGCGTGGAGGACTGCAACTTCTGGTACTCGTCGATCCTCAAGGCCCCTGAGACGTCGTGGGTGACGCCGTCCGCCATCGACAAGCTGCTGGCCACGCGCAAGGGGCTCAGCAAGGGGGACCTGAAGGAGATATCGCAGAGCCTGCACGCACTCTTCAAACAGCTGCGGGAGGCGGGGGAGCTGAGGCAGGACACCTCGCAGCACGCAACAGCGACGGGGAGGCCCACGCCGGGGGACAGAAAGGCGGCGCACCGCAAGACCAACACGATTCTGGGACTGTTTGGGGGGAAGCGCGAGTGAAGAGATGCGCGCGCAAGACTGCTGCGTTGTCTATTGAAAAAGGCGTGGGCGTGACTGTCACTGGAAGGGCTGGCGCTTGCTCTGGGCCTCCCTCTTGCTCCGCACGAACGTCGCACGCAGCCGGTCGTACTCGTCCGGCCGCTGGTAGAGGGGGCAGTTGGTGCAGCAGTGGCGGACGGCCTCGGGCCCCGAGTCCGCAGCCACGCCCTGCGTGCATGCCGACGCCTCGCATCTGTCACATGGAACACTGCCGCACCCCGACTTGCATCGAACACAGCGTGTCTAGCAATGAGAGGCGCAGCAGTGTCTCACCCATGGGCACGCGCACAGCCTGGGCACTGCCACGCCGTCCGCCGGTGCCTCTTTGGCGGGGCTCCCAGCGCGGGGCTGCGGCGCCGACCGGCCCCGCGCGCCCATCTCGCCCTGCGCCATGTTCTGCGGCAGGGGCGGCGAGGGCGCATTTGTAGCATGGCCCATGGTGTGTGCAGCGGCACCTCCCATGTGCAATGCATGCCAGTCACCTTGGTTAAGGTCACGTACGCCTCCACGGCCTCCCTACGCCGCTCCTCCCTCGTCCGCGCCGACGTCGATGCCCCCGCCGTCGACGCCTCCCCGCCCCAACCGTCCCCCGGCACAGACGGCTCCAACCCCGCCAGCGCCCTCCTGCAAACACGTACGTGAGGCATCGAGTCATCACAAGCAAAAAGACACGGTCTTGAAAACTGGGTGGTTGTCATATGACGACACAACACAGCCCCCGCCGCAATCACAAACCGCCCTCACACCTCCGCTCCCTCCTCTCCGCCAGCTCCCGGTTCATCTCCGCCACCAGGGCATCCGCCGGGGCCATGCCCTCCGACGCAGACAGCGCGTCCTCCTCCTCCTCCTTCGCAGGGCCCGACTTGGCCATCTGCTCCAGCAAATTCCTCCTGCGTTGGTGACGGAGGTGACAGTTGCACAGTTGCCCAGTTACCACGACCACGCCTATCGTGACTGTAAGCCACGGATCGCCATGGCCCCTGCCAAGCGACGCAACACTTCCTCGCCACGCACCGTGCCGTGTCGGCATGATCCAGGTCCGCGGGGGCCGCCTCTGCCCCCACCGCGGTCGACTCCGACGACGACGACGACCCCAGCAGCGACGAACCCTGCCGGGACATCCGCTTCTGCATGGCGAGGGCACGAGGGGGCACCTTGACGCCGACACAGGTGGTCAGCCCTTCCAAACAGCACTCATGCCACCACAGTGCTTTCTCCACGCCAATGGCACGCCTCACCTGCTCCTCCAGTCGCTCCTGGGTCTGTTTCTCACGGAGACGCCCCAAGAACGCCTCGTACCTCGCTTGGATTGCCTTCCTGTCCACCCCTGCGCCCACCGAGGATGCACAGGGTGCGTTGACCCACGCCCAGCCCTTCCCTGTGCCCGGATACGGGCCCCGTCGCCAGCCACTCACCCCCGGAGCTCGAGAGCCCCATTCCATCGGTCTTCGCCACTCGGTGCTTGTGCGGCGAGGGCCTCGGCGCTCTGGGGCGCGCCTCTTCCTCCTTGGACGCCTGCTCCACCACCATGCTGGCCCCTGCAGGATGGGAGACGGGGCGGATGAGCGACGGGCGTGGCTCTTGCAACTCCGTGTTACACACGTGTTACAGTGACAAGCCGCCAGCGCTCTCTCACGCGTCCGCGCGTCGACCGTGGGCTCCTGGTGGCGAGCAACGCGCACGCGAATCAGGTCGAGCGACGTGTTCACTTCCATGTTGATGAACGCCCCCGACTGCCCATTGAACACTTTCTCCACGTAAGGGATGCCAAGGTCGACGCTGCGAGCGGGCGCGAGAGATGCAGGCTCGCTCGCGGGGCTCGTTCCCGCTTCGCCAGCCCTCGTGGCCTGGCCGACGTAGGCAGCGCGGCGACCCACCCTTGTCCCTCCGCCTGCCTCCCCAACAGCCGCATGCGTGTGACCACCGTGTCCCCGACTTTGACGTGCGCCGTCATTTTCGCGCCCTCCGAGGTGTGTGCGCCCTAAATGGCGGATCGCGCGCGACGACTCCGGCTACAACGATCCCTCTGAAGCAATCCAAAACTATCGCTCGACAAAGCGACGGCATCGTTGGCATTGACGCGGCTCCCAAAGAGCGGCACTTTTGAACTTTGCCCTGCCAGCTGACGGCGGCACTTGCAGCGGGGGTCCCTGCTTGCGCTCCCTGAGCGCGTGGCCCATGCAGACTTCCTCACGCCTCGCGACCCCGCCTACCCAGGCGACACACCGCTCGACCGGGCCCGCGCAGGCATGGCGTCCGGGCAGAGGCGGGCGCCCCGCCCGTCTCTGCCGCTGGCGGTGCTCCTCTTCTTCGGCTCGTACTGGAGCTTGCTTTTCTTCATCATCTTGTGCATCGAGCTCATCTGGAAAGGTGAGCGTGGCTCTTTGCAAAGCGTCGCGGGCCTGCCGTGGGTTGCATGCAAACCCGACGCTTCTGCTTTTCGCGCGGCAGGCTCTAACCTTCCCTACACGAACACCGGGTTCGGCCTTGACGTCGCGATCATCCTGCTATGGGCCATCATCGAGCCCATCCGCCTGCACCTCGCCAAGCAGGGCAACAAGTCGGGCATCGCCATGGCCCTTGTATGGCAGGTGTGCCCCTCGATGCCGGGCCGCCATCAAAGTGGCCGGCGCTCTTCTCTGACCCGGCGTTGCCCCCGCTGCAGGTCCTCCTGTCCCTGCCCCTCGCGGTCTTCTACGCGTACCAGCTCGCCCTGCAGACGTACGTCCTGCGCCTTGACCTCATCATCAGCAGGTGCGGGTCTGACGTCATCGCAGCAGCGGCAGTCGTAGCGTCGCGCAGTGGGCGCAATGGCGCCTCAACTACAGTGTCATCAATTGCTTTCAATGCGTGTCCTCCCCCACAGCATCTCCCTCATATTCCTGGGGTCCCAGCTCCTCTTCTCGACTCTCATGATAGCCGGCATCTCCATCCGATAAGGGCGGCAAGGGGCGCCAATAGGCAAGCCGCGCCCCTGCAAGCTCAGCCGGGCGGGGTGGAGAGACACAAGCGCCCCTCCCCACGCCAATGCCGGTGCCATGCGCTGTGCATCAGTCATCCCACGACACCATGAGCATGGCGCCCGCGACGCGGCAGGTGTCGAGCGCCGCGTCTGTCTCGGGCAGCGGGGGTGCACCTGGCAAGCCCTCCCGGACCACGAAGGCACGGCCGGTCGCTGCCTCGGGTACCACCGACCGGCAGAAGGCGTAGAGCGCCTGCAACGGTGATCAAGAAGAGCGTTGTTGTTGCTAACCAGCGATTTTGGCGCCGCTGTGACCCGCCACGTGCATCCCCGCCATGCACGCGTGCCGTCCCCCTCACCTTGAGCGTGTCGCTCCCCTTGAACCTCCGGACCTCCCGCTTCCCCGACGGCAGCTTAATGGCCACGCGCACGGCCCCGGGGTCGTCGGCCGGTGGCTCAGGCGGCACGTCCCTCGCGTGCCGTGCCATGGCCTCCCCGGGGGACTCGCGCGGGGTCTCCACGATCTGAGAAGAGAGTGCCATAGACGGCAGATGGACACACGCAGGCGATCTGCATCTTACGACATGCGCTGCCGACGCCAGCTCTGCATTGGAAACACACAAATGCCACGCATATTCCCCACGCACCTCCACATCGTTGTCCTGGGCCCCAGCACCTGACCCTGACCCTGCCCCTGCCTTGGCCGCGGCGTCCTGCTCAGACATGGCGATGGCTTGGGCCAGGTCGTCGTCCTGCAGGGATCAGAGCACGACACGACGGCTGTCAAAGGAACCGATAGGTGTGAGCGCATCATGCAAGCACCACATAGCACGTTCCCACTCCCGCTTGCCTCGTCCACGTCGATGACGCCGACCGGTGCCGAGCGCCCCGCAGCGCCGGACGTCCCCATGCCGCTCGCCACGGGCGCCGACCTGGTCCCGCGGCCGCTGGCGATGCGCCGGGCCTTGGCCGCCAGCGTCGAGGCTCCTGTGTCCTCCGGGCCATTCTCGATGAAGTCCACCAGGGTCTCCATGAACGCCGACGGGTCCAGGAGCGCCGCGCCCTGGGTGCGGGCGCAGGGGCATGCCCGTCATCGACACGCCCCCCACCGATGTACCAAGCAGCAAGCCCTTGGCCCGCAGAGCTAGCGGCTGACCTTGATCGTCTTCATGAGCTGTCCCGTGGCCGGCTCGATCACCAGCACCACCGGGAAGTCCTCCACGCGGTAATAGGACGTGACCATGCGGCCCTCCTCCGTGCGCGCGTCCACTGCAGCCACGGGGCAGGTGTAAGGGAGCCTCAGGGCATGGGCGCATATCATGCAGAGTTGGTCGTGGAGGGACGCTCCTGGCTGTGGGACAGCTGTCAGCGCTTCAGTGCATGTGACGCAATGGCCACAAATCAAGCGACGTCGCACCCTGGAAGACGGAGAAGTTGGCCCGGACGACCTCCTTCACGTGGTCGTTGGTCCAGATGTTGCGGTTGAGGACGTGGCTCGCGAAGTCGTCGCCACGCTGCAGATTCGCCAGCAGCCACTTGCCTTCACGCTCCGCACGCATCTTGGCTGCGACGGGGGGGTGTCGACATGCATGTAGGAGTCGCAGCACTGCACCACGGACAGTCACCCCGCTGGACAGGGCAGGCCACGCCCGCCACCTTGGTCAAAGGAGCCGGGAGTGAGCAGGTCGGTCGGGGGAGCGAACATGCGGTTCATGGCGGAAGGCGGCAGGCCCATGGCCTCGGCGTCCAGGATGTGCTGTGCTCCCCGAAAGGCACGCGGCCCCATGAAAGGCGGGGCGTGGTCCACCAGGCGCTCTGCGACTTGGCAACAGTGCAAGGGCGGTGAGGCGAGCACCAAAGCGAGGTGTGTGTAACAGGCTGTGGCGACGCGGGGCTCACCGATCCGCTGCGGCAACGCAGCGCGCATGCCGTCGTCTTCCGGTAACGACGGCGGCTCGTAGGTCGGGATGGGCATGGCCGAGGGAGCGTGCACGGGGGCCGACTCTCCAGACGCCCTGCCTACCCCGTACTCGGCTGCGGCGGAACCAAACGCGATACTTGTTATTTGAGAAATCATGTCACGACACAATCAAGCGGCGAAACGCCGCCTGGGCGCTTGAGCTTCAAGCTGCAAGCGCTCCGCACCTTCAGCAATCCTTCGTGCGACCTCGGCGTCGTCGGCCCCGCCAGCGCCTCCTGCCATGTGTATATCTACGGCCGACTCCAGATCCCATCCACAAGCCTGCGAGGCGACATCGGGGACGCTCTCGGGAGCGACACGACACCTCCCGAGGAAGACGCTGAAGCACGCGCCCGCTGCCGCACCTCCAGCAGGTGACGCGCGACCTGCTCTTCATCTCCCGTGATCGCCAGGAACTGCGCGAGAGCCTCCTGCTGCTCTGTTGACAGCGGCGGGAGGTCGTCGTGTCCCTGCCCCGACATGACAGCAGATGGCCGGCCTGGACACCCCGCGCGTGGCAGCGACACGTCGACGACACCGAGAGAGGGGTGTGGCTTTCGCAAAGGGACGGTGCGACGCACGAGGCTCGAAGCTCCACAAAACCAAAGGGCCCGCTACAGCTCCGTCCCGCGATGACCAGATCGATGCTGCTATCGTGTGGTTGGGCGACTTCGCTGAAAGCTGGCGATGACGCGTCGAGGTGCGGCTGAAAGTTGAGTGCCAATTCCTGCATTGCTGCGCCAGCGACACGCGGCTTGAATGTCCTGTCAAGGCTGCAGATCTTGACCAACACCCTGAAGTGCGCTGTCAACGTTCACATCAGCTCCTGTGCGCGCAATCAGGCACTCGCAAAGACAGACTCGGCGACGCGGGAGGGCCACAACTGTGAGCCCCGCTTTGCAAGCCCCGCACGCGGCCTGCGGGCGCGCAGATGCCATCGTGTCCTCACGATGTTCGACCTCAGCACCATCGTTAGGCTTCCCGTCGATCTCATCCGCCTCCCTGTGTCCCTCTTGATCCGCCCGGTCCAGTGGCTGAGGAGTCATGTCGCACAGCGCGGTGAGGGCGCGTCAGCTGTACTTGAAGCGCACACTGCCCAAGACCGGTCACGATGCGTTTGCTGATGACCACAACGCCGCCCGATGAGCCCGCAGGGGTGCGCGACCAGCGCGTGGGCAAGGTCGAGGGCGTCGCACCGCTCGACGTGGGAGGGATCGACCAGGTCCGAGCCCACACGATCCTCTCGTCCCTGAAGCAAGCGGGGGACACGGCAGACGACGACATGGTCGCCGAGGTCTGGCTCTCGGCCCTCGTCGCTGCGCAGGCTGCGGCTGACTTCCTCTTGGAGGGGTGAGGCGCTTTAGCAAGCGAGGGCGATGGTGCATCAGGTGCATACTGCAAATGACCGCGGTGCGCTTAGAAACAGCTGTTAGTGCTAGAAGTCGCCATCTGCCCCGCATGCCCAGGCTTTGCCGTGTGGATGACGACCTGGCCTTCTGGAGGGAGAAGATGACCCAGGGGGGCACGTGGTGGTTCATGGTGGTGCAGCGGGGTCCCAAGGCGTTCGCCAAGCAATTGCTCAAGGTGGGCGCTGCACCCATGGTCGTCAGACCAGGCGCGCTCGTAGCCAGCGCTGTGGGCGCAATCGGCAACGCCACCTTCCCTATCTCCCAGGCCCTCCGCCTGCCCATCGGCTCCCGGTCCCGGCGCGAGAGGGCGACGGCCTTCGGCGCCATCGAGCGCCGCGTGGTGCTGCTGCGCGCCCTGCGCCTGCAGCTGTCCCTGGCCCTCGACGCCGTGCACCGGTCTGCCGAGGTGCTCCTGCTCCGGCTGGCGAGGGGGGTGGCTGCCGGGCAGCCGCAGACGAGGGCCTCGATGGACTCGACCAAGCGCAACGACACGAGCTTCCCTGGGTTCCGCGCCAGCCCCCACAGCACGCGCGTCCTCGAGGCCTCCTTCAGTCAGCGGGGTTACGCCAACGGGGACGCTTCGGCCGGGCACGGGGGGCTGCTGGGCGCAGCGAAGGCCGCCGCCGTGCAGTGCAGCCGGGCCGTCAGCGAGGCCCTGCAGCAGCTGGAGCTGGAGATGGCCAAGCTGGTCGACGAGGGCAGGTGAAACGCGGCAGGTGGCAATCTGTGCTCTGCATGCTCTACTTGCCTCGACAAATGTACAGATAGAGGAATATCTGGAACGATTTGCCAAGGGCAACCCCCCCGCAGTGAGGACGGGGCATCGGTGGAGTCGGGGCAGGGAGGGGAGCTGGCACGGTATGCGAGCGTGCACATTTGCGGGGACTTTGTGCCGGAGCGGGGGGACGGCTACGTGCGAGACAGCGGCAGCATGGACCGGGGCAGGACGGCCGGGTAAGCTGGCTGGGCAAGACGTTGCATCGGCGTTTGTTGTGCTCTGCCACCTCTCTTGCTCCGTGCCAGTGTCCGTCGCATCTACTTACACTCTGCCCGCTCAGGCCTGGCTCGGACGTGGGAGGGGAGGCGTCGCTGGATGACGCGCACAA
The DNA here is from genome assembly GCA_958009085.1 of Protoeuglena noctilucae. Taxonomy (NCBI): domain Eukaryota; kingdom Viridiplantae; phylum Chlorophyta; class Pedinophyceae; order Marsupiomonadales; family Marsupiomonadaceae; genus Protoeuglena; species Protoeuglena noctilucae. The sequence continues at coordinate 77,478 of OY253689.1, forward strand.
GAGCGTGCTGGCGGCGCTGGCCATGGTGCACGTGACCTTCACGGCCGTGCCTGGTCGATCGGCGGGGGAGGCTCTGGTGGCCATGAGGGCGGCGCTGCGGGGGCAGTCACGGGTGAGAGAGAAGGCAGGGTGTATGCCGGAGCAAGCGACGCGAGCTGAGGGGCTGTGGTGCCCGACCCTGGCTAGCAACCTGGGAGCGTTACTGTCGAGTGACTGCAGGGTGCCAATCTCCCCATCCCCGGGTGGTGTCGGAAACCCACGGCGTTCCAGCGTCACTGGCTGCGGTACACCGCGATTGGGGTGGCGGCCTTCTTAGCCTCCCGGTGGGTCGTGAGGAACTCCCGCATCTCTGGGAGCGACAACCTGGACCGCTGGGTCAATCGGCTGCTCCAGGCGAGATTGGTGGCAAAGATGTGATGGCTGTGTCGACCCTGAGCTGGCCGAGTAGTGCCTTGCAATGACGATAAGTGTGCGTGGCTGCAGGACGTCCGGGCAGGGTACAAGAGCAACATCGAGCGTCCCCTGGAGCGTCTTGCCAAGGAGGCGACGAAGCAGTTCAAGCACCGCAAGGGGACGGTCACCACAGCCGACGTGGCCCTCAACAAGCGCAGCCTCAGCCGGTGGGTGATGGAGGCGCATGCTGGGCCACCTGCGAGTGGCTACTGTGTACTCATCTCAAATCACCAAATGGCATACCCCGCCCACTCTCAGGATGCTGGCGGAGTTTGAGCGGGACTTCAAGGACAAGGGCCTGACGGACAAGACGCCGCAGATTGGGGCCACACCCGACTCGATGCTCATGGCCAAGGGCAACCTGAAGGCAGACGACGTCCGGAGGATGGGTGAGGGCACACGGCCTGGGGGCTGAAAGGCACAGCGAACGGTCACACCCCCCGGCACGGTCTGCTGACCACACTCAACGTCCCTTCGCAGAGATGGTCATGACGGCGTACGAACACGGCCTCACCAAGCCCTTCCGCGGCGTCCTCAGCGGCGTGCTGGTCCGCTCCCTGCTCATCCAGGTGCAGAAGCTCAAGGTGGACGCCGGCATCGCCATGCTGGAGCTGGACACGGTGCTGCGGTCCCAGGAGCTGACGCTGGCCCTCATCGCGGCCCTCCCTGCCCTGGCGCTCGTCGGGTCCGTGGCCAGCGGCGTGCGGCTAATGGTCTCCCCCAGCGCCCCCGACCGCAAGCGCATGGCCCGCCCCGCGCGGCTGGCCGCCGTGTCGCTGGAGAAGGGGCTCCTGTCCGCCGTACAGCTCGAGGGACAGGCCAGCGACGTCACCATTGCCGAGGCCAGGGGACTGGCGCTCCTCCTGGCATCCAGGTAAGCGCTTGGTTGGCGGGGATGTACATGCTGCCCTCGCGCCGTGCGCGACTCATCGCGAGTCATCTGCCACCTCGCTTCTGCCCACGCAGGCTCCAGTTCGAGCTGGACCGCCTGGTGTCGGGCCCCATGGCCTTCACGCGCCATGACGAGGAGTGGCAGATGCTGCGCGCGGAGGTGCAGGAGCTGGGGCAGCACGGCGACATCAGTGACCGTCTCACCACCCTGCAGCGCATCATGCGCTCCTATTCGGTCTTCACAGTGTAGCCAGTGCCTCTACGGTCATATCTTGCTAGGGAAGTCAAGTCTCTCTGGCCGCGCACGGGCCCGCCAACTCTCGGGGGCCCGACATGCTGCGGCGCTTACATGAAGGCGGCGGGCGTGGAGCTCTGCGCTAACTTGACATACATGACCTTGCGGGGCCGCACGGGCATCCGCCCCTTGTCCACGCTCTCCAGCCAGTCCAGGTCCTCATACTCCTCCACGAGCTCGTACCCCTCCTGCTCGTACAGCTCTCGGGCTCCCTCGTTGTCCTTGTACATGTACAGCACGATGGGAGCTGCGGCCGGGGCCTCGGGAGCGCCCTCGGGTGGGAGCAGGCCCTGGCGGTCGATGGAGAGCCGCACGCACTCCTCCGCCTGGCGAATCAGGGCTCTGCCGTGCCCCTGGCGCCTGCGGGAGCGGGTGCGGGCGGGTGATGCGGGGATCTGCACGACCCAGCGTGCAGCATTTCGCGCATTTTGCAGCATTTTGCAGCAGCCGGCCGCATCACCTGTACTGCGGGAGAACCGCGAGATTGGATATTTCGAAGTATGAACCCGAGCTGCACGCCTCCGGACCGAATCGGCGGTCGAGGGACGCCGCGATCCACGGCTGGGCGCTCCGCTGACGCACGTCCACCACCCCCACGATGCGATCCCCCGCGGACGCGTCCCTCGCCACAATCACCGAATACTTCTGCAAAGGCGGGCGCCGGGAGCGCGCGGTGAAATCGGATCGCCGCGGCCCGCGGAACCGTCCGGCGTACCTGCTGCCAGCGTCATCCCAATCCAAACGCTCACCGCTCCCCGGAACGCCTGGCAGGCCATCGCCTTCGCCACCCTCGTTCTATACATCGTGACTGGCAGGAAGTACTTTGGCCCTGCCTCGAACTGCGGTCGGGGCACGACGGTACCCTGTCCGTCCATCGTCCGTTCATGTGGGGACGAGATCTGTCGCGGCCGCCGCCGCGGGCAGAGCACATCTCGCCCCGCAAGGCCACCACGGAACGAGGCAATCACTCATGAGAGGTTCTCGATGGGGTCGGGACGCGGATGTGGGGCGGCGCGGGGCGCGGGGCGGGAGTGACATTCCGCACTCGCCTGGACGTCAGTTAGCACGTCCGCTGCGAGGGCGACGCTCTCGAGGAACTGCTCGCTCCGGTTATTGATGACTCGGTATTCCGAAGGCGTGCTGACCGCGGATACCGGCCGAGAGCGAGCGGTAGGCACCCTGGGAGCTGCCCACCCGCCGCATGGCTCCCTCCCCGCCAGGCGCACGCTGGGCGCCGCAGCCTGCACCATGGCATGCGCCATGGCTATTCGCTAGCAACTGCGCAAGGCTCGGCCGATTATATGTCCCGAGAGGGGGTGCGCGGGGCCTCCAGCGTGGCACGGAGAGGAAAAGGACCACACCAGACAGCACGTCGGAACTACGTGAAAGCCGGCCATAAACGCATTCCAGGTTGGGGACGAGGCGGGCGAGGGGCGCGGCTATAACGGTCCGACCGCCTGACTCGGGCCCACTTTGAAGCAAAAGGGCAGCCTCGCTTAATACATCCTTTCTTCTTTGTGTTCGCGTTGCAAGGAAATCAGCGCATGGCCTTGTGGTGTTGAAGACCGGCTGCTCCTTCACATTCGCAGCAACAGCCCCCCAAACAAGTCCCCTGTGTCTCGTGGCACTAAGGGTGTGGCGGCGAACCCCGCATCGACGATGGCGGCAGCAGCGAGAGCGTGTGCTGCGCCCTGCACTTCAAAACCCGTCGCGCGGTACGCTTGGGTTGCGGGAGCTTACACGTGGTCGATGCCGCATGTATCGGCTGAAAAATACATGGCGCGACCCTCGCGGCGCCATGAGATGGCTCTGCGGTGGCGCAGGATCCCGGGGGAGATGCCGCGCAAAAGGGCGATCTCCCTTTCCGCAGGGCGAGTTCCTGTCGGGCAGGTGCCGTCGCTCGTGCGTATGGGAAGCCGGTGAGCATCAGGGGTGGTTTGGGGAGGGCGCTGCGGCTTCACGCTGACTAGTCGGGGACACGGTTGATCATGCCTGCTTTCGCAGAGGAAAGGGCGGGGCGGGGAGCTTATCTTCACCGATGGCGATCAGAAGACCATTCTGCTTCCTTACGAGAGCACCATCCACGACTCTTTGGAGTCCATGGAGGTCCGTGGCAAGCACGACGGCCGATGTGCTGTGCGGCACCCAGACGCCTTCCGATTGGCAGCCCCTGCCGCCATGCCCGCCGCAGGACTACCGGCCTCAGAGGGTGGTCGTGGCGGACACCGCCAGCGAAGCGTCCGCAGCACCAGCACCGGCCCCCGTGCCTGCGTCTGTACCGACCCCAGCCCCTGCGCAGGCAGTGCCCGACCGTCCCGGCAGCCTCGCGGGCCCATCCTCTGCAGGGGAGCTTGCGACTGCAGTGACTTCCCATGCTGTTGCTGTTATGACTCCGCTCCTGAACCCGGACAAGGCGAGCGCCAGGCGCCTGGTGGAGGCGTGGAAGCAGCGGCGGATGGCGTCCTCCACCAAGGCGTCCTCCACCGGTGCCACGCGGACATCGAGTGCCACGGAATCCACCAAGCCACCTTTGAGAAGCAGACCCCAGGTGCGTGGCGTGTGCGGGCGCAACCTGCTGTGGCGCCGCTTTGTGACGTGCCATGTGTAACCTGGCCTCGGACCCTTGCAGACGGTCCCTACCATCCCGATCGTGCGCACCGCTCGGGCCGTTGTGACAGCTGAGACGAGAGAGGCATGGCGCGCGGTGATCAAGGGGGGTGCGGCCAGGGCCCATGCCGAGGCGGAAGGGTCCGCGGGGGGTGGCGCCAGCGCAGTGGGCAAGGGGTCTCCGCTGCCGGGGGGCACTCTGCTGCCGCTCGCGGCGCTGTGTGTTGCAGAGGCGATGGCCGTCCTGGCCATGGACTTTGGGTACCTCAGGGTCTCTGACCCGTTCGCCGGCTCCCTGAGCCTCCTCCTGGCCACGTCCGGCCTCGCGTCGCTGGTCTGGACGCAGCTGGGGTCGCCCCTCCTGCGGCGCATGGGTGAGCGGTCGTTCTGGCGCGTGGTGCGCGCACGCCAAGGGGCGCTCCTTTCAAGCCCTCTGCTGACGCACGTGCGACCCCGAACTCGCAGGGCTACGGCAGCGGGTGCGGGAGGACGGGCCGGCCGCCCACCTCAGCAAGGGCGGCACCACCACGGCGGGCGGTCTGCTCTTCGTGCCCATCGGCGTCCTCCTGGGCCTCTGGGCCGCCAACGCCAGCCCGGAGACCCTCGCGGTGGCCACGGCAGCAGCCGCCTTTGGCGCCGTGGGCCTCGTTGACGACTTCTTCACCGTCTGGGGTGCCACGCGCCGCCTGGTCTGGGCCAAGCTGGCCGTGCAGTGCCTGGCTGCCTCGGCCCTGTGTGTCGCCGCGCACCGCCTCGTCCCCGGCGCCGCGCTCTTCTCCTCCCTGCCCCTCTGGCCCGCGCCCCAGGGCCACGTCCTCTTAGCCGTGGGGCCCACCCTGTACTGGCTCCTGTCCGGCGCCACCATCGTCGCCGAGGCCAACGGCGTCAACCTCACCGACGGCATGGACGGCCTCGCCGCGGGGGTCTGCTCCGCGGCCTTCCTGGCCACGGCCGTGGGGGCCTCCGCGTCCGCGCCCTCCCTGGCGCCCCTCCTGGTGGCCGTCGCGGGGTCCTGCCTGGGGTTCGCCTTCCTCAACCGCTTCCCCGCCTCGGTGTTCATGGGCAACGCGGGGTCCCTGGCCCTGGGCGCCATGCTGGGCACCGCGGCGGCCGTCACGCGCCAGTTCGGCCCTGTCCTCCTCGCCACCCTGGTGCCGGCCGTCGAGGCCGCCAGCGTGCTAGTGCAGGTGCTCGGCTACAAGGCGACTAAGCGCGGGGCGCAGGTGAGAGTGTTGCGAAGGGAGGGCTGATGCAGTGTTGACTTATCTCATGTCACGGCTGGCCCAGATGGCAGAGCGCCTGCTCGGCTGCAGTGGGGAGGCACAGCCTGCCAACCGTGCCATGCCCTGGTCGTCAACGCAGGGCGTAAGGGTCTTCCGCATGGCCCCTCTCCACCACCACTTCGAGCTCGGGGGCACGCACGAGACCCGCGTCACCTCCCTCTTCTGGGCAGCCTCGGTGCTCTGCGGGGCAGCATCCGTGGCCCTGGCGGCCGGCACTAGGCTGAGCTAGGCGTGCCTGAGGCGGGATGCGCTTCGCTCTTCGTTGAACACATGACTCGTGGTGGTTGCGCCGGGGGGGGCAAGGCGGGAGCGGGCGCAAATGCAGCCAAGTCTTAGGCCCCTCGCTACACCCCGCCGCCGCCCTCGAGGCGTGTTCTTGCCATGCGGCGGTAGGTGTAGAGCATGAGGCCCAGGACCGACACTCCCAGGAAGACGATGATGAGGTTGCGTAAGTCCCAGATGCCCATGCGGATGGGCCGACGCCTGCGCACCCTGCAGCGGGGCACCGGCAGTGTGCGTCAGTAAACGACAATCTGCCTTCTTCCTTTCTGGCACCCGCTGTGTGCAGCAACTGTCAATGCCATTTCCACATCGCGCATGCCGTCACCTCCGCGACCCAATGGGGGAGTGTCCCCCACGCTCCAGGAGACGCTCGGAGTCCTTCTGGACGAGCGGCAGGGAGGGCTCGAACCCCAAAACATGCTGCAGCCGCTTGAGGAACAACGAGAACCTGGGGGGATGTGACGTGGGGAGGCGTGGCTTGAGCTCATGTGCGGGGGTTGCATGGCACGCTCCCCATCGCGTGGCAGGTGGGCCGTCACCTGGTCGTCCTCCGTTGGTACTTGCCATCCATGTCGTCTTCCGACGCCCCTGCAGAAGACAACACGCCAGGCACCATTGGTGCAACAACAGCACCTGCGTTGCAACCCACAACACTCCTGCCCCTGCCAGCCCCGCACCTGGCCCGTCCACGGCTTCCCGCACCGCAGCCACCCGCGCCGAGCCCACGCGCGCCACCGGCGACCCGAAACCCATCGCGGCGGGTGCGGAGTCGGTCGCCGTCCCTGCTCCCGACTGCTGCGCCAGGGGTCCCCCACTCGGGCTGCAGGGGCACAGGTAGGTGGGAGGTCGGATGGGGCACAGAATGCACTAAATGCGCTCACGCGGTGCGTCGCTCGCCTGGGTCCCGGCTGGATCTCATCCCGCGTCGCGGAGGGCTTGGGAGGGGCCGACGAAGCGGACGAGGGGTCCACGATGAGCTCGTCAATGTCCTCCAGGGTCGCCAGGCTCGTCACGGGCGCTCCTGTAGAAGCGAGGTTGATCGCACCCACGGCATCGACCTGCAGTTTGGCCTTGATCTGCGCGCAGGGAGGGAGAGGTCGGCAAACCGCAGTGTCCCCCGCCCCGTGCAGCCGTACAAGAGAGCCTAAGCACGCCCCGCACCTGCTGCACGAACGCGTCCCATGTCATTTTGTCCGGGATGGAGATCGCGACTTTTCGCCGGGGCCGGGCCCCCCGGACGGACACGAACACGAGCTTGGGCTCCTCCTGCAGGACCGGAGCCGGGTCTCGCTCAGCTCACCGCAGCAGTGAGCACGACTGCATGCGCTCCGCTGGCCACGCACCACATCGCCGTTCGGAGCCTCCCCCGCCATCGCCCCCCCGCTTCCTGTCCGGGCCCGCGAGCTCCCCAGCGGAGAACGACACCTGCAGCAAGACCGAGCTTTGAGACACGGCGTCACAAGCTCACTGGCCACGGAATGGGTATGGACTGTGCCTGATTGCTGGGACGCTTCGTTGGCGAATGCTTTTTAACCAACTATCCTAGGCAGAGGCCGGAGCTAGGCATGCACTTGCGATAGTAGATCAGCAGGGCACCAGGATGCGTCCATTGCACCGCCTCAGAGCGCGCCAGATGCTTGCAATCGATGCCAGAGCTTGTGCCGTGCCATCCTTGTTCGGTGAGCGCGATCGCTTTGCTCATTCAGTCACCGCACCGACTCCCTCTGGCACGCGAGGCCTTGGAAGGGTCGCCCCGTGTTACGCGAGCTCGTCTGCACCACGGTTCTGGGATGAGTAGCAGCCAGGACAGGGACGATGAACTGGAGGGCCTCATGTGTGTGTACGGTGACTCCGTCCAGGTGCGTGGGCGGGTGCCACAGCCACAGCCGACGTGAGCCATGCACAACAGAGCGGCCGGACGAGCACGGCCGGAAACCTGCATATCTCTCGTGCGTCCCGCCTTCCCCTGCAGGTCACTGAGAGCCGTGAGATACGTGTGCTCCTGCGTCCCCACGAGGTGGACCTGGGAGGCCCCGCGTTTGTGCAGGCGACGGTGCGGTTGACGCGGCCCCCCGGGTACCCATCCGTGCCAGCCGAGGTGCACCTGGCCGAAGAGCGAGGGCTGGGGGAGGTCCGGGCCGCGAGGCTGCAGTCCGCGGTCGCTGCCGAGTCCTCGTCCCTCGCGGGCACCGAGTCTCTCGTGCTGCTGTGCGAGGCGGTGCGGGAGCTGCTGGCCCAGGACAACTGGCCCTTGGGCCCGTGCCCCATCTGCCTGCACGCGCTGTGCCCAGAGGAGACGACCGCAGCCGCGGTGGCGAGTGCCAACACGGTGTGCCTGCCCTGTTTCCACTCCTTCCACAAGTGAGGGGCGAGAGACGCGCGTGGGGTGCCTCCTTGCCACAGCAGCCGCCGGTTACGTGTCTCACACCCATCGCGCAGGGACTGCTTCGCACAACACTGGGCCAGGACTGCGGGGTTTGAGTTTGTGCCCGCTGCCCCGCGACAGGCGGGGAGCGACGATGACGACGACGATGGGCCAGGTGCGCTGGCTGTGCCTGGCGAGCCGTTGTCTATATTGTGTCACTATCTCGTACATAGTCCTCCTGCTCCGCTCTGTTCTCTGCCACAGGGTCGCTCCCTGCGCCACCCATGCTGGTGCCGGGAGGGGAGAGCACATGCCCCGTCTGCCGGAGCTCTCTTGCTCTGGGGGACCTGGAGGGGCAGGGGATGCGTGCGGCCATCGAGGTCGCCGCGATGGGCATGCGAGGAGCGGACGCAGCTGCAACGGAGTGGGCCTCTGGGAGTGGGGAAGGGGAGGCAACAGAGGGGGCGTCTGGGGGTCTCACGAAGGCTGAGCTGGAGCACGTCCGGGCGCTCGCGGCTCGCTTTGAGAGCATCCTGGAGGGCCAGCGTGCACGGGGCGGCACATACAAGAGGGAAGAGGAGGGGGACGTGGTGGTGCGGAACGTGAGGGGCTGGGCCGCGCCTGTTGTCGTGGAGGCCGCGACTGTGACTTTGGCTGAGTCACTGACAAGGGGTGGGGATGAGTGTGGGATGGCGGGGGTCGAGGTTGCTCAAGAGGAACGGGGTAGGGGGCGGGGGCGGGGGCGAGGGCAGAGACAGGGCAGGGGGAGAGAGGGGGGGCGTGGGGTCAGGGTGGGTGGCGAGGGGGATGGGGAGGAAGGAGTGGGGATACCAAGTGGTAGAGAGGGCTTCAGGAAAAGGCGTGGGGAGCGAGGTGGTAGACATGAGGGCGGCGGTGGGAGAGGGGAGGGCCACGGGAGGCGTGGTAGGCGGGGCAATCAGGACGGGACGGGAGGAGATCGGCCGAGGACGGCGGGGTCTGTCTCTGGGCAGAGGGAGGCATCCTGTGAATGATAACTGGCGTTGCAGCACGTGCCATTGCGGCCCTCTGTCATCGGCGAAAGAGACGGGGCGCAGCTTACAGAGCCAATCCAGTGCCTCAGTATCCGGGCTTCACAAGAGGGCCCCGTGAGCAACGGAGAGGAAGCAACGCAGCAATGGCAGCCTCGGCCGCCTCTTTGGTCGCCGTGGCGGGCCGTCCTTCGCATGTTAGCCAAGCGAAACTGCGATCGCGACCTCTGTCTCTTGTACTCAATAGGGCGGAGGATTGCCGCGGGCCATCGGCACCGCGCGCGCTGCCCGCGGAGCCGCTTGTGGCTGCCGCACAGATGTTATCCGTGAACTGCGTTGGCGATGTCAGCGCGCTCGATGCGGGTGCCGCGGCCGCCATCCAGGTGGCTGCTTGCGGGCCACGCCGCGTCCGTCATTCGCAAGCCCCCGGGACCGCTGTGCGGTCGACCAATGAGCAAGCGTCGACGACCGTGGCGAAACGCGTGGTGCTCTGCAGGCTTTCTTCCGCCCGGTGGTGAGCGTTTACTCCCTGTTCTTCATCGCACGCATTGTCATGACGTGGTACCCCGAGATCGACGGCACCAAGGCCCCCTGGTCGCTGGCCTACAACCCGACCGAGTTCATCCTCAAGCCGACGAGGTGCGGGGCATCCATGGGCCGCCAGTGGTTACATATGGCGTGAACAAAGCGCAGGGTGCTGACCCCTCGGACCCTGACCGTCTGCACGCAGGGCGGTGGTCCCCCCCTTGGCCGGCGTGGACATTTCCCCCATCGTGTGGGTGGGGCTGCTGTCCTTCATCAATGAAACCGTCCTGGGGCCCCAGGGGATCCTCTCCATTATTCAGAGGGAGGGAGGCTTGTAAGGTTACGGTTGCTATAGCTGAGAGGGCACTACACCAGCTGTACACGGCATGTGACGTCGTCAGTCCGGCCATCGACGGCCCACATGGTGACTGATGTAGGGGGTCAAAACGTGTTCGCCGGGTCCCATAAAACCTGATCAGCAGCTGACCTTGACATAGCGCAAGTCTCCTTGGATACTGCTGGCAAGGCCACTGGCATCCACATGACTGAAATTCAACAGCAGCCTGTCACATCTAAGGATAGACTGGAATTCCAGAATCAACAACCCATGCGTCAAGCATGGGCTCGTCATGCGAACATGTCCTTGACAGACCGGACGCGGGGCTTGGGGTGCAGGCGGGCGGTGAGGCGCAGGGGCTGGTCGTCGTGGGCGTGCGCCTGGGTGACGGGGGACTTGAGGCTTTCGGAGAAGCGGCGGCTGGCCAGAGGGCGACCCTCCCCGATGCCCTCTCCCTTGGGGGGTGACAGACCCACGGGGCCCTGATGCGACGGCTGGGTGCTCAGCCCCAGGGACGCCTGGCTGACTTCGCCCTCCCTGATCCCGCTTTGCGTCCGCAACCTGCGAATGTGTATTAAACACAGATGATATTGCAGCAACGGTGCGTGGTGTTATCTGCCACTGTGTCTCAGCATCCGCACGCACCTTCGGATGTGCATCTGTAGAATGAACTCCCTCTCTGCCCGGGACACCTCGCTGCCATCCAGCAGTCGTAGCTGCGAGGACAACGCGCGCCACAGCTCACGGGAAATGGCATGCTTGGCATGCATCTCGAATACCTAAGGCTCCCTGCCTGTAAACCTCACCCGGTCCCCTGCCACCACCAGCTTGTCCCTGTACTTGGCGTCCGTCGTCACAAATGGATTGCCCTCCACCCGCAGCTCCTCCAGCTGCTTCAGCTCATCCAACACCGACGCCAAGTCGTCCGCCGACTGCGGGCAAGACGAGACGTGGTCAAGCAAGTGTCATTAAAGCCCAGCCAAACCTGCTGAGAACCACGCTATCCATACCTCCCTTTCCCGTGCGTGCCAGAGTCGCACCTGGATGGCGTTGCGGGAGAGGTCGAGCACTCGCAGGCGCTTCAGGCAACGCAGGGCCCCCAGGCTGGCACCGTCGAGACCGTTGCCAGCGAGATTGAGGACGCGCAGGGACGGGGCGAGGGCCGCCAGGCACCCAGGGTCCAGTGCTAGCGCCTGCCCCTCTCCCAGGCGCTGGTCCACTGCGTGCAGCTCTTCCAGCTCACCACACCCGGCCAGCCCCGTCAGCGCACCCACGCGGTTGCCATCCACATACAGCTTCTGCAGGTGTCGCAGGCTCCCGGCCCCCTCCAGGTCCGTCAGGTCGTTCTTCTGGAGGTACAGGCTTCGCACCCGTCCGATGGAGGACGGCAGCGAGCCCAGGCTCGTGAGCTGGTTCTCGTACAGGTACACTGCCATCGCCTCGGGGCACGCGAGGAGCTCGTTGCCGACCTGCCCTAGGGAAAGATTGTTCAGATACAGATGCGTTTGTCGTCGTAGGAAGGCCGAGTCGTCCTCCGTGGTCATCTTCTTGCTCTGGGAGCGCGACAACGCGCGCTGCGGAGGACAGGGGTGAAGGCGGGCCGTTCAAACACGCGCTCATTCCCTGCGCAGCTCCACATTAGCAGCGTCATGACCTCGCCTTGAGGAGCGCATCGCGCGTCAAACGGTTGCTCGTCGAGCACGGCTCGTCCGTTTTGGGGGGCACATGCGCGACGCGAGGAGCTTCGGTGCTCATGGCGCCAGCGCAAACCTGCAGTCGCCAAGGCGTTTTTGGGGACAAAGTGCGGCGGCGGAGGGTCCAGACGAGTCGCAGGAGCGGGCCTGGCAGTGGCGCGTCACCAGAAACATGGCTCCTGCGCGCCTCTTCCCGGCCCGTTCCCCGGCCGTGGGTGCGAGAGCTCACGGGCACTCCAAACACTCAGGCTGCCCGCTCCACCTTCACCGGCTCGCTGTACACGCGATTCTGCCTGCGCTCGTTGCAGCTGAGGGCCGCTAGGCTGCGGAACGCCACGCGCTCGGGGTCAAGGGGGGATCAGGGGTACGGGTGCGCTTGAGGCTCGGTGCCCTCGCGAGGACGGGGTCGGGAGGATGGTGGGGACGGAGGACCCACCCGGGAACGGCCCGATGGACATCGTCGCGGCCGGCCCCGCGAGCAGCGCGGTCCCGGACCTTCGGAAGCTGAAGATTTCCACGGTTGAGAGCCACACGAAGGCCGTGGGGATCATCGTGCCGCCCCCGGACATCCGGTGAGGGCGGGGTTGGCGGGAGGCGATCTCCGCGCGACCCTGCCGCGGTGCCTCGCCGTGCGCCGACAGCCGGGTCCGAGAGCGCGCACGATGGCTTCCGGCATGCCGAAGCTCGGAGTCCGCGGCCTCGCAGGGCCATCCTGGAGAAGACGGCCCAGTTCGTCGCCAAGAACGGTGTGGCGTTCGAGCAGAAGATCCTTGCGAACGAGGAGAAGAACAACAAGTTCCAGGTGACGGAAGGGGCGCGGCGACCGGGCGCAGCGGCCCCCAGCGCGCCCCGCGTGCGCGAGAGGGCGGGCACGGTTGCACACGGGCTCTCTTTCCGTCTCGCGACCGCAGTTCCTCATCCCGACGAACCCCTACCACACCTTCTATCGAAAGAAGGTCGAAGACTTCAAGGAAGGGGGCGGGGAGGCCGCAGAAGGCAAGGCCGCGGCGCCGGCCAAGGAGCCCGAACCAGAGCCGGAGGTGGTCAAGGTCATCAGGTGCGCTGGACCTGCTTCGTGCTTTTCTGCATCCTTGGTGTCCCCGTGCATTCGCAGAAAGCACCGTTTGCCTGCGCTTGCGTGCTCGCCTGCTGTCGTGCATGCGCTTGTCAGCACACGGTCCCTTGCTGTTTGTCTCCTTTGCAGGACCAAGGACTTGGAGAAGCCAGATCCGGAGAAGTACACGGTGCACGTGCCCGAGGGCCTTTCCGCCATGGACATCGACGTGATCAAGCTCACCTCGCAGTTTGTGGCGCGCAATGGCCGCAGCTTCCTGCAGGACCTCTCGGCCAAGGAGACCAAGAACCCCCTGTTCAGCTTCCTGCGCCCGACGCACTCGCTGCACGGTTTCTTTACCGCCCTGGCCGACGCCTACGCCCGGGTGCTGATGCCGCCCAAGTCGGTCATCGCGCGGCTGGAGGCCGACATGGCCGACCGCACCAAGATCATGGAGAGGTGCCTGAAGAGGCTGGAATACGACAAGGCGCTGGACAGGCGAGTGGGGGGCAGTGGATGGCTTGTAGCGCACGGGTGGTCAGGAACGCGCCTCTCTCCTTGCACTTGTTCACATGCCTGCCGTCGTCCGCGTCTGCCTTGGTTCACGCCATCCCTCGCGCCTGCTCTTGCCTGCTTCTACTAACATCCTGCCCTCAATTGCATCTGCGATCGCCCCCTCTCTGTGTGTGCAGGGAGCGCCAGGAGGCGGCGGAGGAGCAGGAGCGGGAGCGCTCGGAGATGCAGCAGATCGACTGGCACGACTTCGTGGTCGTGGAGACGATCGACTTCTTCGACGACGAGGACCTGCCGCCTCCCCTGACCCTCCAGGACCTGCTGACGCTGCGGAAGGCGCAGGAGGTGGGGGAGGCGGAGGCGGCGGCAGAGAAGCCCCGGGAGGTGGCGGGGGCGGGGGCGGGGGTGCGGATGGACGCGGAAGAGGCGGCGATGGTGCGGGAGGCGAGCGGGGCGGGCCGCAGCGCGGGGGTCACGGGCGGCACAGGCGGGGTGGTGGTGGTCGACGACGCCGCGCCTCTGCGGGTGGTGCGGGACTACCAGCGGGAGATCCGCGGGCGGGGCATGGACCCGACGCAGTACGTGGTGTCCCCCCTGACCGGGGAGATCGTGGCGGTGCGGGACATGGAGGAGCACATGCGCGTGTCTCTGATCGACCCGCGATGGCGGCAGCAGAAGGAGGCGATGCTGTCGAAGCTGCGGGACACGACGCGGGCGAACGACGAGGAGATCACCAGCAACCTCATGACGCTGGCCAAGGTGAGGGGTGCACGGGATGACGCTGGCCAAGGTGAGGGGTGCACGGGATGTGGGAGTGTAGCAGTAACTAGGGGGAGCGACAGGGCAACTGAGCACATGGCAAAGTACTGCGTTGTGTTATGGTAGATTGCAGTAATTGCATTGGATGTTGAGGTTCCCTTGGACATCTGCCCGCCCTCAGACGCGCCCCGACATCTTCGCGACGACGGAGGAGGAGCTGCAGGGCGTGCTTGCCAACGCCATAGAGGAGCGCAAGACGACGGGGACGGGGCGGCCGGTGGCGTGGGACGGGTTCACGAAGGGCAAGGGTGCCGCGGAGCAGCAGCGGCAGGCGGAGGAGCAGCGGGCGGGGGGGCAGGTCAAGGCGTTCCCTCGGGTGCAGAACCCTCCCCTGCCGCAGCAGGGGCCGCAGGGGGAGTCGGGCGAGCAGCCCACCAAGCGGCAGCGCACCGAGTGAAGCGCTTAGGAGGCTTAGGGCGTGCGCTGTTCGCGGTTGAAGCCACGTGGCAGGCGCTCTATGACACATTGATCACAACTAGCTACCAGATGCCAGGGGCCTTGAGGAATCGCTGTGCGAATGCCGGGGCGGTGCATGCGGGATGGTCCGGCGCCATGCTTCCCCGGGACGTCCACCACTGCACCAGCCGCTCCTCCACCTGCCGACTGACGCGTACGGTGAAGGGCTCGCCCGCCGTTGTCAGGGGCGCCACCCGCACCGTCAGCATGCCGTGGCGGTTGCCGTACGCCACATCCGTGAAGTACCTGCAGCGTTGGTGCATATACAGCGGATCCCTCAACAGTCACCTTTCTAGCGAGCGCCAACCACTGACCCCCTCCTACCCCTCACCTGTCCCCGACCATGACCATCTCCGACGCTGCGCATTGGAAGTACTCCTCCAGCTCGCTGCATCCCCCCGCGGGCTTCTTCTCCTTGTGCCGCAGCACGGGCACCCCCAGCCGGGCCTCCAGGGTCGCTGCCTGCCGCCCCTCGGGGTCGAACTGAGTCAGGCCCGCCGAGTTGGAGTACAGCACCACCTTGCCGTCAAAGGCCGCCTTGCAGCTCTGCGGCAGAGAGGACGGTTACCGCCTTGGCCAACGCACCGCGCTGCGGCGGGGCAGCTGTCAGGGCTGTCAAGACTTGCCTGGAGGGACTCCACCAGCAGTGGATGCACTTCCAGGACATATGGCAAGGTGAGGGTGTTGTCCTTGTCGAAGATGCACGCCTTGATCCCCGCAGCCCTCATCGCGCCCCAATCGACGTAGCGGATGTCCGGCACCGCCGCCTGCGCCAGGGACGCACCGTCTTTACATGCACAATTTACCAGGCAATGCGTCTGGCAGTTAGTTTAGCGATCTCGTCGCCCCGGCGCAGAGGACGGGCCTCGTCTCACGTGAGGGAGGGCCAGGCGCTCATGGCCAAGGACCATCTTGAAGAAGAGGGCCGTGCCGGCCAAGTTTATGCTCTGACCCATCCCGTCCCTCTGATTCCCCTAGCCCACGGGCGCAGCGCATGACGCGCCCGCGCAGGGCGCAGCCGCAGTGTGCGCCTTCCTCTCTCTCCCTGTGCACTAGCGGGGCTTGCGTGAGAACATGTGCAGCCACACCGCGATATGAACGTGTCAATCGCTCAGACACATGCGTTTGGACGCGCTCAGGTGGACGGGGAAGCCAAATGGGGGCCAAGAGTGTCTGGCGTGTTCACTGGCAGCCGCCGACGCACCCTTTGCTCGCGGGGTTGCGCATGATGTGTCTAATCATCGGCCCAGAGTGCGGGAGGATGCCTGCCTGAGGCGGTCCTGGGACCCAGCGATTCGTGACGCCCAACACTCGGTGTCTCGCGTGGCAGAAGCTGCATTTGGGGCGAGAAGGGAATGGCGACGGCTCTCGGGGGGCAAGCGTGCGTGGCCGGCATCATCCCGCAGGGGGTCAACCGTAGGCCTCGCACGCGCTCGCGGGGGGGCCCGCACTCCGCGGCGCTGCGCCAGTTCGACGCGCGCTGGAGATGGGGCGACCTCGTCCGCGAATCTGACGCGCGGGCCAAGCGGGGGGCGCGCCTGGTGCGGGGGAGTTTGGCGGACGAGGAGAAGGACGACCTCCTCGGGCGAATCCAGCTCATTCGCAAGCAGCTCGCGGTCGCGGTGTCTGAGGAGGACTACAAGAATGGTGAGCGCACCATGCTCGGCATCGTTTGCTGATCGCCGGCGCTGGCACGTCGTGCCCTAGGTCCAGCGTTAAAACGGCCCCGCGGCGCCCGCAGCGGCCTCCCTGCGGGACCAGATGAAGACCCTGACCGAGGAGCTCTCGCCGTTGTTACGTCTGACGGTCGACAGCGTCCAGAAACTCGGCGGGAAGGACGAGGAGGAGCGCTTGCGGGCCATCCGGTGCGCCTGCGTTCCGCCCCTCGCTGCGCCCTCGCAGGGACGCGGTTTGCAAGCGTACTTTCCTCCGCCATGAATGACAGCTCGCCATGCGCATCTACGCGTCACTCGCGCAGGATTCTGGGCGAAGTTGGCGACCTGCGCGTGGTTCCCGACCTGGCCCGGGAGCTGCACGGGGGCCCGGCGTGCATGGAGGCTGCGGCGGACGCCATGTGGGCAATTTTCATGCGGGTCAAGAGCCCCGGGTGCCAGGAGCCCTTCTACGAGGGCTGCCACCTCATGAACGACAGGCGAGTGATAGTTTGCTGATGGGTGGAATGAGCCGCATGGCAGACGCGTCCGCTGCCGTCCGGTGTGCTGTACGGTGTGTTGCTCTTCATGACACTGAGCGAATTCATGCTTGGAAACCCTATCACACCCTACCACCCCCACTCTCGCCCCGCAGCAAGACGTGGCCGGCTGCCGAGGCGTGCTTCACGCGTGTGATTGAGACGGATCCCGCGGTGATGGAGGCATGGAACAAGCGCGCCACGCTTTACTACCTCCAGCTGCGGTACCAGGAGGCGATTCACGACTGCGAGAGGGTGCTGAGCCTGTGCCCGTACCACTTTGGGGCGCTCTCGGGTCTCGGCCTCATCTACCGCGCCCTCAACCGACCCAAGGACGCCCTGCACTGGTGCCAGAGGGCCCTTCAGGTGCACCCAGGGCTGGACGCCATCCGAGTGCTGGCAGACTCATGCGAAAGGCAACTCAACGAGCCATGAACGAGAGATGGGCCATGCATATGTGCACGACACGGTGGGGTCAATACCACGCTGGCGACTCACTGCATGCAACGCCTATGGCATCCCTCTAACGGCATTTGGGAGCTGCTCGCCCTTACTAGCGCGTGCCGTCGAATCTGTCGCGTGTCTTCTCTTGTCTAGGTAGCGCAGATGATCTAGGCACCAGCCACCCCACGTGACGGCGCCAGGCAGTTTTGCCGGCAGCGCAGCGATTCAAGGCCGGGCCCTTTAGGCATGCATTAGATGCTATCCTCAGCTCAGCGCTGGCCCCTCCCCGCCACCCTCGCTTCCCCGCTCCTCCACCCCACGCCCCTTGCTCTCCGGCAGGCGCCACCCTCCCCCCACGCTCCTCGCCACCCTCTCCAACGCCTTCCTCAGCTTCCACCCGCCCCTCCGCCGCCCCATGGCGCCCCCAGGCCTCTTCGCCAGCTCTCCCTCGATCTTCACATACAGAGCCTTGAGCGCCCGTGCAGCTGCTGTGCTTCCCAGGTCCTCCTCGACCCCCGCCCAGGCCGCGAGGGCCGGGAGGTGCACGGGCGACAGCAGGCACGCCCTCGCCAGCCACTCCCGCGCCTCTGCCACGTCCCCACACCGGGCCTCCAGCAGTCCGCCCTCCATCCACAGAGGGGCGCTGTCGGGGCAGGCACCCGTGCCACGCCGGAACACCGCCCGCGCCGCCTCGATCCCCGCTGTCTCAGCTTGCATCATTGCGTAGCTGACCCAAAGGCTGGCTTCCCTGGGCTGCCGCGCAATGCCCTTCTCGAAGCTCTGGGCCGCCGCTGCGTACATGTGGAGGCGACGCTCCAGGACGCCCCTGGGAGCGAGACAGGCAAGTGTATGGCGTCAGACATTGTTTATGCATGGTGATTGTGTGTATGTGCATGTGTACGTGGTTGCCACCAGCATCTACGAACTCTGGTTCCATGCCACACACCCTCGCATGCTTCTCTGATAATAACAATAACATACAAACACAACTCACCTTAACAGCCACGCCGTGGCGTCCTGGGGCGCCAGGTCCGTGGCGGCCGTCAGCAGCGCCCGTGCCTCCTCCATGCGACCCCGGCGCTTCTCCAGGGCACTCCACGCTTTCAGATAACTGCATAGATGTGGACATGGGCGATGTAGGCGACTGTTGGCACCACCTGGTGACTTGGAGACGGCCACTGCACCGACCTGCACGCACCGCACATGCGACAACACCCCCCCCTGGCCTGCCCCTCACCGTGCGTTGATGTAGGGCTTCGTGGCCGCTGCGCCCTCCTCGTAGACGCGGTGCGCCCCCGTCCGGTCCCCCGACGCCGACACCGCCTCGGCCAATGCCTCGTAGCACAGCAGGACGTGCTCCGGCACGTCACCCCTGCATCCGTCAGGGCAAACGTGATACGTCATAATACATAGGTAAGTAATGTATGAGTAAAGTCTATATCGCACAGAAAATGGACATACCATCTTCATTTGCACCCATACATGCATAACAGTGCTACACCCTCTCACCCCTTGCCACGCTCGAAGCACTCCCGCGCCTGGGCCGACTCCCCCCTCCCCAGCTCCAGCGTCCCCAGCTCATACCACGCCTTGCTGCAGCGAGGGTGGTCCCTCACCACCTCCCGCAGAAGACGCTCTGCCTCATCCCTCTCCCCTGTGAACGGACAGCGACGTGGACAAGCTTTCTAGCAACTACGAACAAACGCTGCCCTGCATGACTGGGTTTACCATCCCATCCGATCCCATCATATCCCATCCCCCCCAAAGCCCTCACCTCGTGACTTGTGCAGGTGCTGCGCCATGGCCACCCTCAGCTGCGTGTTGCGGGGGTCGACGGCCAGCCCCATCCGCAGCAGCTCCCTCGCGCGGTCCAGGTCCCCACACAGGTCCTCCAGGAGAGCCCAGCCGAGGAGAGTGGGGACGTGGGAGGCATTCAGGGAGTGCGCGCGAGAGAAGAGATCCCTGCATGTGAGGGGGCATGCGGAGAGATGCGAGCGTTCACAGATGAGCCCCCACTCATGCACTGCACTTGTCATGCCACGTGGCCATCGCCATGACACAGCAAGCTCATCCGCGTTATTACACCGACCACCATTCCATGTACCACCCTAAGTAACCCATAACCCCCCCCCTCTCAGCCTCTCACCGTGCGCGCCCCACGTCCCCCCCCTCGCCCTCCATCGCCGCCCACGCCGCCAGCGCCGCCGCATCTTCCCCGCCCTCCAATGCCTGCCCAAACAGCTCCCTCGCCGCCCCCACGTCCCCTTTCCTCGACTCCAGCATCGCCAATCGGTGCAGGGCGTGCCGGTCACTGGGGCGCTGCTCCAGTACCGCCCGCACCGCCCGCGCCGCCCCCTCTGCGTTGCCCGCCGCCTCCTCCATCCGCGAGAGAAGCATCAGCGACTGCGCATGGCCCGGATCCGCCCCCAGCGCCCGAGACAGCAGCCGCCGCGCCTCTTCCCCTTCCCCCGCCTCCCACGCCGCGCGCGCCCAGGCACTCCACGCAGGGGCACTGCATGGCAAGAGAACGATGAGTGTCACTATCTCTAACCAGTCGCAATAACTATACATGTTCTTCGTAAATTGCATCGCGCGAGACACTCACCAGTTGGGGTCAGCTTCCGTGGCTGCCTGGAAGCACTGCCGCGCCACGGCTGGTGACCCATGCCTAGCCTCGAGCACCCCGCGCAGCTGCCAGGTGACGGCATGCGGGGAAGCTTTCGTCGCGCGCTCCGCATAGGCCAGGCAGTCGCGCACGTTACCCAGCCTGGCGTGGGCCCTGGGGAGAGGAGCAGGTGTGTGTGTGTGTGCTAGCCTGTGCAAGCCACGGAAGGGATGATGTCGCCATCAGCTCTCGCCAAGCGCATTTACCTCGCTCCGAGACACAGAAAATAGGAGTTCCCGGCGTCCTCGCGCAGCGCGTCCTCCACAATGCGCAGGCACTCGCGGGCACGGCCCCCATGCAGCAGCTCGCGCGCGCGCCGGTGGAGCGCTGCGCTGCTTTCTGTCACTGCTTGTTGCGTTTGCGAGTCACGCGTCCGCGTCCTCGGCGGGACCACGCGGCCCTCCGGGCGTCGCCCGCCATCGCCCCACGGAGCCGCGCGCACGCGGAGGGCGAGCAAGAGCCGGGGCGCGTGCGCCACGGCATGCAGACACAGCGACGCGCTCATCGACACCGTCAATCAACGTCCGGCCATGTCGGGGGCCGTCCACCGGTCGCGGCCGGGCCTCGCGGTGCCGATATCGTCTGCTTCACCCCTGCAAGCTCCGTCCTCTCTTGTGGCGAGCTAAGAAGGTTGTGATGGCTCGCGAGTACCACCACGCACCGCAACGCTTGGTAGATTACGCTGAATGAGGCGCATCTGAAAGCGCATCGGCAGAAGTTCTGGCTCCTCGTCAGAACTTCGGGGACAGGTTCCAAATTCTAGCAAGTCACGAAGCGGTTTGAGACAACGCGTTCGATGACTGAAGCGCATGGCTTTTGCTTGACAGCGGAGATGCCGCGGCCTCACCAGCGGCTTCCGCCGTCCAGCATGCGCCCGCTGCTCGGCCGAGCTTCGCTCCCCGCCCTGCCGCGATGTCTGCATGGGTCCCTCGCCCGCCCGATGTGCACTTCGGGATGGAATCCATGTTCACAGCTGGGCCGCGCGAACCGTGGCAGGTCGCCCGCTCCGCACGCGACCCCGCAGTCAGCGGAGCCCACTGCAGCCCCGGCCCTGCCGCGTCTCCCGATCCGGGACGTCGCCGATGCGGTCCTCGAGGCGTTGTCCACGTATGCGGGTGTCGTGGTGGAGGCTCCGCCGGGCGCGGGCAAAACGACGCTCCTTCCGCTGTTGCTGCTGGCCCGGGACCCCGCCTGGTTGCACGGTGAGGGGCAGGGCGACCTCCGGCACCTCGCAGCGACGGGCGGGGGCGTGCCAGTCCGCCCAATAATCCTTCTCACTGCCTCGCTCGCCGTGCAGGGAAGCGCATCGTCGTGCTGCAGCCGCGCCGGGAAGCGCATCGTCGTGCTGCAGCCGCGCCGGCTGGCAGCCATCAGCACCGCGCGTCGCATGGCGGCCTTGCTGGGGGAGAGGGTGGGCGAGACGGTGGGAAACCGGGTGCGCGGACAGTGCCGCGTCTCCCGTCGAACGCGGATCGAGGTTGTGACGGACGGAGTGCTGCTGCGGTGGCTGACGGGGGAGGCTGTCGCTGAGGGGTCGACGTCACGAGTGGATAATGACAAGACATCGAGCATCGGCGCGGTGTTCCTCGACGAGTTTCACGAGCGAGGGGTCACGAGTGATCTGTGCCTGACGCTGTTACTGCATAGGATGGCACGACAGGGTGCGCTCAAGGGCGCCAGTGAGGGTGCAGGCGGGGACGGGAATGAGGGCTCTCTGCAGCACTCCGAAGCAACCACCAAGCATCCTGCATCCTCGCCTCGCCTGTGCGTGATGAGCGCCACTCTGGGCCGCGGGCTGAGCGCCCGGGTGGCCGCGATGGTGGGAGAGGCGGCGGGGGCGGGCCCAGTGCCCGTTGTAACCAGCGAGGGGCGGCCATTCCCGGTGCGGGTGCGCTACGCCGGGAGCCCCGGCCAGGGCCGCGGGGACTTGGAGCGGGCGGTGGCGGCTGCGGTGACGGAGGTGTTGAGGGAGACGGGCAGAGGGGACGTGCTGGTCTTTCTGCCGGGCGTGGGCGAGATCCGAAGGGTGGCAACTGCGCTAGGGTCCCTGGGTCAAAGCGTGGCGGTGGTATTGCTGCACGGTGACCTGAGCCCGGGTGCCCAGGAGGCAGCGATTGCGCCAGACGAGAGTGGTGAGACGGTGTGATCGGTGTGCTGAGTTTTATGGGGCATGTGCGGATGGTACGTGATTGAACTAATGCATATTACCAATAGAAGCAGCACCCGCTTTGTATCTCCCCCAGGTCGCCGCAAGGTCATTCTGAGCACGGCGGTGGCAGAGACGTCAGTGACAGTGGAGGGGGTCACTGCGGTGGTGGACGCGGGGCTCTCGAGGGGCGCGTGGTACGATGCGGACCAGGGGATGAGCGTGCTGCGGACGGGGCGGGTCAGCGGGGCGTCGGCGGAGCAGCGGGCGGGGCGGGCGGGGCGCGTGCAGCCGGGGACGTGCGTGCGGCTGTGGAGCGAGAAGGCACACAAGTAAGTGACGGAGCGGAATGGACAGGAGATGGTACAAACACTATGATTAACTCTGCATGCGAATGCCACCCTGCATGCAAGCGTGTCATGTGCCTCACCGCCCGCAGAGACCTTGCGGAGGAGGAGGTGCCAGAGATGCTGCGGTCGGACCTGACTCAGGTCGCCCTGGCTCTGGCCGCGGCGGGCGACCCCACCGGTGCCTCTCTGTCTTGGGTCGATGCGCCCCCATGGCCATCGCTGCAGAGAGACCTGGGCCTCCTGGCATCCCTGGGGGCAGTCGAGCTGCAAAGACACAGTGCTGCAGCAACCTCTGCATCTGAGGGGAGCGAGGCGGTGGCTTCGGACATCACGGGCGTGCGTGTGACGTGGGTGGGGCGCGGGATGCAGGGCGTGGGGCTGCACCCGCGCCACGCGCGGATGCTGCTGGACGGGTTGCTGGTCGGCATGGCCATGGAAGAGCAAGTCAGTCGTATTGACGGAGGAGAGAAAGGACAACAGGGAGGTGGTGGTGGCAGTGAGCTCGAGCGGGGAAGGGGAACACGAGCCGTGGATGCTGCGCTGCACCCAGCGCGGGTGGCGTGTGCGCTGGTGGCGGCGCTGTCAGACCGGGACGTGGTCATTGGCACTGGGAGGGGCCCCACCTCCCTCAGACCTGGTGCCGCGGGTGGCGGCGCTGCTGGGGAGGCCAGAGGTGGTGTCGAGCGCAGCGGCAAAGTCGCTGGCAGGGGCGGTGGATGCGGGGAGGGCGAAGCGGGCATGGAGGGACGCCGTGGCTGCGTGGCGACAGCTGGTGGCGGCAGTGGGGGTGGCATCTGGTGGGCGTGGGTGGGAGGAGGGCGAGGGAGTGGCTGTGGATGTTGGTGGAGAGGGCGAGAGTGGAGATGCCGCCGAGCCTGATGAGTCGTGGTTGGGGCAACATGCACAGGAAAAGGAGGCAGCATGCACTGAGATCCCGCCAGGCCTCATGCGAGGTGAGGGAGCCGCAGCCGCTGCAGCTTGGCACGACGCGCCAGTGTGCCTGCCTCTCTTAGCCACGAATGCCATTCTTCCTCCCACTCTACCACAGGCCCACGCTTGTTGGCACAGCTTACAACAGGCACACAGGCCGACGAGGACCAACTGCGGCTGCTGGTGGGGTACCTGGCAGCAGTGGGCTGCCCGGACCGGGTGATGGCGCAGCGGGGGCGGGCACCTCACACGGGGGCCTTCACGACGGCGCTGGGTGCGGCCGTGTCGGTGCCGCCGCGGGAGGACTGGGTGGGGCAGGCGAGGGTGGCAGTGGCGCCGCAGTTGGGGGGGTCGCGGGCGGGGGGGCGGAACGTGCGGGCGCGGCTGGCGGCGGTGTTGGACGCGCGGCTGCTGGAGGGGCCGCTTCTGGGGCTGGTGCGGGAGGAGGGGGTCGCGTACTGGGCCCCGTCGCAGCGCGTGGTGCGCGCGCGGGTGCGGCGGTGGGTGGGGCGGGCGGCGGTGGGGGAGCGCGAGGTGGAGGCGGGGCGGGTGCCCGAGGGCGCGAGGCGGCGGGCCGAGGAGACGAAGGGGGAGGTGGCGTTTGAGATGACGAGGGATGACATGTTGATGGACCTGCAGTGATGGGTCGGAAGCCTTTTGAAAAGCGTAGACGATGGTACGCGCATGGTACGCGGCAGGAATGACCTCTTCCTGCCAGCGCCGTGTCGCGCCCCTGGCCCGGGATGCGACGTTGATGCCATGTCACCCTTTGACATACGTTGCTGGCAGCGGTTCTTCAGCCTGTACTCAGCGAAGGACGCATCCAGTCACCGGTGATAATGTCGAATCGCGTGCTCACGCGGGACGTCCGATCGGAGTCCGAGAGCTGTGTAGGCGAGGCACCGTGCGTTGGCAATCTGCCGAGGACGTGTGGACGCTCTAGAGTCCCTCGGCGCCGAGGGAGCAGGATCTGGGCAGATTCGTTAACGTGTAGTGGCGAGAGAGGCCCGGTGGCAGGTGAACCGCGGCGGACACGCGCAGGGGTCTATCCAAAGCTGCCTGTTGATGGGGAGTTACAGCACTTGCGGCTGTGGATGGTGCGGGGCGTTTCAGGCTGATATTGGTGCTACGTGCTTGCGAATGCCCTGCCACGGCGCGTTCTCGCTCTTGTAACGCGTTCCGGAACCTGCATGCAGGCGTGATGGCAAGGTTGAGTGTTTCTTTGCCACCGCGCGTCGATCTCGAACGGGTCGCGGCCTTTTGGTACATGTCCGCGTATCGCAGATGTCGGGGTAGCTGGGCGCGCCCGCCACCGCTCGGGGGCGGGGCGCAGGCCCAATCTGCCCTCTCTTTCGCATGCATGCAGGCCGTCGGAGTGGACCCGCGCCGGGGCTTCGACAGGAAGGGATGCGTTAGATGAGCGAGAAGCAAGAATGGAGAGGCGGACATGCAGGAGGGCGGGGCAGGGGCAGAGGCAGGGGCAGGGGTCGGAGTGGAGGGAACCCAGGCCCGAGCACGTCGGCGCGAGGTGGCCCCGTTTCCGTCCAGCCGCAGCCCGCACCGAGAGGGCCGCGGGCCCAGGGCCGCGAAGGGGCACGTCAGACGAGCGGTAATCAAGGGCAGGAGGGTGGGCGAGCGACAGGGGGCGCAGGGAGTGGGAGTGGAGTGAACGGAGGGGCGAGCACGTCGGCACGAGGGGGCCCTCCCGTTTCCGTCCAAACGCACTGCAACCACTGCGATCAGATGTGGGTCCGAAAGCCCGACGCACTGGGTTCCCGTACTTGGAGCAAGGGCCTCTGGCACCAGCAGCCCGCTCCGACGGGTGCCTTTGACGAGAGAAGCCGTGTGACGATCCTGTGGGACATGGACCAGGTGATATTTAGGGTCTGTTCTTAATGCCACTATATGATGCAGTGGATTATAGCACCAAATAAGATGACATGATAAATGTTTGCCTGCTTGACCTGCATGCAGGTGCCCATTCTGTGCGACGAAACGTCTATTCTAAAAGAACATAAATTAAGGGTGAGTATCTGGCATATTTATGGCATGAAATTTACTGTGCTGACACTTTAGGAGACATGCGCTTTACGCTGCTCGCATTCTGCAGGGTCAACCATCCATGACCCACTCTGATGTCCACAATGCTCGTCAGCTGTGGTCCACCACCCGGTACGGGATTCTTCTGGAAGCTTTTGGCTCGAGTTTGGGGGTCGGTGTACAAGTGGAGCTGAAAGGTGTGAAGAAAATTACTCCAAACACTTCTACGGACCCAGACCCAGACATCAAGATTCGCAACCACGTGGACGTGGTGCAAGTTTTGCAAGTCGAAGATGTCAAAAGTGAGTAAGATGTTTGTGTTAATTTCTTGATTTCCAATTTTCATCTTTTTTAACTATAAATTGCTTCGCACAAACTCGCAGAAAAAACGGAGAACTGGATCAAGGCTGTCCTTCAAGATGCTAACCGGGGTGACGCCCTTGTTCTCATAAGCAGCAATCACAAAGACTACAAGACTAGCCTTGAAGAAGCCAGAGACGAGAAAGGTACGTGCGCCTCACAGCCTTGGTACGCCGTTTTATGTGCGATTGTTTTCCCCCCTTTCCACCCCGCGTTGTTTTATGTGTACAAAAGTGAAAATATTACTGATATTACTGATATTTAATTACATGTTACTACAATAATACTTTGCCAACATTATATCATGCAAGCGTCCTTTGCAATAAATGCGGATGTTAAAGCACATTGGGTACCAGTGGCGATTATTTCTCCACGCAGGGATGAACATCTACCTTCTCGGCACGGATGACGGTGTGGGCGATGAGCTGCGCGACGTCGCCCATTGGTATCAGGTGCGCAAGCACATGCACTTGAATTCATTGCTTATACTTGTTCATCTTTCAGCTTCTGATGGCAAATGTGGCGCGTATTGGTTGCTGCAGAAGTTTACTGCTTTACTGGGAATTCGAGGTCAAAATTGGACGCCACGGTCTCAGCGGGAGGCAGCTTGGGAAATCAGCAGTGAGAAGAAGGACCGGAGGTGGGCTGTGGACAATATGAAGGAGGTGCAGTTAGAGGGGCAAGAGGGGCAGGGAAAGGGGCAGGGGCAGGGGCAAGAGGGGGGAATGCAACTAACAAAATCCTCAGAGACACGTTCTTACACCACGGTTGTCAAAGACCGCACCCTAGAAATATCAGACACCAATATTTCACTGAACCTTTCTTCCAGCCGGTATGCTTTTCATGTCCAAGGCAAGGGAGTGCTTAAGCTCAAGAATGTGGACCTTCAGAAAAGCGGAATTTGGTGCGAAAGGGGGGGTGAGGTTATTTTAGAAGACGTGAGTGTGTTTGATGCCCCGGACAGCGGGATTTACGTCGATGGGTATGGCAAAGTCACTTTCACACGTGGCGAAATCAAGGGGACCGTCAGGCACAACGGGGTCACTTGCAGGGATGGCGGCAAGGTAGAGCTAGAAGACGTCGCAATCTCTGACTGCAGTGTGCATGGCGTTCTATGTGTCGGCATGGGCAGCGAAATGAGGGTAGAGGGGACGGATATAAGCAGCTCGAGAACTTTCAACGGGGTGTACTGTGGCAATGACGGAAAGGTGATCTTGACCAACGTCCATGTCCGTGACTGCAAGAGATCTGCGGTGTACTGCACAGGCGAAAAGGCCAATGTGGAAATCAGTGGTGGGTCTCTTTCTAGTTCCAAGTCGGAACACGGGGTGTGGTGCAAGTACAAAGGGTCCAAGGCTACTGTTAGGAATGTAAATATTAATAACTGTATGGGCTATGGTCTGTTCACCGAGGATGATGGCAGCGCCATCATAGTGGAGGAGGGCTGCACGTTTGCTGAGTGCGCCAAAGGGAACATATACATTTGTGGTCAGATATACGAGACGCGCCCCGCACCGCCAGCTGGCAGAAATGGTGGTGCTTTGCA
The DNA here is from genome assembly GCA_958009085.1 of Protoeuglena noctilucae. Classification (NCBI taxonomy): domain Eukaryota; kingdom Viridiplantae; phylum Chlorophyta; class Pedinophyceae; order Marsupiomonadales; family Marsupiomonadaceae; genus Protoeuglena; species Protoeuglena noctilucae. The sequence goes on from OY253689.1 coordinate 104,734, forward strand.
TTAGTGTGCCTCCAGCAGGCTGCGTGCCTATGACACGTGCCTGCAGCGCTGCCAGTATCGCCTCGGACGCTGCCGTGGATGCCATCTGTGTTCGCCCAGACTGCGCATCCCAGCAAGGTATGCTGTGTTGAGTCAGCAAGGCGGCAACTTGGCTTTGCACAGGAGAGCGTGCCCTGCCACACGTGTCCACGACCCTAATGTACATGTGTTGCAGTGCTGTCGACTGGGGCGGCAGGCTTTTAAACAGCATAGGACATTAGGTGCTTGCCTCCTTTTCTCAGTCTTAATCCTAGGGTACGCACTTGGTCAGGGGCCGACATGAACAGCTGCCGAGGGGCGGCAAGCTGGTTTGTTTGGGGCATTGTTACTGGTGTTTGGCCGGCATAGCCATGGCGCGCAACATCAAAGGGCACCGGGGCTAAAGGAGTCAACAACACGGGCGGTGCCAGCGCTGCGACTGCGCTACGCTAGGAAGCCCAACTGCTATGCCGCTTTTGTGACCTGATATTGCTAGAGCCTTGTATAGACGTGGTCCCTTTCGTCTAGCAGCGCCTAAAGTGAAAGCGAACCCATGTATCCTATCACTCAAAAATGCGTGAACGTGGCTAGTGACCAAGTCTATCAAGCAGCCACCTGGCGGACAGCGCGTGCCAGTGCCTCCTCAGCCTGGGGCCATCCCTTGAGGGATGGCAAGTAGTTGACGTCGATCACGTGGTGGGTGCCATCTCGGGCATCCACAATGATGTCAATGCCCAGCACGGGGAGCGACAGGGACCTGGGACGGACGAGGGGTGGAAGAGAGCTGTGATTGGAGTGCGCTTTTGGACCGAGAATCGAACCAACAAAGACTTAGCTGTTCGCCAAAGCGCCTTAAATCAGGTATCACCTGTGCAGTGCCTCCGCAATGGCTGCGACCGCCTCCTCCCTCAACGCACACCCCGCCGCAGTCGTTGACTGCCCTTGATCCACATCATGCCTCTCGTCTCTCTCATGTTCCTGCAACACCCCATGCTCCTGGCCGCCCCTGTGCTCTCCCGCCCACGGCCCCAGCAACCCCGCCACGTCCCTTGCATTGTCGCGGAGGCTATCGAAGACCACCCCCTCGCAGTGCCAGGACCCCAGGCGCACCGTGAAAGGTCCCTTGCCCGCAATGGTGAGCGGTTGAGCTGACGTCGATGCGGCACCTGGGCACCAGTGGAGGTGAGGTGATGCATAGCTATCAGCTGCACCCAGTGTAACGACTCGCTCCCACCGCCCACTCGCCTTTTGCACCAACACCCCCGCCCCGCCCCGGCCCGGGAACCAGGTCGGGAATCGAATCCTTGTCCTTGACGTGCAACAGCCCCCCCGCGCTGTACACCTTGAACAGCCTGGCCCCGTGCGGCACGTACGCCTGCAGCAGCACAGGGCCCTCCACCAGAGACGCAGGCAGCACCGTGGTCGAAGCGACTGTGGATGCTCTGACAGTCGATGTCATCGAACCAGCACCACGGTTGGTATCCCTAGTGTCACTGGCGTCGCCAGCGCTGCCCCCCGCAGTGTCTGCTTCCCATGCGCCGCAAACCGCCGCCATTTCGTGGGCCTCCCGGGCCCAGCAGGCCACCCGGGACTTTGCCAGAAACGGGGCCCTCATCCCAGCCGCCATGGCCTCCGTCAGGGCATCGCCGTCCATCGCACGCGCAGCCACGGATGCAGGTACGCCCACTGCCACCTCACTGGCATTACATGCCTGGCAACCCAACGCTGCCCCAGCCCCTGCACCCGTCTCAGCCCTCGGTTCGCCACCGCTGCCACTCACACCGCCCCTTGCCATCGGCACACGCATGTCCGCCAGTGCCGCACCCAAGGTCTCTGCCATGTCTAGGCGATCCGCGACCTTCCGTAACTGACTCAGGGGACCCACCACCGCCACGCCTGCAGCTTCGGCAGCCCTGCGTTGCGGGCAATGGCAGCGATGTGAGAGATGGGTACATTGGCAAGTCGCAAGTGGCTGCTCTGTGGACCCATGGACAGAGTTTGCTGCCGGGTTGCCAACCCATCTCCACCACCTCACCGGCACCACTGCGTGATGCGGGGGGCAAAGTCATAGCGTCCCCCGATGGGTCCATGGGGAGGGTGAACTGCTACCAAGTCATCTGTGGCCTTGTGCAGCAGCGCGTCGATGCGTTGGGAGAAGGGGAGCGAGAAGGGGGAACCAGAGGGGCACGACTGCGGGTGTGGGTGAGGGGACGAGAGGCATGATGTGGGGCTAGCATACTAACAAATCCTCAGTGAGCCCAACATCGTTACTAGCATCCCCTCACCTCCCAGAGAGGCACGAAGGACACCCTGTGGCTCCCCAGGAGGGGCACCAGGCCCCGGGTCGTGAGCTCCCGGGTGCGGTGGGCAGACAGCACGTACGCGCACACCCGCACGGCCAGGGACGAGCGGAGCGAGGCAGCTGCGGCGTAACTCTGCGGGGCGACGAGAGCGGCGGTGTGGATCGATGTGGCCACGCCACCCGAGGGGCAGGTCAACCATACCGCATGCATCAGCCCATGCACGGCCCGCCACTCGCCAGGAAGTGAGCCAGTGCATCTGCGTCGCACGGCAGCTGGACCTCCTCAGACCCGTTCCCTCTCGCGTCCCGGCATCGGGCCACGGCGTCGACCCTCCCCGTGGCTGCATCCCACTGCAGCGACACGTCGCACACTGCGCCCTCCCCTCCCGGCCCGTGGAACCGGACGAGGCTCGACGTCATCGACGGCACCTCCGACGCAGCATCCGAGTCGCACGTAAGCGGTTCCGCTCGCACATTGGCGCCGGCGCTTTCGATCGCGGACAGCGCCGCGAGGAGTGCGCGATGAAAGTCCCCTAGCAGCGCAGGAGGGCTCCCTGCAATTTCGAGCAGCGACCGACCCGGTTCATGAGCTTCATCAGGACCGCGTGGGAACACATCTACATTCATCGCGGCCCTATGTTGCTCGCACGGCTCGGGCGCGGCGATAGGCATGGCGGCCGCGCGCAGTTGATAGCGCGGCCACAAATGCAGACATCGGCTGCGGCGACGTGAACAGACTATTTATCTATCTGTGCTTTGAGCCTTTCGTCAGACGCAGCAAACGCACCGCTGGCGTATCGCTTCGCCGTCAGAGAGGCTGTTCACTGGCAGCGCTCGAGCTACACGCCCACGCTCGATGTCTGCATCGTGCATTTCTCACCCCTCGCAGCGGGGCACCCACGGGCTCCCTCGTCCGGCTCTCAAACAGCGGCGCCCGCCCTCTGCCTGTGCAACGCGCTGGCTTTCGCGCCGCTCCCGCGCATGACTGCGGCTGTTCTGCCGCCAACAGAACCCTAGCAAGATCAGCAGCCTCTAGTGTACGCCGGCTGTCCCCCCAGTCTCAACGCGGAGCGGGCGGGTCCCATCTCCCGTCCGCTCCCTGCCCAGACCCGCGTTGGGCGCTTAGAGATGAGCGAGGCCCCGCTGCTGTCGGAGGCGAGGTCCTCTGCGATCCCCATCCAGGTCGCGTCCACGGTGAGGCGCAACGTGTGCGGCGCGCTCTGCCCTAGGGAGGCAGCCATCCCGGTCGAGCCCCCGACAGCGCTGGTGGCGTTTCCGCGACTGGACTGCCATCGCCGTCCGTTGCTGTTCTTCACGCGAGTGCTGTGCAGAGCCTTAGACGCATCGCGGCCCACCCACGCAGGTGGACCCGCCCTGCCCTACCGCCGTCTCTCCCCTGGTCTCCCCGCTCACCCACGGAGACATCGACAAGGTGCGTGCGTGTGCTTGCGAATGTACGTGACTCTGCAAGTCGCATGGTCTGCCAATCGCCGCTGCTCGACTCGCGAATCCGCCCAATGACGGTTGTGTTGATTGCTGTTAAAAGCTCCGCGCCGCCGCCCACTCTCCCCGCAGTTGATGCACAAGCGGCCCCGGTCTGCTCCGAACGGTGCGTTCCCGCCCCCGACCGTCGACGGCGCGGAGAGCGCCGCGCGCACCCACCGATCCTTCGCGTCACGCATCCAGGCGCGCCCCGCCCGCGCCACGCGACGCGCCTCGCCCCGCTTAGCATTGCGCCTTTCTTATACGCATTACACCTCCACGCAGGAGGCGCTGGGAGAGGGCAACTGGGGCTTCCAGCCCCGCCGTTCGTACCACAATGCGGCGGCCCCCAAGCCCCTGGCCATCCTCCCCCTCGTCGCCCTCATCTTCTATGAGGTGTCGGGTGGCCCCTTCGGCACTGAGGATGCGGTCCGCGCGGGGTCGCCCTTCGTGGCACTCCTAGGTGAGAGTGGCGAGTTACTTCGCATTGCTAGGCATACGCATGCACTGCGCCAGCCGCGGCCATGTCCTGAGAATAAGCAAACTTGCTCCGAATTGCCTTCGCCTTCCTCTCGCTCACTGTCACCCCTTATATCACTCCGCATCGCTCACCCCAACCGCCGGACGTCACCGCCGCACCCCACCTTCCGCGCGCCCCACCGCCCTCCCCAAGACTCGTTCCCCTACCCCCCCACCCCCGCAGCCTTCGCGATCTTCCCTTTGATCTGGTCCATCCCCGAGGCCCTGGTCTGCGCTGAGATGGCCACCATATTCCCAGAGAACTCCGGATATGTGGCGTGGGTCACGGCGGCCTTTGGTCCCTTCTGGGGCTGGATGGAGGGGTTTTGGAGCTGGGTCTCGGGGGTCACGGACAACAGCGTGTACCCCGTCCTGTTCATGTCCTACCTGGGTGAGTTTCGAGATGGGTGGTGATATGTTTAGTGGGCGACACTGCTGCTGTTGCATTGGCAGTAAGGTCGTTCGTACCCCGCTCTCCTTATGGATTTGCACAAACAACAAAGCCCTTCAAATATTTCTGTATCAATACGCTGACATCGCCGTCTCACGCTTCTCATCGTTGCTACCCGCAGAGACGGCCTTCCCCGCCCTCCAGTCCGGCCCCTGGCGCATCGCAGCCCTGGTGTCCTTCAACGTCGCCCTCACCTACATGAACTGGCGGGGACTGACACTCGTGGGGCGCACCGCCATACTCCTCACCGCCTTCACCATCGCGCCCTTCCTCGTCATGGGTGAGAGAGATGAGGGGGTGATGAGGACTTAGATAGTATGTAGACATACACAAATACACCCTTTTTCGTGATAAGTGAGAAAGACAAGGGGAGTTGATGGGTGCTTACGAGAGTGGATGTGGCATGAGCGCATGCACGCGTGCCTAACTCCAACCTGCAGATGGAGATATGTCCGGGCACATTTGATGATGTAATGAACCACCTCTCTACCTCACCCCCCCCCCAGGCCTGCTGGCCCTCCCCCGCATCTCTCCCGCCAACTGGCTCCGCGCCGACTGGGCCCACGTGGACTGGCCCGACATGCTCAACATCGTCTTCTGGAACCTCAACTACTGGGACTCTGCCAGTACCCTGGCCGGGGAGGTGCAGAACCCGGGAGTGACGTTCCCCAGGGCCATCGGTGGGGCGGTGGTGCTGGTGGTGGCCATGTACCTGCTGCCCATGCTCGTGGGGCTGGGGCTGCCCACGAGGCAACAGGACTGGACGGAGGGGTACTATGCGGTGGTGGCAGGGACTGTGGGGGGGCAGTGGCTGGCCGGGTGGGTGATCGCGGCCGCTGCCGTCAGCAACGTCGGTCAGTTTCAAGCGGAGATGTCGTCAGATTCGTTCCAGCTGCTGGGCATGGCCGAGAGGGGGTTCCTGCCCGCCGTGTTCGCCAAGGTGAGGGTACTGGGCGGGTGACGTGAGATGCAATGGGGTGCCCAACCATACTGTGTGTCTTCCTAGTCACCCCATCGCAACTGCTAGTATGTATAGTAGTAGTACTATGTATCGTGTCTGCCATCACACACCACACCACACACCCCACTCCTACCACCCCCAGCGTTCCTGCCACGGCACCCCCACCCTTGACACCCTCCCACCGACCCCACATCTCTCACCTAGCTGCCACCAAACACCCACCCACCCCATCCCACCCCACCCCCAGCGTTCCCGCCACGGCACCCCCACCCTGGGCGTCCTGCTCTCCTCCCTGGGCATCGTGGCCATGCTCACCCTCGACTTCACGGCCATCGTGGAGCTGCTCAACGCCATCTACTGCTTCGCGGAACTACTGGAATTCGCGGCGTTCGTGCACCTCAGATACAAGGCGAGGAGTGGGGCTTCAGTAATGGTGGTGATGTGGGTTGGCATTCGTGCATTAGGGATGCAAGGTGAGAGAAGAGGTGGGGCAGCGTTGGTCACAAGGAAGAGCAAGCGCTGTGCTTCCATCCCTGCTCATCGCCTATGCCGCCCCTGCGTCACTCCCACCCCATCTTCACCCCCGGAGCACCCCCACCTTCATCGTCCCTCTCACCCCCACCCCACCCTCATCCCCGCAGCACCCCCCCCTTCATCGCCCACTCTCACATCCACCCCATCCTCACCCCCGCAGCACCCCCACCTCCATCGCCCCTACCGCGTCCCCCTCCCCAACTGGGCCGTCGTGCTGCTCCTCCTCCCCGCCTCTGCCCTCCTCTGCTTTATCATCGGTGATGCGACTGCTGCGCATTCATGCATCCATTGTTGTCGCTGTGTGCCACGATACCCCAGTCATGCGATTGCACCCACAACGGGCCCCATTCCACACCCTCGCTCCACATCTCCCCTTCCCTTCCAATCCGCCCGCTGTCCCACTCCCTCCCCACCCTTCCATCCCCCCCAGCCCTTCCCATTTGGAACGGCCGCTGGCGCGTCATCCTCTACTGTAGCATCGCCACCGCCATCGGCGCTGTGCTCTACCCACTGGGGCAATACGCCAAGCGAAAGGGGTGGGTCACGTACCTGGCAGACCCGCCCAGGGGAGTGGAGGACCTGGTGGGGGCAGCGCCCACGCACTTTGAGGATGTCTATGATGACGAGTGGGCGACGTCCACGGTCACGACTGAGGACGGCGCGGGAGGTGACCTGGAGGGGCAGGGGTTGCTGGGGCATGCCAGGGGTGGCGTGCGGAATGGGGGGGCGGGGTTGGCGGGTGCCGGGAGGGGCGGAGGGGAGGGGGAGGCCGGGGGCAGCGGGGAGAGCCGGGGGTCGTTATCGGTGGAGGGGTTTGCGTTCGGATCGCTGCTGGGGTCGACGGCGCCGGGGCATCGACGGGGGGTGCGGGTGCAGGACGAGGGATGAGGGGCGGCGGTGGGTGATGGCATGTGCATGTATGGGAGATTGCGTATGAGCGTGCGGCAGTGCGAGTGCCGACGCTGTGAGATACGTGACTGCTCGAGGTTGAAGCGGCGCACTTAGAGCAAGTTGCTGAAAGCCAGTCGTCGCCTCAGCTGCTGGGTTTGCTGCCCTGCTCCCGGAGAAGCTTGTTCAGCAGCAGCCTGCAGGCGAGACGGAGGATGAGGCATTGCTAAAATGTGCAATAATTCCGAAATTGAGAAACTGAGCATCGAAATGGTAACTCAAAGCTGATAAGAAGTAGCCACGCACCTGCTCTGCATCTGCCGCGGGTCGAGGTTGACGAACAAATTCGCGAGAGCGTCTGTGTTCCCATCTGCTGGGTCCGAATCTCTGTCGACCGCGTCCGGTTGAGGGCCCATGCGATGGTCACGGGCACTTTGCTCGATCTGCACGGCGCGTCGGGCAGCGTGCGTGGATGAATGGCGCGGCGCGGCTCTCGCACTTGCAAATATGCGCTGTTTTCACGCCCCACCTGCTCCTGGATCGCAGAGGAGCACGGCGCGACCTCCCCGGGACGTTCTTCATCATCCGAGTCTACGCCCTGGGGCTCCGCCGCATCGCCATGTCGGGAAACGGCTTGCGCAGGGATGCTTTGTGGCACGGACTCCCGTTGCTGCCCTCCCAGCGTCCCCTGGCTCGCCCCGGCATCCCCCAGCACGACGCCCTTCTTCGCCAGCAACGACTCGTACTTGTTCATCGCTCGGGTAGAGCCACTGCCCAGGGGTCAGACAGCAAATGCGCCTCGAGTTGAGTGCCTGTGCTGATACAGTGCCTGGGGATGACGAATGCCTGCAGGTGCACACCAATCGCATGAGTGGTTGCGTCGCTCAACTGTGCGACGCCACGGCGGCCGGCAGGGTCTCTGCCCTCCCCACTTTCGCGGCTGGCGATGCGCCAGAGCGTGCCGTGCCGGCAGCATCTCGCCGGGAGAGCGAGCTGCCGCACGCAATCGCTATCCACGGATAGTGGAACACCACACCGCCTTCCTTGTTGCCCGTGACCCTCTCTCCTGCGCTTGTTGCCTTGGCGCAAGCCACGCTTGAACGGACCCATCACAGGAGGCGCAGTCCCGGCCCTCCCAGCTCCCAGACAGCCCGGCATCGCTTTCCATGACGGGTCAGGAAGAAACGGTGAGCGGCGGCGTGGTGCGGGGGGGTCGCGGGAGACGGCCGAGTGAGGCCCGCAGTTGTCGCAACCCTGGAACTTGATTTCTGCGGCATGTTAGACGCATCCGCGCATCTTCTCACAATGAATATATGTATCTAAAACGCTCGTCGATGTGTGGAGGGGATCTGATATGCGTAGTTTGAAATCGGACCCCAGACAGCTTAGCGATGCATGGCCCTCCCCTGCGCTGCGCAACTGCTTTGGAGAGTCAGTCATAATGTACGCGTTTTCTGTTCTACTCAAATATTCCATTTCCGGCTGCCTCTTCCCCTCCCGCTGCCTCGGCGCGCTCCCAGTGTTACTCGTGTTCGTATTTGATTGCAGGTCCCCGGAACGCGCCGAGCGGAGAGCCTCGCGCTTAGTGAGCCTGCCCTCCCTGACCGCAGAAACCAATGACACCTTCAGCTCCTCCGGCTGCGTCGGGGACCCCTCCGCCCGCGCGCGCGGCCCCTGCCGAGCCGCCCACGTCGGCGACCCCCCACCCTGCGCCGCGCCAGCCCGAGCCGGCGCCGGACGCGGCCTGGTCGATCCGCTCGCCGCTGCCTTTCTTGGGGAAGGTGCCGGTGCGGGTCAGGACCGGCCGGGAGGGCGCCGTCACTGCGACCAAGGCCCCCGCACCTGAGCCACCGGCAGAGGTGAGGACCCTGTGCCTGTCACATGCGCTGCTGGTATGAGCGAAACAGCGTGTCAGATGTGCGAGGTATTCATCGTCGATGACGCATAGGAAGTTATGGGCTATATGCTGACAATTGCGAGAGCGAGTGCGTTGCACCAAGCGAGCGTGCATACGACACTGAGGTTGTTGTCAGTGAGGCAAACAAAAGGCATCGAATTCCCCGACTTCCCTGTCGCAGGCGGAGGCCCCGAAGAGCGCCATGCGTGCTTTGGACACTCCCTATGCCGCCCGCGTCCTGCACCTGTTAGGAGGGACGTCCCCCCGCACGGCCCAGACGCCCGCCCCGCCCCAGGTGCGTCACCTGACGACCCAGCGACCACTCGTAGACAGGCAACTGGATATCACTGTCAATCATAGCATATAGCATTCAAACAAGCGACCACTTCACACCTCACAGGTGGACGCGTCAGGGCCGAGGGAGGCGGCTGCGACCACGCCCCTCGCTGTGGAGGCACTGGCAGCACTGCTGGCCGAGGCCCCAGCCAAGCACGCCCCCGCAGACGCCGCACCGGTTGCACTCGACGCCGCCGCCGCGGTCCCCGTCGCCCCCCTGGGCGTCTTGCAGCCCCGGGATTCGAACGCGGGACCTGCGGCAGGCATGGCGGGGGCGGTGGGCGAGGCGCCGCAGAGGCACGGCCCGGTGGGGCCGGGGAGTAAGGGGAAGGGGAAGGGGCAGGCATCGGCGCAGGTGAGGGAAGGTATCTGGGGTCCTGTCATGCGTCAACCATACGCGTATCGCAGCACTGCCCTGGGCGCAGGCCACCTGTCCTGCTGTCACCCACGCACCCACTGGTCCACACCCTTCCCCTCAGCCCCTCAGCCCCACAAACCTCTTATTGCAGCCATGAGCGTGCACCACCCACATGCTTGCACCCCTCCACCCCTCCTCAGTGCGTGGACTCTGCGTCCGCCAGGGCCAGCCAGGCCGAGCAACGGGACGGCCCCCGCGGCTGCCACTGCAAGCGGTCCCGTTGCCTGAAGCTCTACTGCGACTGCTTCGCCCAGGGCGTCTACTGCCACGACCTCTGCCAGTGCGCCTCCTGCCTCAACGACCCCGCCAACGCGGCGGCGGTGTACGACGCCCGCGTGGCCATCATGAAGAGGACACCGGAGGCATTCACGCCCAAGGCGAGTGGGGTCGAGGGGATGGGGGGTGGGGTCGAGACACATCGCATGTACTGCGTAGTCTTTTACTGTGCACTGCAGCATGTACAAGCATGTACAAGAGTGACCCAGTTACTCTGCGTCGGTGCTGTCAGTTATCAATGACATGACTAGCAACGCTCGCCCCGCTTTGGCTTCCCAAACCCAGGTGTCCTACGAGGCCGAGGCGCACCGCCGCGGGTGCAAGTGCCGTCGGTCCAAGTGCCTCAAGAAGTACTGCGAGTGCTTCCAGAACGGGGTGGCGTGCACGGACCTCTGCAAGTGCACGGGGTGCGCCAACCGGGGAGGGGCGGGGAAGGGACCCGACGCACCGGCGCCGAAGCAGGTCAGGGTTGGAGGGGGGGGGGTAGCACAGCTGGATGTGCGTGGGAGGGGCGGTCGGAGCGAAGTGCAGTCGTGCGTGTGATCAAGGTCGTGACGAAAACTGTCTAATTGCGATGTCTAGTGGCGGTGACATGACGTGTAGCTGCCATGCGCGGTGCCGTGACAGCTCGTAAGATGCCTTCGCCCGTCGCAGAAGGGCGGCGTGCAGAAGGCAAAGGCCAAGGTGGTGCACCGCGTGGTAGCTGCGGAGAGAGTGGTGGCTTCGGAGAGGGTGAAGGGAGCTGAGGTGGCGGCGGTGAAGAGGGCTCCGGAGGTGGCGGCGGTGCGGGGGGCGACGGCGGCGGCGGTGGCGAACGGTGAGGGGCGAGGGTCCGATGCTAAGAGCTCGTGAGATTGTATCTGACCATGTCCTGTTCTTGTCACGAAAGCACAGAGCACACGTAGGCATTACATGCGGTCTCCACATCTGACGCTATCCCGCTCTTTGCCACCGCAGTGCCGCCCGCCGGCCCAGCGCCGCAGCCGCGGTCCCACGGCCGCCACGGCACGCGCGCAGCGGTGGCGCGGGAGACGGCGGGGCGCGAGTGCGGCGTTCGCGGTTCGGCAGACGCCCCAGAGGGACCCGCCACGTGGTCACGCGCCAGCCCCACCCTGCCCCCGGCAGCGGCGGCTGGGGCGACTGTCATGGGCGCAGCGTCCGTCGATGTTGGGGCGGCCCTTAGGGGCTCTGGCGCTTCCCAGGGACGCCGGGGGCGGCGTGGCAGCGCGAGGGGCAGCGACGTGGGCAGCGATAGGGGCAGTGGTGGTTGGGGGAGTGAGGGGCGCAAGGGCGGTGCGTTGGGTGCGGAGGGGCCGATGGGACCTGTTGATGCGGCGAGGCGCCTGGTGGGCTTTGCTGACGACGACAGCGACAGCGACAGCGAGGGCGGTGGTGGTGGTGGTGGTGGTGGTGGCGGGGCTGTTGCGGTGGGGGCGGCTGGGGCGGAGGTGGCGATGGGTGTGGATGTCGAGAGCAACAGTGCGGTGGTCCAGATGCCGCTTGTGGGTGTCAATGTCGATGCCAAGGCCGGGGCTGCAGAGGCGTGGGCCGTTCCGCCGATGCTGGCACCGATGCTGGCGCCAGAGTCGACGGTGTCGCTGCCCTTGGGCGTGGGGCAGGGCCTCGGTACTGCGGTCGGTGGCATGAAGGGAGCAGGCATTGGGGTGGCGGGCATGACTGGAGCCGGCGTGAGTGGGGCAGGCTTGGGCGGGGCAGGATTGGGCAGCGTGAAGGGTGAGGGGCTGGTCGTGGGTGCTGGTGGTGGCGAGGGTGTGGGTGGGGAAATGGAATCGAGTTTGGCGGTGGGTGGGGAGATGCCCGGGGTTGCGGGTGTCAGCAGCGGGGTGGTAAAGCAGGATGGTGCGGGGATGACCGGGGCTGGTGCCGCAGTCGTCGCAACAGGCGGTGTTGACACGGCAAACGAAGGTGGTGCTGTGGCCGATGCACCGGTCGCGGGCCCTGCAGCCCAAGAGGGCCCGCAGGGCGACGACATGGGTGTGATCGATGCCGAAGCGGCTCTCATGTGCACTGAGGAGCTGCCAGGGGCCGGCGCCAGTGCCACGGTTGATGCCGATGTGGCGCTGACATGCAGCGAGGAGCTGCCGGGTGAAGACGGGGCGTTGCAGGGCAAGACGATGCGTCGGCTGTGGCCGGGGACCCTGGGCCGGCGCCGGACGCGTGAACGGGCGGCGGGGGAGGGTGGTGGCGATGGGTCCGTCGAGGTCGGTGGGGGCGATGGTGGGGTGGGTGAGCTGGCTGGTGGTGACGAGGGGGCGGTGGCTGGGGCCATGGTGGCTGAGCCTCCGGCTGGCACTGTGGTTTGTGCGGTGGCTGAGCCAATGACCGGTGCAGTGGCTGGCACTGTGGCTGAGCCCATGGCAGTCTCTGCTGAGCGTACGGCCAAGCGTGCTCGCGTGGTGCCGGGCCCTGCTAAGGGAGCGCTGCGGGAAGTGACAAACCTGGTCCCGCAGAACGGGGGGCGGTAACTGTGGCTGTGGCGGTGCACTGATCACGGTGCTGTCAGTGTGGGTGGCGGTAGCAGTTGCACTTGCCGCTTCATTAATTGGTTTTGAAAGCTGTGGGGAGAAATGGCAGTGGGCATTAAGTCCCTCTGCGTTTGTCCGAGTGAAAGCGCTGAGAGACCGAGCCGAAAGACTCCCTTGGCTCTTCCAATCGCTGTCAGTCCCCCTGTCGAGTTTCAAGCCACCTCTACGCATACTGCCGGTCGCACCGAACGATGCTTAAGATGTGGTCTCTTTCACAACAGCATTAACCCCCCCGGCAACTGAAGGAGCACGGCCACACACGGGTGCAAATGCAAATGCATGGCAGGACTAAGGTTGCTGTGCTTTTTGTGCTATGAGACACCGAGCAGCAATCCAAAACGGCACAGCATCCAGAAAGGCAGGTCTGGTATGGGCATCACACCCAGGCAGCGCAAGGCACTTGCGGCGAGTGCAGTGGCAGTGACAGCTTCACCGGACCATGGTGAAGCATAAGAGCAGGAGACCGAGACGGCGTGAAAAGGAACGCCAGACGCGCGCGTGACTCGAACCTGGGACACCACAGGTCGCGTGTCTCCTGCCCCGCCCCCGCTGCCCTGCCACATCCACCAGCCACCCCTCCCTCCTCCCTCTCCCCTTGCTACGCTTCCCACACCTCCCCCCTGCACCCCCTTATCCTCCTTACACCCCAACCCCTGCCCCCCCACCCCCCTCATCCCATCAACCCGCCCACCATTACCCAAAACACCCCACCACCTCCCACCCCACACTCTCCACCCCCGCACCCCAACACCGCCCACCCACTCCCTCACCCCCCCACCCCCACCCCCTCCCACACACACCCACACACCCCATCAACCCCCCGCCCCTCATGCCCCGTCGCGCACCGTCCCCAGCCCCCCCTGCTGCGCGGACCCGACCTGCCGCGTCAGCTCGTACCCTGGCCCCTGTAAGGGGAAGGGCGGCTCGGTGCCGTCCGAGATGTGCCTTCTGTCCAATAGCTTCTCGAGCATTTCCTCCGATATCTCCGCCGACTGGGCGCTGCTGGACATCGCTGCCCCTGATTCGAGTAGCTGACTCAGCTCCTCGAAACTGAATCCCCCCGTGGACCGCGACGCCGCTAACTTGTCCACGTCCTTGAAGGTCCCCTTCTTGAGCACCAGCTGCTCCAGCTGCATCTTGGACCCGGCTCGCTTGAGCATCTTGCCGTCGACGGAGTGGGCGGTCACCAGGCGAAGGACGAGCACCGGGCGCGTCTGGCCGATGCGGTGGCAGCGGTCCATGGCCTGCATGTCCTGGTGCGGGTTCCAGTCCTGGGGTTAAGAGAGGGAGTGTGAGTGAGTGAGTGAGAGTAAGTGAGGGAGTGCGGGAGTGAGTGGGTGAGTGAGTGAGTCAGTGAGAGTTTGCATGCCCGGTGGTGCTGGTGCAAGTGACCCTCACCGAGTCGTAGAAGATGACCGTGTCCATTCATATACACTCATCCACTACCTCCATCACCCCTCACCGAGTCGTAGAAGATGACTGTGTCTGATAGATATATCATAACTCTTAGTAGATTGCTCTAACAACTCAACCCACCCATCGCATCCACTCACCGAGTCGTAGAAGATGACCGTGTCGGCGCCCGTCAGGTTGATCCCCAGCCCCCCCGCGCGCGTGGACAGCAGGAAGACCTTGATGTCCCCCCTCTCATTAAAAGCCTTCATCGCGTCCCTCCTCTCCTGCCACGTCGTGCTGCCGTCCAAACGACAGGATGGCACGCGCGACTGGGACAGGTACACCTCGATCAGGTCCAGCATCCGCACCATCTGGCTGAAGATGAGGACCTTGTGGCCGCGGGCCAGGAGCTTGGTGAGCAGGCTGGGGGGGAGAGGGGGGGGAGTGATGTTGTGGTGGCGTGGGTGTGGGTTGAAAAACTGGCTGGGTTGTAGTGCATATCCATCCATGAATCATCATCAATCCACTCTCATCACCACCACCCCTCATTAATTTCCCATCTCACCGGTCCATGAGCTGCATCTTCCCCGACTGGCTGACGAGCTCGTGGCGCGTGGGCAGCCCCCCGTTGTCCCGCAGCGCCCCCGTGATGAGCTCCGGGTGATTGGCCACCTTGCGCATCTGCATGATGATGTTGTTAAGGGAGGTGGAGGCCATGCTGGTGACGCCCTCGCGCCTCGCCAGGGCGCGGAGCTCGTGCTGCAGCTCCCCGGACAGCAGCTTCTGCGTCATGTCGATCTGCAATGGGTGGGGAGGGGTGATGAGGGGTGGGAATGGGGGGTTGGGATATGATTGGGTCAATTTGATGGGGTTGGGCAAGCACCAAGCACCCCTGACATCGACACCAACCCCATGCCTTCACAAGCACCCCTCCCCATCTCCTCGCCTGCTTGTCCTTCATCTGCGCGAACAGGATGACCTCCCTTTTCCCCGGCACCTCGTAGTCGACGTCGGACTTGAGCCGCCGCAGCAGGAAGGGCTGCAGGATGCGGTGCAGCTTCCCAATCACCTCCGCGCGCTGCTCGTCCTTCGTCTGCTCGGACCTCTGGGGGGTTTCAGAGGGAGGGGCTAGTGTTGAAATCAATCATGGATTTGTCTGCTCGGACCTCTGTTACGAGGAGGGGGGGGTGGGAGGGGCAGAGTTGGTGTGGGCAAGGATGTGTCATTCGCTCAGCCTGCTACTAGTACATACACAATCGTGAGATGGTTACCACACTCAACACCCACCACACAACCACCCCCACCAACCCCCTCACCGCCTCCCCGTTCTCGTCCACCATGTCCGCAAAGTCGAACCACTCCTCGAACTGCTCCAGCTTGTCAAACACGTCGGGCAGCAGGAAATTGAGCAGCGACCACAGCTCGCTCAGGTTGTTCTGGAGCGGCGTGCCGGTGAGCAGCAGCTTGTTGTCGACCGGGATCTGACGCAGCTCTCGGATCAGGCGGCAGTTGAAGTTCTTGAGGCGGTGGCCCTCGTCCACCACCAGGTACTTCCAGTGGTACCGCTGCAGGAACTTGCGATCCGCAATGACGATCTCGTAAGAAGATACCACCACGGGGAAGTCGCGCGTGTTGGGGCTGCGGAGCTCGGTCGCACGCAGCGCCTGACGCTCCTCCTTCGTGCCGTGGTACAGCAGGGCCTTGAGGGACGGGCACCAGTTCTCGATCTCGTGGACCCAGTTGGCCAGCGTGGAGAGGGGGCCCACGACCAGGAAGGGGCCGTAGATGCCCTTGTGCACCAGGTGACTGCGGGGGTGAATGGGGGTGGTGGTGGTGTTGGGTGTTGGGTAAGTGAGACTTGAAACATGAGGCGATTTGGCACAGCGAGTGGTGCATGGTGCGCCTGCTTTACAGACGCCGCTGGCTGTTTCAGGTCTCACCTGAAGAGGCCGATCGTCTGCACGGTCTTGCCCAGACCCATCTGCGAGCGCGAAGCCAAGCCACCTGTCGCTGTGAGCCGCTGCCGGGCGACAAGCTCGCGTCACTTTGATATGCATGAGAACAGTGAATCCGCAATCATATGTACACCGCCGTTCGAAGGACTCACCTCGTCCGCCAGGATGCCGCTGAGGCCGTTGTGCCACAGCGACGTCAGCCACGCGATGCCCTTGAGCTGGTAGTCCTTGAGCACGCCCCCCTCCAGCAGCGGCGTGAACTCCTTCTGCACCACCTCCAGCCCCTGCGGTCGCAAATGGCGTGCCAAAGCGCCTCAGCCGCGCGCATCCGCACGCACATCGCGCATCCAGCCCTCGCAGTCCCACTCGCGAAAACCCCTCCCGGCGCTCCCGATCCATCCCATCCTCCGCAGTGATATTATGTAGCTCTAATTACCCCTAACCGCTGCCCTCGCCTTCTCCCGCAGGTCTTTCTCGACCTGCATGGTCGCGTCGAGCGGCCGCGGCTCCTTCGACTTGCCATTCTTCGCGCCCCCGCCCTCCGTCTTGGCGTACAGCTGCTCCGTCAGGAAGCTCGAGTACATCTCCGTGCGCTCCAGCAGCTTCTGCAGTAAGTTGTACTTCTGACCCTCCAGCTTGGCCATCGCCTTGGCCTTCTTGGCGCGGCGCCGCTCCTCCTCCTCCCGCTCCCGCTCCTGCGAGATGTCGAGAAGGCATGACTCGAGGTCGCGCACCGGCCGCGCGGGGCGATGCGGGCGCAGGGACGCGTCCCGCACGCACAGCCTCGCTCCACACGTGCCTTGCGCAGCGCCTCCTCCTCGTCGTCGATGTGGCCGTCGTCCAGCGCATCGCGCGTGTGCGCCGCGTCGTGCGGCTCGTCATGGCCATGGTGGAAGTCGCCGTTCTCCCCCAGGCGCGCCCGCTTCACCATCGGGCCATTGTCCGCGACCTCCGCCTCGTCCAGCGCGGGGACGGCCGCCCCCTGCGATGCGGGGAAAAAAGAGAGGTCTTCGAAGCCGCAGTCTCTCGGGCGCAGGGACGGCCGCGACCGCCGCCTGCCGCTGCCGTACCGGGTAGTACGTGTACGCCATGGCCAGAGCGCGGCCTGGTCCCGACCCCGCCCGCGCGAGGGCGCCACCCCGTCGCAGTCCCTAGCGAGCCTTCCGACTGTCCGGTCCGCGGATCCTGCGCGGGGAAGGGCGCCGAGATCCCCGCCTGATACATCGCCAGCTGCCGCACCACCCCGCTGCGCGGCGCGGGGGTACCGCGGGCGGCGCTGCTTCGCGGCTCAGGAGATCGACACGCGATGGCACCATCGCTGATCGGCAAGCCGGCCCAGCAGCGCCGCAGACCGGCACAGAGGGGGTGAGGGCGGCAGCGTGCAGGCCGTCACTGCCGCATCGCCTCGAGGCGATCGAACCTCCCCCCATCCGAGCAACAGAACGAAGATGTCCCAAGCAATCGCTTGCAGCCATCGCTGGGCCGGCCGGGTCTGCCTGGCGAAGCGGACCGCGAGGTCCCTGGGGGTGGGCCCCTGGCGTCCCCGGCGATCGGCCGCGGGCCCGCGCCGATCCCACGGAGCACAAAATGTCCGATGAGATCGACAGAAATGGGAGGGGCGGCCCGGAGGCCTCGGCGCGGCGCAGGGCGGTTCCCGGGGCGCCACGCCGGGTTCCGGGGCGGCGGGAGCGGTCCTGCCGTCTCCGCGAGATGGAAATGCCTCACCTCACAACGGCGCTCAATGCCTCCCTCCAAGACCCGGCAGGAAAGCGGGAGCTAGTGCGCGGGCATCGATGGCGGGCCGGGAAGGGGCAGAAGGGCAGCGGCGCGTTCACGAGAGCTATGAAATAACAAATGTAGGCATATGGCGATGACACGGGCGGCGCGGGGGGGCAGGCAAGGCAGTCGGGCTCGGTCAAGCGTCCCGTCTGTCTGTCTGTCTTGCGGGAACTTTGAACGGAGTGCGCGCCTCGTCCATGTCGGCCAGAGAGGTGGTTGTCTGGACGCGATATCTCCCTTCCACGCGGTCGCCGGGTGTTTCGGATCGCCCCTAGCCCACCCTTGCTTTGGCAAGCGCTCTGCGTGTGGCAGCGCAGAGGCTGGCGCGACCGCGCGTCTCCCGGGGCTGAGGTCGCTTGATGCATCGGAGGGTAACTCAAGGCAGAACCTGAGGAGGCTGTCGTCGCCCGAGCACCTCGCGGCCGATGCCGGGCCCCGTTGACGCGCTCATCGAGGACCTGGCGGGCCTGCTGCGGGAGCTCGGGTCCATCTACGAGCACCTTCGCAAAGCACTCGCGGTGCACGAGGAGACCAACCGGTGAGGATCCCCTGGGAGCGGCGCAGACCGTGGCACGTCCCATCTCGGAACCCAGCGACCGCAGCCGGCGCCGAGCGCGACACTGGAACCGTCTCTCTGATTGTCCGCGTCACTCTCAGGATCGTGAGGAAGGACCTGGAATGGGCGCGAGCGCAGGCCGAGCGCCAGGGTAGCGGCGCAGCGGCAGGGCCCTCTGCTGGGGCGCCACCCGCTGCGCCGCAGCCATCCTCCAGCCGGTCGACGGGGGCGCGAGGGCAGGCTGGCCCGGAGCGTCAGGCATCTCGGGGTCTACAGAAGGCAGCGGGTGGTGCAGCGCGGGGCTCGAGAGAGGCCGTTTCAGAGGGCGGTGGGCGCTCGGCCCCTCGCGGCCTGGATGATGTGATACGGCTGGGTCGACGCTTCCATGAACTGCGCGAGACCTTCTACCGAGCGTGCGAGGAGCGCGCGAGCGTGGCGAGGGAGCTGGAGGGGTGAGGGCGTAGTTGGGGTGGCGGTGCAGGGCTGATGGCTGGCGGCGGGGTGACACTGTCTGCGTTCGCCTGGTGTGCAGGGACGCGACGGGGGCGGCCTGGGAGCGTCCCGGCGTGGACGCTGCGCAGGGCTCGTGGCTCAGCTACGGGGGAGCCGCCACGGGGTTCCTACGGTCGCTACGCGCCAGAACGGGCGCCAGAGAGGGAGAGGGAGGAGCGAGGGTCACGGCCGCGGACCTGATCGCGGCTCGGTACGTGGCGGCGCGGGAGGCGTGCGCTGCGGTGGTGGATGCTATCGACGCTGCCGAGGCGGGGGTGCTCAGTCACGAAGCGCTGCAGGCGGCAACGCAGGTGAGGGCGATGAGGTATTTCTGGGTTAGCTAACGTGCATGACTTGCTCTGATGCTGCTATCCATCCCCTCGCCTCGCCTATCCTCCCCTTTGGCACCGCAGACGCTTTGGACCGAGGCAGCCGCAGCCCGGGAGCTCTGCGATGAGGGCGACCGCCTCGTCGCCAACACTATAGCGGGACCCGACGAACTCTTCTGGCGCAACCGGGCCCTGCGATTCGTCTTGGCAGACCGTGACCGCACACGCACAGAGAGGGACAGCACGGGTGCTATTGCCACCCAGGGCTCTGGGGTACCACCCAGGGGGGGACACGGCACCCTCGATACCGCTACCACGCAACCACCACCACCCAACCACCTACCAGCTTCGTCATCTGTGTCACCCGCTGCGGCTCTGGCCCAGCGCAGGGCAGAGTCCGAGCGCCTGGCGAACCGGTGGCTGCCTGAAACGGTGGCCCTGCCCGCCTCGCCCATGCAAGTCGCCATGTCGGTTGCCCACGACAGCACCGCACATGCATCCCACGTGACACCGAGCCACGCACGCCAACCGCCACCACACCCTACGTCCCTGCCTCCTCTACTGTGCTTGGATGTCCGTGACTGGGCCACGGTGCCTGTGTTCTTCAAAGCATCACATCAGCTGCAGGCCGCGGCTCTCGGTGCCCACATCCAGGCCCTGGCATTGCGGCTGTCCACGCCCGCATGGGCCGACACCGTGGCGGCCAGGCTGGGGGTTGGTGCGGGCGGCCAGGGGAGTGACGACCAGGTGAGGGAGGGCGGGGCATGCATGCGGGCTGTGGAGTTGTTACAAGGAGGTGATTCGCATCATGATGGGTGTTGGGTGTCATCTGGGTCACCCACGTGATTATATTTACTGTACCTGCTATATCCACCTCTTCGCAGGACCTGGTCAATGAGATGGAGGACCTGGTGGCGTGGCTGCGGGTGGTGGTGGGGTGCGCGGGGACGGGGCGGGGGGCGCCCCTCACGGCCGTGGTGCCCGTGGACACCGTCGATGTGGGGATATGATATATGATGAGGATTAGTGACTATTCTGTGAGTTGCTGTGGATGTGTGGGGCAGTGAGAGGGATGCAGAGTAGCAGGTGTTGATGCACGTTGGATAGTTGTATCTGGGTCTTAGCATTCCAGCAATTGCTTGTAATTGGCAATCGTGTCTTTGCTTGATGCCCAATCCGTGATTCAAGCAGCACTAGCACTCTCGCTGCTTTCAGCTCCCACTGGCCGCCATGCACGATATGTCAACGATTGCACAATGCTGAGCACTATTATGGCTGCACCAGGTACACCCGCTGCCCCTCCACCCGCACCAGCGCTGATTGCCTCAGCCCCTGCATGGCCGCCTCCTCGGCACCCGCGACCCCCTGCATGCCCTGCCGCCTGCGAGTGACAAGAGGTGAAAAGCGATTCATAGTTGCCATCAAGCAGCTCTGACATGGTGTGTGAGATTGTTACCGAGCAAGGCAGAGTATGGGTGACAGCAACCACCCGTCCCACACCTGAGTATCTTGGACACCAGTTTGTCCAGGCTGACGTCCTCACGGCCGTGCGACCGCATCGCCGACGCAGCCACGGCGCCCCAGTCCACGCCCGTGGCATTTTGCACATGGTCCCCGCGATGGTCCTTGTGACCATCCGCATGACCCTTGCTGTGCCCGTCACCACCATGAGTGTCCTTGTGACCATCGGCGTGACCGTTGCTGCCATCAGCCTCACTGACGGGTCGGCCGCTTTCAGCACCCGTGCCACCCCCATGCGTACTAGGCACGCGCACGTCCCCCTCCGCAGCACCAGCACCACCACCACTCACATCTCCCTCGCCACCCATATGCTGGTCCACCACCCCACCGCTCGCACCCAAACCCTCGGTCCCTTCCCTGCGCCTCTTGCTCTCATCCCCATCCTCTCCTTTCTTCCTATCCCCCTTATCCCTCTTCCGCTTCTTTTCCCTTTTTGCCCCATCCCCTACCTCTCCCCTCTCCCTTCCCTTCTTATCCCTTGCTCTATCCTTCTTGCCCCCCCTCTCAGCCCGACCACCAGCCCCCTCTTCCCCTCCCACCTCCCCCGACACCCCCACCTGTTCCCCAACCACCCTGCCACCCTTATCCACCTTATCCCCTCCCTCTGCAGCCATGACGCCCCTCCCACCCACCTCCTCGCCCTTCCTCGCTCTCTTGCCTTCTGACTCGTCCACCCCGTCACCCTTATTACCCCTATCGCCCTTATCCCTCTTATCACCCTTCCGTTTCTTGTCCTTCCTAGCAGCCTTCTTGCTATCCCCACCCTCTGCGCCCCCCTTCTCGCCCCCCACCCCCTGCCCATCCACCCCATCCCTCCCACCCTCATCACCATCACCATCCCCACCCCCCCCCTCCTCCCCCTCATCTCCCTCATCCCCCGCCCCCTGCCCCTCCCTCCCCTTCCCCCTCTCCTCCCTCCACTCCCTCTGCCACTCCTTCTCCGGCACTCGATGCCTTGTGACACGAACCCTCACCCCCCCGTTCGATGCACCACTGTGACCACCACCCGCACCACTGCCACCCTTACTGTAACCACCACCATCGCTACCCTCACTGCCACCCTCGCTGTCCCCCTCACTGTTGTCCCCCTCGCTGTCACGAGGCCCCTCGCCCCCCACCATCACGTTGTCAATCTCCTTTGGCAAATGCTTTTCCATCAGATAGTCGACCATCTGAGCGAACTCCGCACGCCTCCGCACCCACAACGGCGCCGCGCCCTTCATGAGGCCCCAACGACGCCGGCACAGGGACCCTGAGGCAGGGGAGAGGAAGGGGATGAGGGTTAAGGATAAGGGAGGGAGGGTTGGCAAATGACAGTAGTCTACTAGGAGGGTGGAGAGGGGAGGGTCAGCGAGTGTGTGCGGTCTCAAGCACCTCATGCCCCCTCCACCCATCACACATCAACATTCCCTCACCCGCCCTGCCCCCCACTCAACAACACTCAGTAACACTTCCTCACCCGCCCTCCCTGTCACGAGCTTGTCCCACTCCACTTGGAACTCGTACCTCCACCCCTGCACCTGCACGCCCCCCCACAGCGCCCGCAGCAGCGACCGGTCCTCGTGGCCGCCCCCCCACAGGCCACGCTCTCGCATCGAGGGGGACACGTGGCCGTACCAACGCAGACTGGGGGGTGGAGAAGGGTGGGTGGGTGCTTGCGAGTGGTCATGCCAGGTACATTCGGTAGCATTACAGGGACGCTGGGAGTGGCGAGCGATTACCACACAGTTGCCCTGCCAACAAGACATTCCGTATACCTGCACTGCACTGCTACCATTGACGACTAGCAGCCCCATTAACCGTTCCACCCTCACCGGCACTGTGACACGCCCCTGCCCCCCACCGCCTGCGCCACCACCACCCAATTGACGCCATCGCCTTTCGTGAAAGGGCGGCCCTCCCCGGCGGCCTCCATGTACTGCGAAAGGCACCAGCAGAGCGATGATTACAGTGGCTCAGGTGAGGCTGGCACAGCAAAGCAACATCTGCTCTCAAAGATTCCATCCACCGCCGGTCTGCCTGCACAACCACCCACAAACACCACCGCCACACTACCCCTCGCCTTCTCGACCGCCTGCTGCAGCCTCGCGTCCTCGTCCGCGTCCCACGCTCCCTTCCGCATCGCGTCCCCGCCCGCGATCTCCCGATGCCGGTACTTGCACGAGTCCGGGGGCCGCCCCAGCTCCGCGCCGATCGCCACCCACTTGGGCCCCCGCGCCGCCACCGCGGCACGCAGCGCCCGGTCGTCCTTGGTCGTCCAGGGCTTGCTGCGGGGTGCGCGATAGTTGGATTTTAGCACCCATATGCCGAGAATCAGGACGCGGCGCGGCGGTTCTCGCGCGCGTGCGCGCTGCGCCCACCGGCCCTGGTCACGCTGGGCCATGCCCTGCGCCTTCTCGAGGAGCGAGCGCTGCCTGCGGTGCGGCATCGCGACGCTCAGGACCCACGTCAGGTCCTTCGACGGTCCCTTGGCCCGCCCCGGCCACAGCCACGACGTGTCGTCGCGGCTCAGGCCCTTGATCCCTGCACGAAGCAAAAGCGCAGCACACGGCCGCGTCGGCGCCGCCCGGGACCGACGGCGCTGGCAGCCGCCGATGCAGCCACGCATTTCTCACTCGCGTAGATGTCCAGCGCGCGCGACAGGAACCGCTCCTCGTCCTGCGTCCAAGAACCGAGCTTGAAGGCCGCGCTCTTGTCGCCCCTGTTGAACAGGCCCCGCTTGCGCCCCCGCGCGATGGCCTCGCGCATCAGGGACTCCAGCTGCGCGTCGCTCCTCCGCAGAATCTCCTCCGGCGGGGGCGGCGGGGCGTCCGAAGACGCGTCCGACGCGGACGAGCTCGCGCCCGAGCCGCTGTCGCTGCGGGCGCTCATGGCGGGGAGCTGGCTTCGCGTCCAGATGGCGATGGCATGCGCGCTTGCCGGGTTTGTGGGTGCTGACGTGCGCGTGCCAGGCGGGGGTGTACCTGCAAGTGGCATTTTTGGCTTTCCTGTCGTCGGGGCGGTGCTGCACTTGGTACCGCTGTGACGATTGCCTGGAGCCGCGGAGTGCTCGTTAGCTGCGTTAGAACGTCCGTCCGCCCAAGCGGCGGCTGCATCTGGGGAGCCCGTTTACGGGCGCGTGGTGCGCGGACGAGCTTTGTTGCTTGCCTCATCGGCGTTGGAAGGGAGCGAAGGGTGCACATGCAGAGCCCAGGCTGCCCCGGGGGCGGCGGGTGGAGGCGGGGTGAGCGTGGTGGTGGGCGGGGCAGTCGCGAACAATTTCCGACGCGGATAGTTTGCTAGAGGGCAGCGTAGACAGCAAACTTAATGTTGCTTCTGCTGCATGCAGATTCCGGACATAAAGGAGTTTTCAAAACTGAGGCCAATTCAGAACTGCAAGGACCTTTGGTTGTTGCTGAAGCAGGCACAGAGAGAGCATGCGGTAGAAGTCATGAACTTACTCAAGGTCGCGGAATACTACCTGAACGGAGCCTCGGGGTATCTTGTAACAACCGGCGACCAGGACCTCGGCGTCAGCTTCAACGCATCCCTCCGCACAGGGACAGTCCTCTTGCTGTCTGCCCTTGACCGTGAGGAGTTGCATGCGACTGTAGGTAAATCAGTTTTATTGGGCCTTGCTGACTCACCTGCTTTTATTTTTATTACAGGTAACAAAAACCGTCTTCTGTTAAGCTAAGAATCCGTCACGACATATTGTTTTAGCCTGTTTTGTTACGCTGCAACTTTCTATTTTTGCCCTCAGACCTGGCAGTCTTCTACCAGCGTCATTATACGACTGTTAATTCGGCTGACTACAAGGCCTTCGACGAGTGCGGAGATTTACTGCCCAAAGCGTCCAGCGAGCCCATGGTTCAGCTTCTGAGTACCATGCATGAGCACATCGAAAATGAGAACACTTGGTTTGCGGATTTCCGGACTTTCAGAGAAATCGTCCTGTACCTCAAACATGTTCGCCCGTTCCTGGGGTTGATTGGAGGAAGTCAAGGCGTGAGGGACGTCGTATGGGTAGACACTTCGAACAACCCACCCAACCTTCCCTCCCGCCTCTTGTTCCACGATGTCGTGGTGGAGGTGAGCTGCAGCATGCGGTGCCCATGTCATCAAGCAAACGTGCGTTTTCTGGCTTGGGACTGTGACTGGTCGACTTCTGTTCCTGTTTTCAGGTCTACAAGTACGTGATGGTGGGCATGGAAAAGTTTGCCGAGATAAACGGAATCACCTACGTGCTAAAAAACTTGCAAGAGCAGGCCCGGACAGGCGCAAGGAGACATGCAGCGACAGGGAGCGGGGTGGGCGGGGGGGGGGGGGGGGTGCCTCCACTTCAACAGCGGGGGGCAAGGTTCCAACCTTATATTCGAGGGTAATGCCATGGTGGTCCTGGAGTCGTTCAAGCATGCAGGGGAAGTCCTGTGAAAGGCTGTGGAACAGCTGCCAGGCGGGAGTGAGCAGGACCTTTTTACGTTCTTATGCCCTGGCTTGCTGGCCCTGCACACCTCTCTTGACGGTGAGTTCTGTGCTGCGTTTTCCTTGACTGGCATACGCGGAAAAAATTGCATGTCACATGATTAATGTTATTGTTGTTATTGTTGTTGTTATTCTACTCTTCTTTTTATTGTTTATTTGTTGATTGTTTATTGTTGTCCGTTTCCCATTTCCTCGCAGCTTTGGCATCATTCATCAATCAACGGGATTGTGCAGTGGTCATAACAGCTGCGAAGGAATTTCTGGAGATGTTGGGTATGCAGAACGCCTCACCGGAGCTGACTTTCGACGTGTACTTCAACAAGTACAACTTTACTGACCTGTACCTGGCCAAGCTCAAGGAGATAAAGCACCCGGTGCTGGGGTTCAGGTTGTACCAAACACTCAACGAGTGCGCCAACAATCTCAAGCATGGGCGTGCCAAGTTGGGCGACTTCAAAGTGCCGGAGGAAAGCGACGATTTGTTCGTCTACACGGACTTTTGGAGGAATGTCCAAGGCAACTCAAGACCCTTTGGCGTCTTCCATGACTTGGTGAAGCCGGTAAGGATATTCAGGATATATGGTGGCAAGCCCTGAATTTCACTTTCACTTTCGATTTTTTTTTATTTCTTTTTCCTTTGCAGATGTACGAGGGATGCCCGTGCGCAAGGCCGTGACAACATTTGCCGAAGTGTATGGTTTTCAGGGCCGACTCGATATGGTTATGCCCTTGCTGGAGAGCACGTTCGTAGAAGGAGGGGGCGGAGCAGGGGCAGGCGCAGTGGCAGGGGCAGTGGCAGTGGTAGTGGCGGGGGCAGTGGCAGGGGTAGTGGCAGGGGCAGGGGCAGTGGCAGGGGCGGCAGTGGCCGGGGCAGGGGCAGGGGCAGTGGCAGGGGCAATGGCGGGGGCAGTGGCAGGGGCAGGAGCAGTGGCAGGGGCAGGGGCAGTGGCAGGGGCAGGCGCAGGCGCAGGGGCAGGGGCAGTGGTAGGGGCAGTGGTAGGGGCAGGCGCAGGGGCAGGGGCAGTGGCAGGGGCAGTGTCAAGGGCAGGGGCAGTGGCAGGGGCAGTGGCAAGGGCAGGGGCAGGCACACGAAGGCGGGGCAGGGGGAGCAGGGCGCCAACTCGTGTAGAACCTTTGACCAATCATGCCGTGAGGGTTTTAACATCTTTTAGGACTGCAGGGGAGCATTTGCAAGAGGCAGTGGAAGCATTGCCAGGCGGCGATAAAATAAGGGTCCTTCAGTCTTTGATCCCTGGTCTGCAGGGCCTGCACAACTCTCTGGACAGTAAGTCTAGTGCTTGACGCAAGGAGTACTTGGCCGTTGCGAGACTAATAATAAGGTGTTCTTCCCTCGCTTCCTCGCAGTTTTGGCGTTGTTCGTCCACCACCGCGACTGCAAAGTGGTTGGGGCTTTTGGAAGGAACTTTCTCCAAAGGATTGGTCTGCAGGAAGCCCCGGTGACGCCGACATCTACAAAAAAAAGCTTCAGTCAGTATGTCTTCACTGACACGTACCTGGTCAACCTCCAGAAGGTGGAGCACCCGGTTTTCAGTTCTAAAACGTACAAGGCGCTTGTTGAGTGCATCCAGGATCTCGAGAGAAATCCTTATAGCCTCGGCGACTTTAAGAGGCAGGAGGAACGCGGCCGGATGGATTTTTGGAAGATTCGTGCCACTGTGATCAGCCCGGACGTTACTGGAGTCTTCTGCGACATTGTGAAGCCGGTAAGCAAATTTGATTTTGACATCATTCCTCGTCATGTAAGTAATATTGATGTAATTTGCATTGTTGTTTAAGACATGTAGGTTTCACCATAATTACCTTTCCTGTTCGCAGATGTACAATGCCGTTTACGATGCCATGGCCACGTTTGCCAAGGTGTACAACCTTCAAGGCAGACCCGATATAGAAATGCCCAGGTTGGATGAGAGAAACATCGCCCGGACTTTTGTTCGTCGGGGACGTGGTCGGCGGGTTTCTCAGGGGTTACGTCGATTGATCCTGGTGGTCGCCATTACCGGCGCAATTTCTGTGCTAAAATTAATTCGGTAAGTATTATGATATACCAGCGGATGGAGCATGCAGATGTCCTGCAGCCAACTTTGTTTGGTAACAATGCGCTCCCAGGGGACGTGTCCTATGCACTTGGCCGACCTTTTGTTCATACCATGCCCACATGGTTTGCCCGCGGCACTGTCAGCCCTGCGCGTCTACGACCTCAGTATCATCCGCTGCAAGTACTGGTGTCTGCTAGCACGGGCTTACCTCACACAACGCCCCCATTATTAGACATCCCTTTACATCATAGTATCACGGGCTCACATCACACAACGCCCTTATTATTAAACATCCTCTGCGCCATAGTCTTTGCCGTGCGCAGCATTAGCACCACCCGGCAGGCGCGGTCGCCAACGCCTGGCCCTAGCTTCATACGTGCTTTCCATGTTTGCGTGCATCGACCCTGCCATGTTAGCGCCGACCCAGCACCCTTGCTTGTTTGCATTTGTTGTGTGTTGTCTGCAACCACGGCGCCACACGTCTCTTTACGTCATGCCACGACTCACGGTTGCCGTCGATAAGAAGAGGAGGGAGGACTGGTTGGTAGGAGCCGGTCCATCATGGCTAGGCACCATTGAACCGCAGCTGCTGCGCAACCCAGCCTCGCAACCTCGCCACCAGTCCCCCGTCATCGCCATCTACCCCGCCCCTCAAGGGCCTCATCCCCTCTCCGCCACCCCTCCACTCCCTCACGCGTAGTTGCGCTCCGGCGAGGCGTCCCCGGGCGGCGGCGACCTGAAAGAACGACACCACAACACACCGTTACCACGCAGCCCCACGCAGCCCATGCTCACAACACACACACACACACACACACACACACACACACATGCAAAGTCTCCTCCCCTCTCTTACCTCCTCGTCGGGCTGCCGTTGGCGTCCCCGCGGCCCGGGGAGTCCCGGCGCGGCGACAGGTCCCGGCGCGGCGAGTCGCGGCGCGGAGAGTAGTCCCGGCGGGGCGGGGAGCGGTCGCGCGGCGGCGAGTCACGGCGAGGGGAGTCCCGGCGCGGGGAGTAGTCCCGGCGGGGCGAGCGGTCGCGCGAGTAGCTCCTGCGAGCGAGGCAGAGGGGTGGGAGGGGCGGGTGAGCCGACACGCGCATTCTGCCGCTCCTAGTGACCTCGGCCGGGATCCATCGCTCCGTCATTAAATGTCGACCTTCCGCCGCCCGGCCTGGGAGAAACGGGCCGGGCGCTGACCTGCGGTAGTAGCCGTAGCTGTCATAGGGGGAGCGTGACCGCAAGCGGTACCTCCGGTATCCTCGGCCGTCGCGCCTCGAGTCGTAGCCGCGGTCGCGGTAGCCGCCACGGTCGTAGCCGCGATCGTAGCCGCGATCGTAGCCGCGGTCACGGTAGCCGCCCCGGTCGTAGCCCCCGCCGCCCCCGTAGCCGCCGCCGCGGCCGGACATCATCCTGCGAGACTCAAGTGTGCATCGGGTTTACGATAGCCGAGCAGGCCGCCCGCACACACCGCACACATCCCCAACGCACCTGCGCATCTCCTCCGGCCTCTTGCGCTGCTCCTTCGCGAAGCACACCTCGAGCGTGCGGCCCATCATCTCATACCCGTTCATCGCTGCGAGCAAGGAGCCGCGGATCGGTCAGCGCCGCGCCGTACGCCCCACGGGTGGCAGCCTGCGCACGCGTGCATCCCCACGCACCGCGCTCCGCGTCCTCCGCGTCCCGGGGGTCGATGAACTCCACGAACGAGAAGCCACGGGGGCGCCTGCGGCCAGAGCGGGCGGCGGCGGTGGCGCCCGGGACCGGGTGGCCTCGGCCAACCTCCACGAACTGTCTGCCCCCTCCCCGCGCCTCCCCCCGCCCCCTCACCGGCCGCTCGGGGCACCTAGAGACAGCAACAAGGTCTTGTTCTCGACCGCAGCAAAACGAACGCGTCAGGGCTTGCGCTCGGACCGGGGCGTGCTTGCGGCTCGAAAGGCCTGGGAGGGTCGGCCTCCGCCACAACCATGCACCCATCGGCTTGGGACGGCCTCGCTCCCCTAGCTGGTCTCGACAACACGACTGGCCACGTACCCGGACACCCGGAGCGCCCCTGGCGGCCACGGCGTCCTCCGGCTGGCACCCGATCGCTCGGCTCTCACCCCGTGTTGTGGTCCTTCGGAATGTAGACGTCCCGGATGTCTCCGTACTTCGAGAAGAGCTCGTGCAGGTCTTGCTGGCTGCGAGGGAGGGAGCCGGACTTTCGCTCGTCACCCGATGACCCGATGGCCTCCCCGTCGCGGCCGATCCCCGTCTCGTTTTCCGACGACGCACCTGGCCCGGTCGGGGACGTTCCTCACGAGCAGGGACACCCTCTTCCTGCCCCCCTCCCGGTCGCTGCGCTCATCCCGCTCGTACCGGTCCCGGTCGCTCATCGTGGAGCCCTTACTCGCTCCCGCGCCGGCCAAAGGAGGCCCTGCTTTGTTCCTGGGCGAGTGCTAGGCCGCCCCTCGCAGACACTCGTGGAACTGGGACGAACGGCTCGAGGACGTGATGAGGTATGTCTGTGTGGCGTGGGGGCGCGCGCATGGCGCCTGAAGTTGCCCAGGCGTGTGTGCATTGATCTGACAGGTCGGCGCGACGCCAGTCCTGGGGGCGCCTGGGCGGAAACGCGCTTGCCAGGGCCCGCTGGCGGCCAGAACCTGGACGCGTTTCGCATGCACGTACCTGGACAGTCGCTTCCTGCCGTAGAGAACCACGGAAACCACCTTTCTTTCCACGTCGTGCTCCCCGACACGCCCTGCCCTCCGTTCCCGCGAGCCCCGCGCGGGGTGACGCCGACCCCGGTGTTTGTTTTGCCGTCGCAACATGTCTCCCATCAACGTCCTGCACGTCGGGGTCCTCAACAACCGGGCACCGTTCACGGACCCGTTGAAATTCGCCGTTCGGTACGAATGCCTCCAGGACCTGCAGGACGGTGAGCCCGGGCGGGCGCCACGCCGCGCTCGCGTCCCTGGGCTTCCGTCACGATCCTTCCCGCCCCGCCCCCGATCCCGCCGCGTCCGCGCGGGCGGGTCACGTTGGGCAAGCGCCCAGGACGGCCTCGCGGGCTTGCACCCCGAAACGGCCCCGTCTCCGGCGACGCGCTGCGTGTGCATCGGCTCGACGCGCGTCCGCTCGCTGCTTCTGGGCCTTCGCAGGCGCCCCCTTCCTCGCGTTAGCCCCAGCGGGGTGCGTGCTGGGCCCCCGACCCCGCGCCGCGGCGCTCCCCGCAGACTTGGAATGGAAGGTCACGTACGTGGGGAGCGCAGAGTCCGACTCGTATGACCAGGAGCTCGAGTCGGTGCTTGTGGGGCCCGTGGTGGTGGGGACGTACGAGTTTGCCATGGAAGCCAGCGCGCCCGACCCCTCCAAGATACCGCCGGAGGACATCGTGGGCATCACGGTCGTCCTCGTCACGTGTTCGTATCGATCGCAGGAGTTCATCCGCGTCGGTGAGGCGCTGCGGGGCGGGGCGAATGGGATTGCAACTGCTTTCCCTGCGCCCGAGGCTGCTGCGCTTTAAGCGGCAATCGAGTGACAGCGATGCGTCATCATTCCGCAGGTTACTACGTGCGGGTGGAGTACGAGGATGAGCCGCTGCGGGAGAACCCGCCCGAGGTGCCCAAGGTCGACCGGTTGCTGCGGTGAGGTGCTGCGGCTGTTGTTCTTGCGTTTGCGCCTTGGCTGCGTCATGGATCAATGACCACGCGACGCCCGTTCGCTGCGAACGCATCGCCAGGCGGCAGGCACGGGAGCGCATGACGAGCGTGCCCATCGACTGATTGCAGGCATGTGCTGGACGACCAGCCCCGGGTCACGCGCTTCCCCGTCGCGTTCGACGGTGCGGATGCGGCGGATGTCTCGATGGAGGCAGCATGATGAGGCCTAGCAGTTGGGGGAGCGGTGCAGTGGGGGGCAGAGAGTAGCATTTCAGACTAATTGCGGGGTTCACAGAAGGGCCTGACAGGGGGAGTTGCCGCCTGGGGCCCAGGTGGGAGCGGGGATGTCAGCTCCGCCCCCGCGGCCGTGCGCACGTCTCACGTCTCATGAGGATCGAAGTTTCACTTGCCCTGCGTCGCGTGCCGATGACTGTTGTGTCTAGCAGAGGGTTTACAGCCGCCTCTCGATGGCGGGCGTTGAATTCATGCTTTCGGAATTCAAATGTTCTGGCGCTAGACGGGCGACCTGGCGCGGGAGAGGGCTGTCGGACTCCGCTGCCCTCGACAGTCGCGGCATTCGCGTGAAATACGTCGTGGTAGCCCATCGCGCGACCTCCGCCGCCCGCCCGCGACTTCTCCCGCGCTCCCTGCCCCCTGCCCAGGGCGACCCGCTCGCGGCCGAGGGGCGCTCGGCATCCCGCGGTCGCGCCGTGGCCGGCTGCGGAGAGGTCCTCCCGCCGTAACACCGGGCCGGCACCGGCGGCGACGCGTCCCCCGGGCCTCCCGGGACGAGCGCCATGGGCCTCGGGGATGAGGCCGCGGAGAACCTGGGGATGCAGGACCCAAACCTGGAGCGGTCGTTCCGGGGCCACAGGGGAGCAGTGCACTCGGTGTGCTTCAATCCGAGCATGAAGCAGCTCATTTCGGGTGCGTCGGGGCCTGCTCCGCGCCGCCCCCTCGCGCCCGCCCGCGCGCCCGCCGGGGACCCCGCGGCCGGTCCCGCGGCGCGCCGAGCGTCGCGGTTGCTTAACAAGCGCCCGTAACCGTTGCTGTCCTGCCCCAAACGCCTCCCCTGCGCCGGCGTTCGCAGGTGGCAAGGACAACATGGTCATGGTGTGGAATTTCAAACCCCAGATGCGGGCCTTCCGGTTCGCGGGCCACCGCGGCGCCGTCTACTCCGTCGCCTTCTCCCCGTCGCACGCGCTGCTCGCGTCCGGCTCCCAGGACTGCACCGTGCGCATTTGGCAGCCCACGGTGGAGGGACGCTCCACCATCATCAAGGCAAGTCGCATGGTCATAGCTGGGGTTGTTTCTGCTGTGGAGCGCCCGGCTCATGGGCTTCCGCGTGCCTGGTAGCGATCCGGCGGGGCGGCGGCACCGCCAGGCTTGGCACGTCTCCGCACGTCACCCACCACCGCGCTCTTCTCTCCTCACCCCGCTCTCCCCGCTCACCCTCTCACCCCCACCACCCCCCCCACCTCCCCCAGGCCCACAACGGCTCCGTGCGCTCCGTGTCCTTCGCCGCGGACGGCCGCTTCCTCCTCACCGCCTCGGACGACAAGACGGTCAAGATGTGGTCGCTGCCCAACCAGCGGTTCAAGGGGTCCTTCTCGGGGCACCTCAACTGGGTCCGGTCGGCGGAGTTCGCGCCGGATGGGAGGCTCGCGGTGTCGTGCGGGGATGACAAGGTGAGAGGGGGAGGGTGTTGAGTGTTGTTAAGAGGTGGGGTAGGCGTGTCCTGCAGGGACGACAAGGTGAGTGCGGTTGGGTGGAGAGGGGGTGTTAAGGTATGCCCCACAGAGGTGTCGGATGCGCTAAGGGGTGACACCAGTCACTCACCGTCACAACATCCACACCAGCACCCCACCACACCCCTCACCCCTTTCCCCCCACCCAGACCGTCCGCTTATGGGACGTGGAGACGCGCAAGTGCGTCCACGTGTTCGAGGACACCAACCACGCCGCCCTCGCCAGCGTGGCCTTCTCCCCCGACGGCACCTGCGTGGCTGCGGCCGGCATGGACCGGGACGTCAAGGTCTGGGACGTGAGGACCAATTCGCTCATCCAGTACTACACGTCCCACTCACGCCCCGTCAACGAAGTGCGATTCCACCCCTCGGGGAACTTCCTGGTCTCGGCCAGCCAGGACGCGACATTGAAGGTGGGTGACGGTGGGGTTTGGGTGGTGATGGTGAACTGTGTAGTGAATGTGTGGTGGTGATGGGGGGTAGTGTTGCAGTGTGTCTCGGCCAGCCAGGACGCCACGCTCAAGGTGGGAGGGTGATGAGTGTGACAGCGGTAGTGGTGATTTGTGTTTGGGACAGCGACAATGGTGGGGATTGGTGGTGTGTGTCGGCCAGCTTATTGGTACATTTCTCACCCCCAACTCAACTCAGGTCTGGGACCTGCGCGAGGGCCAGCTCATGTACACGCTGCACGCGCACGAGGGGTGCGTGAACGGCGTCGGGTTCTCCCCTGCCGGCGACTACTTCGCCTCCGCGGGCGTGGACGAGCAGGTCATGGTGTGGAAGACCAACTTCGATCGCAACTTGACGAATTACGTCATGGCGGACGTGGAGAGGCACGGGGCGGGGGGGGAGCACAGGGAGGGGAGGGTGAGGGGGGTGGGGGCGGTGGGAATGGTAGTGGTGGGGAGGGTGAGGGGGGTTGATGAGGAGGGCGTTCCTTGCTGCCACATCCTCACGGACACATTGATACCACTACCATTACCACAATCACCCCCACCCTCACCACTCACCCCACCACTCACCCCACCCACCCCCAACCCCCCTCAGGTGAAGGACGGCCCCCCGCCCGGCTTGGCCGCCGACGGCCGCCGCCGCGCCACCCCCCACGCCCCCTCCCTTTTCGACGCATCCGCTAAGAACGGTGATAACGCGGGCATGGGTGGGCACGAGGAGGGCGGCAGGGTGTTCGTGCAGGCGGGGATGCCGATGAATCTGGAGAACGTGCCGGAGGGGCTGGCGGTCACGCTGCAGCACATGTCGCAGCAGGTGAGATGGGGATGAGAGAGAGGGAGATGCGTGTTGAGTGGGTGTGGGTGTGACGCTGCAGCGCGTTCACCTTTCCCACACCAACCCCACCCACACCACCCCCCCTTCACCCCCAGGTGGACGTGCTCACGCAGAGCATGGCCTGTTGAACCCTCGTCCATGCTTTCATTTTTTAATATCAACCCCACTCTCTTCACCCCTTGTCACCCCCAGGTGGACGTCCTCACACAGAGCATGGCGTGGATGGAGGCGCGGACGCAGCTCAACGAGGAGCACATCCGGGGACTGGAGGTGAAGCTCAACGCCATACTGGAGGCGCTGGGGGTGAAGACGGGGCAGGGGCAGGCCGTGGGGCAGATGGGTGGTGGGCAGATGGGGCAGGGGCAGGGTGGGCAGATGATGGGGCAGGGTGGTGGGCAGATGATGGGGCAAGGGCAGATGGGGGTGATGCAGGGTGGTGGGCTGATGGGACAGGTGGTGGGGCAGGGTGGGCGTGGTGGTGTGGCGGCGGAGGGGGGTGCGTCGCTGCAGCTGGGAGTGGGCGGGGCGGGTGGGGTGGCGGGGGTGGCACCGGCGAAGTGAGATGTGCTGCCGGGCTGGGCGCGATGGATGGGCATGTTGACGTTTCATGCATTTCGTCACCTACGCAACCTCGTTGAATCACTAACATCGCTGCCGTCGGCTTTCAGTAGCCGTGCCGTGCGTGCGTGCCAGGCACCGCCGCAAACAGCTGCTTCTGTCACTGACTCAGGCCTCCCGTGCTCTCTTCACACTTCGAAACTCAAAAGTCCTGCCCGTCTGGGTCAACACAGATTCAAAATGTACAACCACACCCAAACCCCCACCCCCGCACACAAAGTCACCCTCACGCCGAGCTCGCCGCCTGCGCTTTGACCTTCCCCCCCTCCCCCGCTGTCGCCCTCCTCTCCACGGTCATCTTCAGCCCGTTGCGCGTGTGGATGGTGGCCCCCGTGGTCAGCCCCACCTCTTCAGGCGGAGTGGCCAAGGCGAAGCGGAAGCGACGCACCAGCATGGCCAGGCACACCGTGGCCTCGAACATGGCGAACTGCGAGGGGTGAATGGGGACTTGTATTGATTGAGATGTGCGCTCAAAAATGGCTAGGCACACGGTGGCCTCGGACATCGCAAACTGCGATGGGTTAGTGGGGGAGTGCGTTGGTTAAGATGTACATGCAAGCATGGCCAGGCACACGGTCGCCTCGAACATGCCTCTACCCATGCACGTCGCATGACCTGTACAAACCGCTACCCCAGCACATGCCCTCGTATGTCGTTAACTACCCAGCACCGTGTCTCACCTGGTCCCCCACGCATTTGCGCATCCCCCCCCCGAACGGCAGGTAGGCGAAGTCCGCCATGGTCTCATTGGGGTAGAGGGCGCCGGGGGAGGCGTCGGGGTTGAAGCCGGACCACTGGGGGGGAACGGGGGATGTGGGAGTGAGGGAAGGGAAGGCGGAGAGGGGGAGTGGTGCAAGGGGTGGCGAGGGTGGGGCGGAGTGGGAGGGAAAGGCGTAGAGCAGCGAATGGGCCGCGACACACTCTATCCATCCTCCTCCTCTTCCCCCCTCTCACGATGTCTTCCTACCCCCCACACACCCCACGCAACCCCTCCCCTTGCACCACCCCAACACCCCCACCTTGTCCTTCCACTCCGGCCGCGGCTCACGGCGCTCGGTGAACCTCTCGGGCCGGAAGGTCGCGGGTTCGTCCCAGAGCAGCGGCGACCGGTGGAGATTCCACGTGGAGATGAAGACGTCGGCCCCCTTGTTCAATGGGACAGAGGGGAGGTCCGTCAGTCCTCCGGGCAGCTCCACGTCTTTCAGTGTGCGGCGGATGAGGAAGGGGGGCTGGGGGTACATGCGGAGGGACTGCGGGGGTGGAGGTGGGGTGTGAGGCATCCTCCGCCAGGCACGCCCCTCACTTAACCTGCTCCCACCCCCATCCTTCCCCTCTCCGCAACCCCCGTCACCTCAGCCAGGCACGCCCCTCACCATCCCCACCCTCACCCAACCCCTACCTCCACCCCTCCCCCTCACCTCTGCCAGGCACGCCCGTGTGTAAGGCAGCGCCTTGATGTCGTCCAGCGTCGGCACGCGGTCCCCCAGCACCTCGTCGATCTCCCGTTCGAGTCTGGCCAGCGCCTGGGGCGCCTGGGCCAGGCTGAAGAGCGTCCACGTGAGCACGGCAGCGGTCGTCTCGTGCCCGGCGATGAGCATCGTCATCAAATCGTCCCGCAACTGTTTATTCGAAATGTCCTCTCCCCGTGAATCGACCAGGAATCGCAGGAGTGAGGGGTCCTTGATTTTGCTGTAGTCGCGTGCTTGCAGGGCCTCCATGTCGTCCTCCTGTCGGGTCTCCTTGGCCTTGTCAATCAACTCGTCCAATGCCTGGAGTGGTATGAGGGCATGGGAGGGGTAACGGTGGCATTGAGGGTAGCCATGAGGGTGGGGGTAGTGAGGGTGGCAGTGGGGGTGGCAGTGGGGGTGGCTGTGAGGGAGGCAGTGGCAGTGAGGGTGAGGTGCAAGCACGGACCCCACACAGTCGCCACCCACTCCCACTTTCTAAAGTGTCACCTTAGAAATCACCCCCATCTGTTCCTTGAACTTCCTCTGCCTCGGCACCACCAGGTCATTCCCGGGGATGTTCCAGTAGGGAATGTAGAAGGTCGAACGGTGCTCGGCCTCGCGGAGCACACCGTACACGGCCTGGGTGGGGTGACAGGTGGTGGAGAGGTGGTGATGGGCAGGGCGGTAATGTTGAGTAGGGAGGTCTGGTGATGTGAGAAGCGATGTGAGAGTGGCAGGGGTGTAGAGGTGGTGACGGAGACAAAGTCGCAGCTGCAGTGAGTCCCATTGATAGATACCATGCCATTTTATAGTAAGTGATGGTACTATCTTATATCATAGCACCACAACTCCCTCGCCTTGATGACGGGCGACTCGGACGTGACGGACCCAAAGTCGTAGTTGAAGACCCCCAGTCCGATGATGTCCAGGGCCACGTTCAAAAACTCCGTCTCCATGTCAAGCACAGGCTTGCCGTCCTATGTTGGGTGGGAGGGGAGAACAGGGTGGGGGTGGAGGTGGTTGTGAGGATTAATTGCCCCCTGGGGGTGCAGAATGATGCAGCACTGCACAGCTCTAACCAAGGCGGCACATCAACCGGCACCGCAACGGCAAGACACAACAGCAGAAGCAGCACCGTATGAGCCATGCCTCACTCCCTTGCCCTCTCTAACCCCTTCTCATAACACTGTCTCAAACCCCATGCCACCCTCACCTTGCGCCCCAGCAGCCCCCCGACCTGCTTCCCGTCGATGGCGTCCCCCAGCTTGGCCACGGTGCGCTCCGTGCACTGCCCGAACATCTGAATCATCGCATTCAGGTACGCCTTGTGGAAACCGGGGACGATGGCACGGCGGCGCACCTGCAGGATGCGGTGGATGGGATGGGATGGGTGGGTGACGCAGTGCACACACACCGGCAGCGAGGGGATCTCAACTCAAGTGGACCCCGAGGAACGGCAGATGGAGCAGCTCATACAAGAGGCAACTCGTATAATACTCGTAATCCCATTCCCATCATCTTCGACAGCCCTTCCTTCTCTCGCCTGCCACGTCTCGAGGTCGGCCGGGATGAGCCCCTTCCCCATGATGGCCTCGAGGATCTCGGCCAGCACGCCCTTGTCGAAGCTATAGGCCTCCTCGCGAAGAATGAAGCGAGCGATGACGGGGTCCGACACGATCAGGAACGCCTGCGGGGAGAAGGAGTTTGGTAGTGATGGGCACTGCATCTACTGCAGTGGCGCTCCCCACGCTTTCAACGAAAAACCGTCCTCCTCCCGCACATCTATACCTTGGGTCCGAAGGCCAGCTTGTAGACTCCGCCACTCTCGAGGTACCAGTCGTACAGCGGCGCGAAGAGAGGCCGCTCCCCATCCAGCACGGACACGTCCGCATCCACCGCAGGCACGTTCTCGCCGCCGAGGTTCGGCTGGAAGTAACCGGCCGACAGCTGCGTCACTATCCTCGAGAATCCGTCACGTAAGTCACCCTTGCCCTGCACGGCCGCGTAGACGGCCATCAGCGCCCCTGGGAGCGCGGAGACGGGCGGGCGTGGACCGCAGCGCCGCGCGGTGGCGATATTCTGCGCTCGCTGACGCGGCAACATGTTGCAAACAAGTAAGTTGTTACTATAGACGACGCACCCGGCGCGAAGAAGGCCGCGACGCCCGGGAGCCAGTCCGGCACGGCGCCCACGCTGGGCGGCCCACGGCGGACCGTGCCGGGGGCCGGGCGGCCATACCGCGAGGGCAGGGGACGTGCCAACGTTCCGGAGAAGCGCGTCATCGAGGCCTGGGATGCGCGGCGAGCCCCCGCGCGGCACACATGGCCCCTGCGTGCCAAGGGACGCCTTATCTGACTTCCCGGGAGCTCGAGTCCGCCGCGATGGGCGGCTTGTGTTCAGGAACGCGGTAATCGGGTGCGATATAGCCAATCGCTGGGCCGCGCCGTCCGCAGACGGGCCCTCGCGCGCACCTGCCCACCGCCGGGGACGCATGCGCGAGGAAGGTCCTCGGAGCCGCCGTGGCCGCGACGAAGTCACACATCTCCGGTCGGGACGAGGATGCCACGCTCCTAGCCGCCGCCGGCAAGGTCGCCTGCTCCGCGAGAAGCCAATGGGCTGCGACCGGGCGAGGCAG
Source organism: Protoeuglena noctilucae (assembly GCA_958009085.1). Lineage (NCBI taxonomy): Eukaryota > Viridiplantae > Chlorophyta > Pedinophyceae > Marsupiomonadales > Marsupiomonadaceae > Protoeuglena > Protoeuglena noctilucae. Next base: position 143,285 of record OY253689.1, read on the forward strand.
TCGGGTGCGCGCACAGGACGGAAGGCCGATGAACCGACAGTCGCAGCCGATGGTCTTGTTCCTGTCGGATTGTCACAGTGCAGAAAGGACCAGATGAAATCGTGGACGGCATTGTCGGCGTTTTCCTGCGGGGAGGGCACCGTGGTCGGTCCACCCTCCCCGCTCCTCGACACAGCATGGGCACGAGCGGCTTCTGCCCCTCTATCTGCACGTTCCATAGAGCGGTAGCAAAGACCCGTGCTGCTTTCCTGGGCCCAGCTCTGGCCCTGGGCGTGTTGAAAACGTGCCGGGCCCTCATCGACTGCCGATGTCCGCTCCCCGACAGGCCAAGAACGCTTTCGCGATCCTCGGGAAGAAGCGCCAGGCATCAGAGCCACGCTCCTCGCAGAAGCGGCCCAGCGCGGGGCCCAGCGCGGGGCCGCAGAGCCGTCTGGCCGCCTGCCCTATCTGCGGGGCCAGCGTCCATCATCTCTTGTTGGAGGACCACGTCGACTCTTGCCTAGGGTCCGCCGAGGGCCGGGGCGGCCCGAAGCGCATCAAGCGAGGGTCCGTCGAGTCGGTCGAGACAGCTCCCACCCAGGTCGTCCAGTCGGGCGGGGCCAGCGTCAGCGCCGGTCTCCGTGTGGACGCGGAGGAGCACGAGGGCACGCCCTGCGGCGGGGCGAGCACGTCCGGGGGCGCCTTCCAGGTCCTTTTGTCGAGCGAGCGCGCGCGATGCACGCGGCAGTACTTCTACCTGGAGCGCACCGGGCAGGGGTGCTGGACGTGGCACTGGGGCAAGATGTCGCCCAACGCAGACCGGCCGCCCGACCTGCCCCCGCCCGCATGGTCCTCAGGCGAGGGGCTGCAGGGCTAGCTGTGCGTCATGCCTGCATGGTCATCGCTCCGTCTACTCTTGCCACTTCGTTTGCATCGACCATCGCTCGCAGTAATGAGCCTGCGGAGTGTCTCCATGGTGCCCGTGCACGTGCCTGGGTCTGTGCTGCCCAAGGGTGCCAAGCACTCCTTGGTGTTGCTCACGAACATCCCGCCCCAGGCCGGTGGGGCTTGGGATGAGGAGACCCTGGGCGCTGCACACCCGCGAGGGGAGCCTAGGTACACGGGCTGGCCAGGCCTGCTCAAGTCCGCCCTGCAGAAGAATGTGCGCCTCTGCCGCGCCGATGCCGCAGGTGTGATGTGATGCGCGAGCCCTGGGTTGGGCACAGGGATGTGCGGAGCTGATACGCTTTCTAATCATGCCATGTGGCTGTACGCCCACTGCCCAACCCTCTGCTCTTCTCTCTTGCAGCGCGCGTGGCGCTCCATCTGATGGCCATGGCACCCGAGGAGGCGCTGCGGCGGATCCCAGTCATTTGCGTCGAGGATGCCAGTGAGTACATGACGGACCGGAGCCATCCATATCATGCAATCATGACGCCTCACTACCGCCACTCGCAGCTGTCTTGCTAGCACGGTCCCCGCCCGTTGCCATTCACGCAGTCCTGCACCCGGCCATGGCACTCCTTGTGTGGCTAGCGGCGGCATGTGGCAAGGGACACCGTCTGGGATTCGCACACGCCGCCACGGTGGCGGAGATTGTGCACCAGGTACGACCCACAGCCATAGCCAGGTGTACGACACCATGGACGCCTAGCGAGCAATTTCCTTCCATCTCCCGACACCTCCTATGCCCTCCATGCCCGCCCCCAGGTGGCCAGCGTGCCGTTGCGAGACGTGCTCGGCGCGTCTGAGGACGACGGAGCGCCAATGGATGACGAGGATCCAACTGACAGCAATGTCGCTGCAGGGAGCCAGCGGCGTGGGGAGCCAGGGCCAACGACGGCGTCGACTACGATGGCAGAGGTCATGGCAAGCCACGAGGATCCCATGGCGAGGGCGGCCGTGGCTTCGGTGCTGCTCCGTGCGGTGCTCGGGGGCATGCGGGGGGACGTGGAGTTGCTGCATCAGTGTGCTGCTGCGTGGCATGCGAGGCTGCAGGGCCGGGGGGACCAGGCACGGCCCCCGGTCGCTCAGCCGCCTCCACCCGGGTGCATCTGCGTGGCGAGTGAGCTGGTGGATGGGGGCCCAGGGTCGGACGAGCTTGCCGGTGACAAGGCAGCGTGCGAAGTGTGGATGGGATTCCTAGCCAAGCTGCACGCGCAACAGGCGGGGCGCATGCGGGACCCGCGGTCGGGCGAGTGGGTGCAGTTGGACGTGGCGCGGCTCGGGCCCGTGCAGCCCGAGGATATCCCGGTCGCGGCCGTCGACTTCCACTGCTCAGACATCGTGGAGAGCCTGCTGGCCGACGAGGGCCTGGCGGGCGACGCGGTGCGCGAGGCGGCGCGGGCGGCGGTGGAGGCGGCCCCGGAGAGGTTGAAGAGCCCGGAGGAGGCCATACGTCGCGCCATGTGGCGGTTCAGCAGCAGCACCAACGCGAGGATGCCGATGTGGGAGCCGCCGTCCCCGGCCGGCGACGACGTCGCGTTGCAGCAGGCGAGCAGCTGCGCTTGGAGGTCCCGCTGCGCTGGACAGGCATGCCGCGGCTGCAGCACATCACGCTCGTGACGCCCGCAGGCCCTCGAGGTGCTGTGGAGCGTGGTGGGACCGCATGCGACCACCTGGGCGGAGTCGCTGATTGCCTCCAAGTTCGAGTCCTCCTAGCCGCACCCCGTTTCGAGCATTGGATTGACTGTCCCGCGGGGGGCAGGGGCAAACCCGGCTGGCATGACGGACACGCCGCGTTGTGCACTGAAGCAGCAATGCGGCCGCGTCAGGCTCAGTCATTGGAATCGTGTCTACGTCCTTGCACTCCTGCGCCGTGAATTCTGCATCGGGCTTCTCGGCCCCCGAGAACCGTCAGCGAGCTCAGCGACAAGGGCCCTCTCGCCGTCAGCTAGGAATGTTGCAAATGTTACGCCCCTGACGGCGTGACAGCTTGCGCCTCGGGCCCGAGCGGCTCAGCGCACTCGACCCCGACTCTGCGCCTGCCCCGTGCGAGGGGCGCCGTGGGGAGAGAGGACCCGCGTGAGCTGACGCTGTGCCATAGAACGGGCCCGACATGGGCTGCAAGAACTCCAAGGTCGCGGTGGACGACCTTGGCACCTCGCAAGAGTGGGAGCGGGGCAGGAAAGAGAGGTGAGAGGGCGTTTGCGTGCATACGGCACATTCGCTGCCTCCCGCGACCCTGGCACATCCCTCCGTGCCCGTGGGCGACCGGGCAGGTCCTGCGCCGACGGCCGGGGCGGGGCTGAGATGTGCGCCGTTGGCGCGGCCTGCTGCGCGCCCGCCTGAGCGCCCGCCGCCCGGTCCCGCGCCTCCCGCAGGCCTGAACACATCCCAATTTCAAAAACGAAGAACGCGGTGCGCCCGACCAACGGGCACCACAAGGGCCACGCGGACGAGCACCGCATCCCTTCCGACGAGAAAGAGTCGCACCGGCTAGACGGCGTCGGAGACCCGAACGGTCTCGCGAAGCACGTCATCTTCGATTCGGAGGCGCTCCTCCCGGCCGTGCGTCCGACCGCGCCGGACGGCAAGGGCCCGCGCGGCATCCTCCCGCAGACCAAGCCCCCTCGGCCGACGGGCACAAGCAACCGGGCGTCCGCGGAGGACGGCCGTTCGCGCAGGAGCAGCGATGGGAACCGGTCCATTGAGGGCGTGGACCCCCGGCAGAAGTCCCGCGTCCGCTTTGCGGGCCCAGGCGGTGGGGCGGGCCCCTCTCGCCCGACGAGCGCGACGGGCAGGCGGACGGGGGACGGCGACGCCCGTAACAAGACGATTGGAACGCTCACGAGCTGGCAGCTTATCGCCGCGGAGGTCATGCAGGACGTGAGGGGCACGTGCGCGCATGCGTGGGCCGGTCCACATGCCCCCCGCCCGCGCTCTCCGCTCGGCCCGGCCCCGGCGCAAGCGCAGTCTGCGCATGTCACCCTGCTACAGGTTGCTGACGGGACCACTTGCCGCTTGCGCTCGCAGATGGCGCGGGACGGCAACCCAGGGGGGGGCGCCCGGCGCAGCGCAGCGGGAGGGTCCGTGCAGTCCCGCGCGACCGGTCCCGGCGGCCCGCCGGCCCTCGGCATCGGGGCGTTTGCGTCCGGGGACAACCCGAGCAGCAACGACACGTCAGAGACGGCGATTCCGCCCGGGCGGCAGCTGCAGGGAGGGGGGCGCCCGCGTTCGCGGAGCAGCGCGGACGCGGAGGACGAGGACGAGGACCCGCAGGCCCGGAACGATATTTTCGCATCCATCAAGAAGATGCAGGTGAGGCCCGGGGCGCGCAGGGCGGCGTCGGTGGCCGCAAAGGTGGCGGAGCAGGTCGGCTGCAGTGCAGCATGGCGAGCCCCTCAGGTTGCGTCACGCGCGGTCCGTCCCGTCACGTCCTCCGCAGTGGAAGTCCTTTTCCGAGGAGTACGAGCTGGGCCGCACGATTGGCGCGGGAGCGTACGGCAAGGCGGTGGAGTGCACGCGGCGGTCGACCGGGGACCGTTTCGTGGTCAAGGTCGTGGACACGCGCGGCATGAGCCTCAAGAGCCGGCTCGAAGTGCGGAACGAAGTGCGCGTCCTCTCGCAGCTCTCCCACCCGAACATCGTCCAGGCGAGGGGGCTGCACACAGCGGGTCGTTCGCCTGCCGCCCTCTCTTTCTTGCCACCCTGCCCCGCACTTCACCGACCGCGTCCTCCTTCGATTCCCCGCAGTATATTGAGGCCTTTTTCGAGGACGGCACGCTGTACATTGTGATGGAGCTGTGCGAGGAGGGCGACCTGACGTCCTTCATCAAGAAGCGCCGGGGCCACTTGCTCCCCGAGGACGACGTGATGCGCATCTTCGTGCAGATATGCCTCGGCCTGGCGCACACGCACTCCGAGGGCGTGCTGCACCGCGACATGAAGCCCAGCAACATCCTGCTGTCCAAGGGCAGCATCGTAAAGCTGGCCGACTTCGGCATCGCGCGCGTCATGTCCGGCAAAGAGAAGCTCGCCAAGACAGTCGTGGGAACGCCCTACTACCTCTCGCCCGAGATCTGCGAGGACCGCCCGTACGGCGTCAGTTCGGACATGTGGTCGCTGGGCTGCGTGCTCTACGAGCTCTGCGCCCTCAAGCGTCCATTCGAGGGCACCTCCTTCCCCTCCCTCATCGTCCGCATCCTCAACGGCAAGTACCCGCCGATCCCGTCCAGCTACTCGGAGGACCTCCACGGCGTCATTGAGGCGCTGCTGCAGAGGGACCCCGACGCGCGGCCGACGCTGGACGACATCCTGGTGAGGGTGGAGTGGATGGGGCGTGTTAGTGGTGTGAGGCACTTGTTTGGTTGCATAGGATGACTGGCCAGCCCTGGATGAGATGACACCCTAGGCCTGGTTGGGGCAGGAGTGGATGGGGTGTACCGCTAGCGAAAGCGATCTCATCTCATCACCCCTCTCCCCATCCCCGCAGTCGCTGGAGTTCGTGAAGGAGCACCTGCAGACGTACGCCATGTACATCAAGTCCGTGGCACCCAAACGACTGTCCAGCTTCCGACGCACCCTCGAGCCCAGGCTGGGGGCGGCCACCTTTGACGTGAGTGCGGGGTGGCTGGAGCTATGGCACTCGGTGCTGCTGTATTGGCGACGGCAACGCGTGAGCTGCTGTTGTAGTGTTTTGGCGTCTTGTGAGATGCCACCCGCCCTGGCTTGTGTGCTTGCCATCTCACCAAGCTCTCGCACCTCACCACACTCTTGCACCTCACCCCACCACTACTCTCACCCCCCTCTCGCTTCCCCACCCCTCCCCCCCAGTCCGACCAGGCGGGCCCTCGCCCCACCGACTCCGACAACGCCGACGGGGAGGGCGAAGGCGCGGACAACAACGCAGAGGGCGGCGAGGGAGGGGCAGGGGCCGAGTCGGTCTACGACCCCTACGGTGGCGCTAACAACAACAATGGGGCTCCCCGTGTGTCCCGCAAGTCTCGCCTGTCCATCGCGTCGACGGCGCACAAGGGCGGGGCGAGGAGCGCGTCGGAGGACGTGGATGGGGATGTGGATGGGGACGGGGCGGGGGATGCGGACTCGCTGGATCTCAGCCGGACGAGGGACGCGCTCAAGCAGCTCGAGAACGACAGGCTGCTGGGGAGAGTGGCCAAGAGCAGGAAGCTGGCCAACAAGGCGAGTGAAGGGGGGAGGGGTGGGGTGGATTTGACAACGTGCATGGGGTTGTCTGGGCCAGAAATGGTAGTGGTGTTGGCGGCATTGGTGTCACGATGCCGTCCTGACTTGGCTGTTGTGGCTGTGATGGTTGCTATGGCTGTAACGCACTCATGATCCCACATCGCCCTCCCTAGGACCATCATGACATGAACCCCCCCCCTCTCTCCCTCACCCCCCAGGTCGAGTCGATGCGTCACCTGGCCCCCGCGATCCACGCCATGGACGAGCCATCCGCGTTGGAAGGCGGCATGCGCCGCCGCAACAGCTACACGGGGGGCGAGATGCGCAAGGTCGTGTCGCGGCACATCCACCGCGACAAGGTCCGCAGGCCGTCCCAGAGCTTCCTGGAGAGCTCCCAGGCCAGCTCGGCGGCCCAGTCGGGGATCCTGGCCAAGCCGCCCCCAAGGGCCGCGGCCGAGGCGGGGCAGGCGGCGCCGGTGCAGGAGCAGCGGGCGCCCTGGGACACCGCGCCGCAGTTCAAGAGCACGCAGGCGAGTCTGCAGAGAGGATGGGAGTGGGTGGGTATGTGCATGTGTGGGTGTGTTTACGTCGCAGTTCAAGAGCTGCATGGGTGCTTGTGTTGCAGTTCAAGCGAGCATGCAGTCGACACCCCCCAGACAGCAAGCGACACCCTTCACAACTCTCACCCCACCCTCCCATCCCTCCCCCCCAGGTCCCCCTGCAGCACAAGTCCTTCATCGAGTCCATGTCCTTCGGCAAGACGGCGTCCGAGGGAATCGTGGACGTCTCCAATCTCCCTACCCCCGGCAACAAGGTCCCCTTGCACCGGGGCAACTCGCGACCGGGCATCCCCAGCAGCGCCGCCACCCCGGCGGGCGACAGTCACGGCAACTCGCGCGCGGTATCGAGGCGGTCGTCCGTCAACAGCCGGCAGGCGGGGACGGTGCTCAAGCAGGTCTCGACCTACCTGGCCCGGCCGTCGCAAAAGTACATCTCGCGTGCCTCCATGGCAGCAGCCAACCACCTCGTGTCCCAGGCGTCGGGGAGCATGGGCAACTTGGTCGGAGCCACGCGCGCCCGCCCGCTCCCCGCCATCGCCGGCGCGGCCAGCTTCCGCGCTTTGGGGCGGCCGCCGGTGCCGGCCCCCACCCCTCACGACGTGGGCCCCGGCGACCCCCGGCTGCGCGCGGTGGCCCGCATCGACAGCCGCATCGCCGCTGGGAGGATCTACGAGCGCGGGGATGACGCGGCGGTGTACGTGGACTTGGATGCCACGGGCACGCCGCGGGGGAAGGGGCCCTCGAGGACCAGCCACGGCGACGACGTGGGGTCGAACCGGGTGAGGGGAGGGAGGAGGGGGTGGCATGCGGTGCTATGAGTTGTGCGGGACTGACCGGCTCTGTTTGCCAGCTGCAAACCCCACCACCCCTGCACCAGCACCCCCACCACCCCCATTACCCCCACCTTTCCCTTACCCTCCCCCCAGATGGCGATCCTCTCGGCCCTGTCCGACGGCGGCGACGTGTCTCCCCTGGAAAGCATCGAGAAGCTCACCGTCACAGCCTTACAAGACCGCATACGCGAGGCCAAGGCCGAGTGCGCGCGGTACATCCCCATGCCACTCGTGGAGGCGGCGGTGGCGTACATCCGGGCCATCAACCCAGGCGAGAGTTACCGGGGAGCTGGGGAGGGGTGGGAGGCAGGGATGGAGTGCATTGGGGGCGAGGGGGATGGGGGCGAGCGTGCACAGTTGCGACCGGTCCCTGTGCCCCCCTGCAGCGTGGCCACGTCATAACATATGACTCAATCTCTCTTTCAACCTCTCCCCAGGCGGCACCGTCACCTCCTCCAGCACCTCCACCTCATCCCCTCTGTCGCAACACTCACTCCATCTCTCTCTCTCCCACCCCCAGGCGGCACCGTCACCTCCTCCACCACCTCCAGCGCCCCCGCGGGCGGCTACAGCGACGACACGTTCCGGCGCATGGTGGGGGAGGACAACGTGGACAAGATATCCAACCTGGTGTACAAGGTTAGTTAGCAGTACTGAGTGCGTGTGTAAATGGTGGGGTGGATGAGATGTTGCACCGGTGTACTTAGTACACTACTAACCAGGCCCCCTCACTCGCACCCCCATGCACGGGCCGCCACCCCAGCTACCCCGGCTACCGAACATCCCCACTCACCCCGCCCTCCCCCCCAGATCTGCGTCTACCAAGAGAGCCTCGCCGAGGATCGAACCCGCGACCCCCCGCCGGCCCCGAGCGCCTCCTCCTCCGCCCGGTCCCTCACCGCCGGCATGCACAGCTCCGGCCGCTCCGCCGCCCAGTCCTTCACGTCGGGCCACCCCAGCGGGCCCAGCAAGGTGTCAAGCATCGCGAGCGAGGTCATTCCAGAGGATGAGGAGACCCCCACCTCGCGGGCCGCCCAGCACGCGGACCGGTTCCGAAGGGCGGTGACCACGGGCACGGCTGCGGCCGTGGCTGGCAGGGACGCGGGGGCGGAGGACGGGTCGCGGGGGGACGGGTGATGGAATGGGGAGTGAGGAGGGGACACTCGTGGTGGTGGCGATGGGGTTCAGAGGCCACATGATCGCATCACGGTGGTTTCCCGCATGTCGCCCCACATGTCACCTTGTGGGATACGGGGACTTGTTCTGTGTTCTGTCGCACTAGGCTTCTTTCTCTCTAGGGTGTCGTGATAGAGGGCGCTGCACCCGTGGCTGGCTGCTGGTAGACAATACAATGCTGCACCACGTGTGCCACGATGCGCCCCACTGTCTGTGCCCCGTGCCTCTGTTTCCCTCCATAGCACACGAGGGGCCGCCCGGCGCGGCCACCAGCGCCCGCACCGGCGACGTGGACCCCATTTTCCGTCAATCCGGACAACCCTGTTGTCCCATGATCGCCCGCTCGCCCTTACTCGCCCCGCTTGCGTACGGACATAGTGACCAAACAACCCACCCGTGTTCCTGTACTTCTTTCGGCCCTCTTTTCGACGCATTCGTAGCATCGCGCCCCCTCGTTGTGACTGGCGCCTAGGCAGCCCCCTCCAGCACTAGCATGCGGCTACACCCGTGCCACCTCGGCCCGTGCCTTCATAGCTGCTGCGTGCCGCATATGCATACCCTCGCCCGCCGCACCGCTCGCGTGCTGTTGAAGAGCGCTGTCGGCTGTCGGGTGCGGGACGACCGGGTCTGCTTTGCTTTGGGTAGCACAAGCGTGGCAAAAGACGAGGGTACGGTTCAACAAGCGAGGGTCGGTGGCACATGCGTGGGATGAGCGGCCGGCAGGCGACGGGCGGCAGCTCCCCGGGGCGGACTGCCAGAAAACACAGACATGAGAGCCCTCCCGCGGGTGCCGCAAGCTCCGCGCGCGCGTGCCCAGGGCCGCTGACGTGCCCAGCGCTCACTCCACGTCCTCCGTCGAGATCTTCCCCTTGCCGGCCTGCGACGGGAGATCAGAAAATGGTTATTGCGTAGGTTCTGCAGCTCGCCGGGGGCAGCGGGGCCTGCGGCGGCGCATCGGGAGCGCAAAGGAGCGCGCAGCAGCCACGTGAGCACGCGTTCGCGGCGACTCTGACCTTGCGGCGCTCAATCAGGGCCTTGCGGTCCTTGTCCTCGTGAATCTTGGTGATCTGGACCTTGGAGGGGTCGATGCCGATGTTGACGGACGCCCCGTTCGCCTTCTCCCTTGCCAGGCGCTCGATGTGGATCACCCACTTCTTGCGGTAGACCTGCGGCAGGGCCGGACACGCCTCGGGTCGCGGGTTGACGCACGCCATGCGCCGGAGCGGGCGCGGGCCGGCCGGGCGACGCGGGCGCGCGGCGGCCGCGGGCTGGCTGCCGGGGCGCGGGCACGCCCCTCACCGCCGTGACCTTCCCCTGAATGGCATCATCCCCCTGGGAGTGCGCCCCACGCACGACCTTGACCTCGTCGTCCTTGCGGATGGGGAGGCGCTTGACCCCGAGCTTGGCCCGCAGCTCCTTCGACAGCGGTGCCGACATGATGACCCGCCTTGCCGCCGAGTGGGCGGTGAAGTGAGCCTGCGGGTGACAGCGATACCTCCTCATCGCCACCTGCATCAGGAGAGGCTCGGGAGCCCCGGGGCCTCGGGCAGCGCGGGGAGAGAACCGATTTCCAGACCCGGGAAGCCAGCGAGGGGGAGCTACGCCATCAGAGGGTCAGAACAAGCTAAAATAGCGAACTGGCGCCACCGCCGGCCCTCGCTCCCCGCCATGCATGCGACGGCGGGGACCAGCGATGCCCGGGACCGCCGGGGAGGCAACCGGCCCGCCGCACCCGGCGGACGGCCCGCAAGATAACAAAGAAACCCCGGAGTCGCCCCGCAGTGCTCCCCGTCCACAGGAGCGGCGCGCACCTTCCGGCTCTTCCGCCGGGAAGACGACACGCTGGTCGAGTACTTCATCTCGGTTGGATCGAAGCGCGACCCGGAAAGGCAGGCGGGAGCGGGGGGCCGTCGCCCTTCCGATCCCTCGACCGGGTAGACCCCAGTTTCGTCGTCAGGGTCTGGCAAGAGCGGAGGCTCCCGTTTTCCCCGGATGCACGCTCCTCTGACGCGAAACCGACCCCTATCCGCCCGGCTGGCTGCCTCGTCGCGATTGAATGGCCTGTCTCGGAGCTCAGCGTCCGCGTTCCTCCTCGCCGGTCTTTCGGCCGTCCTAGCATGCAGAACTGGGCGCAGCAAGCTCGCACGCGGTACGAGAGCGAACTAGAGCTAGCAAGGATGGCATCGGGAGGGTATGACGGGAGGATAGCCCGCACCCCTGCTATGGCCCGGCGCACGGTGCGGACCGAGGACGCCCCGAGCAAGACGACCCGGACGCAGGTGATGTGCGCGAACTTCTCTCGATACGGTGCAACGTCCGGTGTGCCATTGATGTGGACGACGCGCAGCGAGACTCGGGCAGCCCGTTGCACGAGCGTCGGGGGCCGCGCGCGGCGAAAAGGCGGGTGCGCTCGCAAGGACGAGGGCCACAGCAAGTGCATGACACGCTCTCGGTACCGTCAAGGCTCGCAGGGGTCCCAGAAGATGGTGGTCGATCGGGACGAGTGGGAACGAAGGATGGACGGCGTCGCGCTTTCCAAGCAGGACCTCAACCGGCGAGTTCGCGGGGCTCGAATTGCGTCCAGTGATCCTAGTCCCTAAATCTTTGCCCGCGTCAGCGGAGGGCGACCAAGGACGCGAGCCAGCTCGCCCCTTGCCCTTGCAGGCTGGTTATGGACTTTTTGACGACGGAGGGGTACTACGACGCCGTTCAGGCGTTCCACAAGGAGAGCGGGACGCCCATTACGTCGTTGGACACGTCCATCCGAGGTGCGCGTCGCCGGGGAGGCGTCGCGCGGGCCGCAACGCGCGTGGACGGTGGACCGCGGTCCCGCGCCGCATCCCGAGCGTGCCGCCGCCCGCTGCCGCAGAGAGGAGCGACATTCGCGCGGCTTTGCAACGCGGTGACGTGGATACGGCCGTGGACATCGCCAACGACGTGGACCCGGAGGTCCTCGAGTCACAGAAGGCGCTCTCCTTCCACCTCCAGCAGCAGCGGGTGCTGGAGATGATCCGGCAGGGACAAATCGAGCAGGCGCTGGCGTACGCGCAGGTGCGGGAGGGGCATACGAGGTTGCCTCATGCCTCTGCGCCCGCAGGCCGTGCTGCCGCAGTGCAGCGCCACCGCTTTGACTGGCCGCGACACCCTGGTTATCCTGCCCTGCAGGAGTACCTGGCGCCGTGCGGGGAGGAGAACGCGGAATTCCTGGCGGAGTTAGAGCAGACGATTGCATTGCTGGCGTTTGAGGACCAAGGCAACTCTCCCTTGGGTGGGCTGCTGGACGTGGCACAGAGGCAGAAGATCGCATCGGAGCTCAACGCGGCGCTACTGGCCGCGAGGGATCACGCGGGACAGGCGCGCCTGCCGTCCCTGGTGAGGGCACATGGGATGCGGACTTTGCAGCAAAGGCCGGCCATTTGAGGAGGGGCTGGGCTGGGCTGGGCTGTGCGGTATCAGTGACCTGCTGCTGAGGTAGCATTTAGGCCACACCGGGTGCTGAAAGTGACCCGCGCTGCACCTCGCCCCTCGCTTGCAGCTCAAGATGATGCTGTGGGCGCAGACGCAGCTGGCAGAGAAGGCCAGCTTTCCGCAGGTCAAGGACCTCAGCAAAGGCCTCCTAGCAGACGACAAGGCGGGTGGTTGAGTGTCCGACCGGAGGCGCGGCGACAGGGCGGGGGCCGAACGCGGGAAGCCGGGCTTGTTTCCATGCCAGTGCTTTGGTGTCGGCACGTTCGCTTGTCTCTTAGCCGCCGTCCCCTCCGCGGATTGCCGCTGGATTCGCGCGCTCGATATCTTGTTGCCGGAGCATTGCGGGTCACGGACTCTCGCTTGAATCGGACTGCCTTGGCGAGCGACTGGTGTGCAATTTGTGTGCCACGGTGCGGGCCAAGTGGCCACTTTCCGCGTCGTGCGCAGTCCCCGCATTGAGTCCAATCGCTGGGAACACATCGGTCGCGCGGGGGTCCCTTCCGGTCCCGCGGGCCGGCTGGGCAATGCTGCTCGGCGTGTTGACCGCTCCGTCCGCGCGGCAGAGCGCACGCATGCCGGACGCCGTCCGCGGTTACCGCGCTGACTTGTAGCCATGATGCGGAAGCTGTGGCAGCGGGAGCTCGGCCTCATCGGGTCTCCCTCCGCCGAGGTGGGGAGTGTTGCTTGGCGTCGAGCCGCCGGGTTGGGAGCGCGCGCGCGAGCCGTCCTGCGATGCAACGCCCGCGCCTTGACTTCCCGGAGTCGACGATATAGTGTCGCGTCGTGCTCGCATCGCCCCAGCGCCCCCCGCGCGTCGCCCGCGCTGGGCCGGGGCATGCGCCGGCCCCTGCCACGTGCTGCCCCGCCCTGCGCAGCGTCGTGACGCCCGCGCCCCATCCCGCGCCGCCCTCCCCGCCCGCTCAGGTATACTTCCGCAGACGCGCGGCCGAGTCCCTGCGCGTGGACGGGCTCTGGGAGCTCGGGGACGCCCCGCAGGCCCTGCTGCAGTGCTTCTCGCCCTGTGGTCAGCACCTGGTCGGTGAGCCCCGCGCGCCCGTCGCTCCTCGCCCCGCTCAAACCTCCCCGCACCTCAAGTACATGTAAATGCTTATGGCGCGCCCCTCCGCGCTGCGCACAGGCGTCGCGATGGACGCACAGGAGCTCCTGTGCTGGCGGGTCCATGGCAACACCTACGCCCTGCGCCCCGAGGACCCCGCGCCGGGCGATGCCGGCCCCGCAGCTGCGGAACTACTCTTTCATACATCCGCCTCCGCCTCTCCGCCGACCGCTCCGCCGCTCCACCGGCCCCTGACGGAGTCTCCTCGCCCTTCCAAGCGCCCCCGCACGCTCCTTCCGCCCCCGCCGTCGCTTCAGCACCTCGAGCCCAGCGCCTCCTCGGCCCCCGTGGCATTCTCGCGCTTCTTCCCTCCGCTCTGGGCCCTCCGCCTGCCCCACCCTGCGGAGTCGTACCTCCCAGACCTATGCCACTTCACGCCGGACGGCCGCTTCCTTCTCGTTGCGTCCGCCCCCGCCCCCGGCCCGCCCCCGTACCCGCTCTCTGCCCCACCGCCGACCCCGACGACCCTCCACGTCATGCGCATGCGTGACGGCGCCCGCACCCACCATCTCGAGGTCTTGGACGTCGCCCACCCGCTCAGCGGGAGAGGGGTCCAGGTGCGGCGCTGCGACTTGTATGTTGTGAGCGAGAAGCCTGCATGCGCCGTAGTATTGGCGCCACTCATTGGCTCGCCACGTCTGAGCTCATACCCTCTTTCCTTATCTCTTCTCCTCACCTGCTTCCTGTTTCCCGACACTACTGCAGGTCTTCGGTGACTTGGTGGCGGTCCTGACTGAGAGTCCCCACGACGCTACCGCTCACGTCTACCGCCTGTCTGCATGTGGCATGCTCGACGAGCTCTATCGCGTGGGCCGCGAGTGCCGCACGGATGACGAGGCGCAGCTGCAGGGACTGGCTGAGGACGAAGCCGCTGTTCAGCAGAGGATGCACGATTACATTGTGGGCAGGGGCGGGGGTGGGGGTGGGGGCGGGGGTGGGTCAACAACAGGGGGGGACCAAGGGGGGGTGTCTAACAACGCAGGAGGGGAGGCGGTGACTTCAGTGGGTGTGGCCAACTCTGGCAGTGGCGCTGGTGGTGGAGCTGGCGTGGCGCTGGGCGCTGGGGCTGACTCAGCGATCGCAAGGGCTGCGTCAGAGAGAGCGCAGGGGCAGGCGATGGGGCAGGGCGGTGCTGGGATGGGTGCGACTGGCAGGGCGAGTGTGGGTGACAGGCCGCATGTAACTGGCAGGCCGAGTGTGGGTGACCGGTCCACTGCTGCAGACTCCCATACCACCCCCCTTCGTGGCTCTGCCTCTGCCTTACCAGGCCCCCACCCGCTGCTCCCCGGGCAGTCGGCGCTGATGGGGCCACACGGGATGGGACCATCGATGATATCAGAACCTATTGGTAGTAACAGTCTGATACCGGGAGTGGAGGGTGTGGAAGCGCGGGCGGCGTTGCCGGGAGAGCCGTCGTTTCGGCAGGAGGTGGTGCGGAACGGGGTGGTGCGGGGCGCGGAGGGAAACCTGGCGGGGCTGGCCCAGAAACTGCTCACGTGGCTGGTGCAGTGGCATGCGGGGCAGGACTGGTGAGGGGTGGGTGGGAGTAGAGTAGAGTGGTTGTGGAGTGGTGCAGTGGCATGCGGGGCAGGACTGGTGAGGAATGGGTTGGTGGGTGGGAGTGGAGTGCTTGTTGAGTGGTGCAGTGGCACCTCATGTATTCACGTTTGTTACCACAAAGCTTCGTCACGCCCTGCCGCTGCACTGCTGTCCAATCTTATTACCACTCTGCCCATCATTGACTTCCCTACAACCCTCGCCCCTCCCCCACCCCCGCAGCCTCCGCTGGGTCTTCCGCTGCTTCCCCGCCCTCTCCCGCCCCCGCATCCGCGCCGGCCACTTCCTCTCCCGCACCCACTTGCTTCTCCTCATCGCATTCCCGGACCTGCCGCCCGCGCCCTCCCTCCCGAGACTGGCGCCCGCCGCGTCAGAGTCGTGCCAGTGCGCCGTGTCGGTCTATGCCCTGCCCGACGCCCGCGTCGAGATGGCGTCGTTCCTGCCGACGAAAGAACTCATGGCCAAGGTGAGGGGACGAAGGGGGGGTTGCACTGTGGGCGCAATGCCACGATGCTTGGGGTGCATGTGGGAAGTGATGGAGCAAGGCGGGGCGCCTGGGATTGGTGTGGGTCGCTGTGGTGTATGGCCATGTCATGTCCTTGACTAGAACCTCACACCCCGTTCAGTCATTGCCACCCAAACTGCCACAGCTGTCACCACCACCCACCCCACACATGCTCACCCCTCCCCACACGCCCCGTCCCCCGCCGCAGCTGCTGGAGTTCCCAGAGGTCTGGGGTTCGAGTCCCTCCGTGGCGTCCATTTGGGAGGCCGCCGCCCAGTCAGGCCCCGCCCTGCCCCTCTCCACCCCTCCCTGCGCCCGCACCCACCGCCTCTCCACCCCACCCCACCCACGCACCACACCATCGCCCAACAACAACAACGCAACACCCCCCGCAACTCCCGGCCCGTTCTGCGATGCTTGCGCGGCGGTGGCGGCGGGGGCGGAGCCTGGGCGGGGCGGCTGCTGCTCTGCTGGGCTGGCGGGGGGGGTGTGCCCTGACAGTGGGGGTGGGGCATACCCTCACCCTAGTCAGAGAGATGAGACAGAGAGAGAGGCCCGGGGTTGCCAGGTGCCGGTGACGGCCAAGGACCTCGCCCCAGCGTCCTGGCGCCGCTCGGCGTCCTTTTCGGGGAACCTGCAGGCGCTGGGGGCATTCGAACCCGCGCCGCGTGCCAGCGAGGCGGACGAAGGTTTTTCTTCTACCCCCCCGGGCCTGGAGGCGTCGCAGTGCCAGTGCCACAAGCACATGGTGTCGGAATTGCAAGAGCTGCTGCGGAGGGCCTTCAGGTGAGGGCGGTGGGGGTGGGGATTGGGGTGGGGGGTCATGTGGGGATCGTGTGGGTGTGGGTGTGAGAGGGTGTGTGTGAGGGTTGGGAGGGTGCGTGTGCGTATGGCAGCGTGTGAGTAGGGTTGACAGCAACGGTGGGGTGCGCAACCGTTGCCCTGCTCTCCCCCACCCACCCACTCATCTCCCTCTCCCTCTCCCCCCCAGTAATCGCGCCGCGCACCCCTCTCCTCTCCTGGACCCTTCTCTCTTCTCCTATGAAAGCCGCAAGCTGTCCCTCCTGCGCCCCACCCCACCCCCTGCCGACCCCACCCCTGTCGCCTTCGTCAGGGCCCATCGGTCCAAGCGACCAAAGCCAACAGTTGGCACTACTGGTAATACTAGTGCGATGCACCACTCTCATCACTCTTGGGAAAGAGGGGTGGCTGGGGTAGCAAAGACGGGGTGGGTGGCTGGGGGAATGACAACGGGGGCGGTGGGGATGGGAGTGGCGAAGGTGGGGGTGGTGGGTGTGACGGGAGGGCTGGCGGGTGCGGGTGCGGGTGCGGGCGCGGGTGGTAGTGGCGGTGGTGGTGCAAGTGGATGGGGACGGCGTTTGCGGCGACCTTTGGGCATCCTGACGGGCCTTGCATGGCCGCCAAAGCAAGGGAATGATGGCAAGGGTGGGGGCCTGCAGGGGAGGGGTGTGCGGGGGAGTGGGGTGTGTGGGGACGGGAGCGGGAGTGGCAGGGGTGGGGATGCGGGTCAATGCAGTGGGCTGGCGGGGAGTGGGGATGGGCATGGTGGAACGACACATGGGGTTGCAGTGAGGGATGTGGCTGGTCAAGGCAAGCTGGGCTATACGGATGGGGCAGTAGCGGGGTCATCCCACCCCCCACTACCACCAATAGCTGACCATGCCAGGGGCCCGACCCATGCAAGAGCCCTACCCCCCAACCCACCCGACACGTCCATAAGCACATCAAATAGGCCACTTAATAGGCCCATGGGCATCCCAGACAGGCCCGCGACTGCAGCAGAGGGGCGTGGGCGGCTGACGGGGATGCAAGTGGTGCGGGATGTGATGGGGGTTTGGGATTTCAGTCGGGGCGCAGGGGGTCACGTGGCGCCGCATTTCGCAGTGCCGACGCGGCCGTGGGTGCGGGAGGGGGTGCTGAGTGGTGGGGGTGGCGGTGTGGGTGGGTTGGGGGCAGGGGCTGGCGGGGGTGGTGCGGGTGCGGTGGCTGGGATAGGGGGGCAATCTGCGGTGGCGAGCGGGCCTGTGGCAGCGGGAGTGGGAGTGGGGACAGCTTCGCCAGCACTTACCACAGCAACCCCCGCTGCCCTCACAACAGTCACCCCTGCTGCCACCCCTGCCCCACCCGTCTCAACCACTGCCACCCCCCTACCCCCTCGCCCTGCATTGTCGTCTGCCCAGATCAAGCACCTCTTTCACCCCACGCTGCCACTGGTCGTCATGCAGTGCCTGGAGCCAGGCAAGCCCATACAGGCCACGGTGGTGTGCCGGGGGGACGAGCAGGGGTGGTGGTTTTGATGGGGGTGCAACAGGGGTGATGGTTCTGATATTGAATGAACAACAGGGGTGGTGGTGCTGATATCCATGTCTGGTTTTCAGAAATGTGTACTGCTGCACCTTTTTCTGCTGCACTACAACACATGGTTTCGTCGGTGACATACCAGACTCTGCCGGAGCACTGGGAATTTGGATTCCTGCCTGGTGCGATGCGGCTCGGGAAATTGTGCACCAGCAACGGCGGTCCTGGGACCCCGCTGCTGCGGGGAGGGCTGCGAACATGTCTCGGTTGACTCACGTGGCACAAAAGATGCTGCAGACGCGGGTAGGCTGGGGACTCCGCGCCCATGTCCCCGCGCACCTGCGACCTGTGGACAACAGAAGTGTGATGTTCCCGGCTGCTTCAGAGCCTCCCAGGCCACCCGTCATCCGTTTGGAACGCATGTGTGTCTCACGAGTTCTTGCACAAGTCCCGAGACCCGGGGGAAACCCTGCCTATGTGTTGGCCTCGGCCCTGCCACCTGCGCCGATCATCGCTGAGGCTGGCCCGCTGGCCAGCCAGAGCGTGCCTGCATACACCTCAGCCCTTCCAACCACCCTGCGCTGCAAGACTGCCCAGCGGCAGCCGCTATTCGGCGTAGCCCGACCCGCTCTTCCCGCCCTGTCAGGTCCGACCCCTGGACGCATTAAGTGTCCAAATTGCAACGTGTCGTTGCTTCAATGAGCCTTCATGTCCTGCCAGTGCAGGTTTCGCGCTCTGCCGGTCATCACGAGTCCAGAAGACAGCCCGACGCATTTGCCGGCGCAGGGTTGAGGACTTCGGGGACTCTCTTCAACGCGTAGCTGCCATGAGCACGGCCGGCAAGGAGTGCCTGATCTGCAGCGAGCCGTTCACCGAGAGCGACGACCATGCGCCGCGCCGGCTGCCGTGCAGGCACATCGCGGGGCACCAATGCGTGGTGACGTGGCTGAGCACCATTCGCAACCGGGGGACGGCCGCGTTTCCGAGCCTGGTGCACGAGCCGCGCTGCTGGATGCGGTGTGAACCGACAGATGCCATGCGAGCGCTGCGGCCGGCCGGGGTCCCGGCAGAGCAGCTGACAGCCGAGACGCTGCGGTTGCGAGTGGAGGTGTTTGTGGCGGGGCTTCCGGTGGCGACTCGGCAGGAGGTGACGCGGCGGGCGGAGGAGTTCGAAGCGAGCGGGCGACTGGCGGGGACGCTGTCTCCGCTGGGGCCGAGGATCGGGCAGGGGAGGTACGGATTGGTGCACGAGGCAACGTGGACGACAGGGGGGGTCTGCGTCCCAGTAGCCGTCGAGGTGCTGTGGACGGGGGCGTCGGCCGAGGCATTGCGGCGGGCGCGGCGTGAGGCATCTATGGCAGCCCTGGTGTCGATGGCGTGCCCGGGCGCGGGTGTGTGCCGCGTGCACGGGCATGTGGAACGCGACGAGCAGGTGCTGCTGGTGATGGAGCGGTGCGAAGAGTCATTGGAGGAACGCGTGCGTGCGCGGGGCCCGCTGCCGGCCGACGAGTTGGAGGGCGCTGCGCGTAGCGTGTGCGCAGCGCTGTGTCAGATGCACGAGCGAGGGCTGTTACACTGCGACGTCAAGCCGGCCAACATGCTAGTGCGCGGCGACGGGGGCGGTCGTGCTGGCGGACTTTGGAGCGACCAAGGTGCGGTGCGCTGCGATGAGCGGGCGCTGCAGCGGGCCCTCCGTGACACAATAATGCGGTTCGCTGGGTGTCGGTGGTTTTCGCAGGGTGCCCAGGCAATGATCAACTCGACGCTCGAGCTCACCATGGGCTACGCCCCGACGGAGCAGATGGTGCGCGAGCCGGGGACCATGCCAGGTGCGGCCGAGGGTGCGCGTTGTGGCAAGTGATCTCCCTTGCGTGGGAGGGGAGGGGCGGACGCAATTCAACGTGGCTTGCACGGTATGCCGTAGACCCCAAGTGGGACGTGCATGCGCTGGGGGTCAGTCTGGCGCGGCTGGCCGTTGGGGACAGCCTGTTTGCGGGCATCAACCCCATGAGCGTGATCCTGGAAAGGCGGATGAAGCATCGAATCTTGGGCATGCTCCCGGCCTCCGTCCCAGACCAGATGCAGGAGGCCATCATAGGGGCGGTTGCGGAGCCAGAACAGCGACCGACGGCAGCAGACATGCTGGCGAGGTTGATGGGTCAAGAGGGGTTGGCAGAACTGGACTTTTGCGCGTGAGGGGCCCTGGGCACTATGGCTCGGTGAGCTCCGTGGCGTTCTCGCCGGACAGGCGGCGGGTGGCGAGCGGGTCGGAGGACGGGACGGTCAAGATCTGCGACTTAGAGACGGGACAGCTGGTGCGGAGTGTTGACGGGGTTGTCGGCCCCATTGAATCGATCGCCATCTCGATGGACGGTCGGAGACTGGTATTGGGGGGTTTTGGCTGGGCGTCCAACCCGATCTGACGAGCCAAGTGGCGTCATTGCTGGCGTTAAGAGGTAGTCGGTGAGTGTCTTAACGCTGCAAACCCTGGCACATGGCGACTGGTCTTGTCGTGCTTGGCAAATGCGCGAGCAGCCACGTTTACCCTTGCGCAACCGAGGCCATGCGCACTGCAGCTCTCACTGCTCGTCTGCAGATGGCACGGGTGAGGAGCAGGGGCTTGTAGGGCACGGCAGGACGAAGAGAGGGAGCGGGGATGCAGGGCTGCTGAGATGCACGGGCAGAGAGGGATGCGAGAGTGGGGCGTGATGCGTGGCTAGCATTGGAGGCAGGGAAGGCCGACGACCTGTGGCAGCTGAGGATGCACCCTGGCCATCCTTTGAGTATCCGTCGCGTTTCCATTCATGTGTGGTTGGAATTAAGGATTACGAAAAGACAGTCACGGATTATGCTGGAAAGGACAAGAGAGATAAACGCTGGGAGGCGCTGCGCCGTGAGGCCTGCTACGACACCCCCGTCCGCAAGTCATGACATGAGACCCACTCTGCGGCCCCCCGACGCATGCAACTGCGCTAGGAGAGCCTACACGCCGAGCGACTTGGCCCAACTTTCCACCTTCGCCATCACTTCGTCCAGGGTCGGGTAGTGCTCCGGCCACCCATCCGGGCCCTCCTCCAGGCACTGATGCAGCACCTCCCGCAGTCCGGCCGGTACACGGTCCAAGTGCATGTGCTCGCGGGCGCGACCCTGGCTGCGCTCCCACTGCCGGTCCGGCATCGTCATGCTGCCGAAGGGAACGATGCCCGACGCCAGGTGCGCGAGCGTGGCAGCCATGCTGAAGAGGTCCCACCGGGGGTCTGCGCGCGGGCGGGGCGACCTTGGCGGACGTTGCAGGTTGCTGCAGGGCGCAGCAGTTGCTACAGTGCGCAGCAGCGCGGCTGCTGTGGCTGCACGAGAGCCCTGCCATGCACCCGCGCACCTGGCCGCATCCCCGGCTTGGCATTGAGCTGCGCATGAGAGGCGTACAGCTCGGTCGCAAAAAATGTGCTGGTGACCGTCAAGTTGCCGTCCTGGAGTACAGGAAAAGGGAGCGGCCTCGTCACTGTCAGGGCAAGACTGCCAAGAGCGCTGCGTGTGCCGAGCGACCCCAGCCGGCCTAAGAGTCACCTTCGACCCGCCAAAGTCCGCCAGGACCACGGTGCCGTCCGCACGCAAGAGGCAGTTCGCCGGCTTGATATCGCAGTGCATGACGCTGCATCTGTGCAGCTGCCCCAGGCTGGCAAACAGGCCGAGTGCCAACCGCGCCAACTCCCTCTCCGGCAGCCCTCCGCTCCCCACCTCCCGCAGCCGCGCCAGCAGCGACTTCTGGCACAGCTCCATCACCAGGTAGAAGACATCGCGCAGGAACACCACGCCGTATGTCTTGCACACCAAGTCGCACTGCCGCGACACCCGCGTCGACAGAGCGCCCTCCTGGAAGGCTCTCCGGTGGTTGGGGTCGATGCGCAGCTCCTTGACGGCCACCGGCAACCGCTGGTCGCCCCACGTCAGAGTGGCCTCGCGGACCATTGCGGTGCCCTTCCCACTCAGTGCCCGGCCCAGCGGCGACAGCCACTCGTGCGGCAGAAAGACCGGCCTCCGGTCCATCATCCACGCCTGACGGACCGACACCGCAGGAACCTCCGCACGGAACGCCTCCGCGGCTTGCGCCCCGAGCTCACGCCAAAGGAACACGAGCCGCTCAAGCCGGTGCCCCGACCAGCAGCGGGGGCAGTATGGCCCCGCGCCAGACGCTGCAACGGCGTCTATCACTTTGGGATCACCCAGCTCCGCCACCGCCTGTTGAATGACGGCAAAGACGCACTTCTCGCAGGCCACGCATTGGCAAGGGAGCTGCCGCCCGCCCAGGGTTTCGTCGTAGGGGCTCTCGCATCGAATGCATGACAACGCCATCGTTCCTGCACTTGCATGTGCGGGGAAGGCAAATCCGATGATAAACTCGCCAGTGCGAGGCGCAACGTGCACGGGCGTTTGCTTCCGCACCTGGAGCCCGATTTCACAATGCCGCGGGCTCGCGGCGTGTCCGCCGCAGCGGGCATTTCGGCTCTATAGTATGGCGGGGCCACTTGGACGCGGCACGCCTGATAATCGCGGTGACTGGCAAGTGTCAGAACTTCAACAGCAGTTTACGATTGTTTTCACGTGTCCTTCTTCCCCTCCCACCCGTCAATCTCTCCATCCTCAAGTGAATCGTCGTTCTCCTCATCCTCATCCTCTACCTCCACCTCGTGCCTGCCCGCCCCGGCCAGCCCCCTCCACCGCACCGGCCCCTCGCCACCCGTGACCCAATCGCGAAGCTCCACCACGTCCTCCTCCGGGTATTCCCCGCCCTCCTCCCTCGCAACCCCAGCTAGCGCCGCGTCCTGCGCCAGGCCCATCGCTGCGACCAAACCCGAACACTTCTCAGTTCGCCACCAAGTCTTCCCCAATGGCCCCACGACCCGGGACCTCCCTAGCGCCTCACCTGCGCTCATCGCCCGCAGGTCCGACAGCCGCGCGTCCCAGTCCTCCTCCTGCCCCGCCCACGGCTCGTCGCCCTCCACCGTCTCGTCAAACGTCTCAAAGCCCCCTCGGGTCCCAGGCAACACCTCGTCCTCATAAGCCTGAGGCATGCGCTCCACCTCAGGCACCCCCAGGCCGCCCCCGGGCACGTCCATGCGGCCCATGTAGGCGTGGTCATGGAAGGGCAGCGTCTCTGCCGCACCGCTGCTGCCCTCATCGCGCCCCGACGCACTGCGGCGGGCAGACGGGGCCGGGGACCATGCAGTCGACGGAGCGGGCGAGAATCTTCGCACAAACGCCTGCGTCGCGAGCCTCGGTCCCACCTGCTGCGCCCCACTGGGGGCGGCCCGGGTCGGACCCGCCCACTCGGCCCGCCCGATGTCGTGCCGCCCCTTTGCTGCCCGGCCCCGCCCCTGCGGCCGCCGCCCGCCCCCATGGACTGCATCATGCGCGCGAAGTCCTCCACCCCGATCCCGGACGGCTCGGTCGACGCGCCCCCGAATGCGCCTCGGTTGTTCATCCACATGTAGACGGCGACCATGATGCCGATCAAGATGAAGGGGTGCGCGACGCCCAGACCGACGCCCCCGCCGCCCAGCAGCGCCCCGAGAAACGTCGAGCCCCCCTCCACCGCACGGGGCGGCCGATGCGCGGGCGCCATACACGCAAACAGCGCCAGCGTGGAGCCACGCCCGTCCTCCCCGCGCAGCACCAGCGCCGCCGTCTGCGTCGGTCCGTCCGCGGCGGATCCCGTGACCCACAGGGGCCGCGACTCCGCGTCTCCCGGGATCAGCGAGTGGGTGGGCGCCGACACCATACGCCGCGCCTGGCCCAGAGAGGTGTCAGTGACGTTGAACGCCTGCACGACGCCGCCACCTGCGGAGTAGCGACCGGTGGGCCGACGTGAAACGGTGCAGGGGGATGCTGGGGCGCTTGCGACTCCCGACATTTGAAGAGGGTCGTGCTGTGGACGGTCCGCCTGCCACCCGCAACTGTGCTTCCATTATTACCCCGCAGCCATCCAGCAACAAGTCACCTGCGTCTCCGTCTCCTCCGACCAACAGGTAGTTGCGTAGCGCAGCGACGGCGCCCCCCGCACCCGCCCCGACCGCTGGAGTCGTCTGCACCACCGAGCAGGCCTTGAAGGCCTTGGTGCCGGCCATGTGCAGCGAAAGCACGGACCCGCTGTCCATGAGCACGTACGCGCGGTGGGGGTTGAGCGGGTCAAATGCGGACACGACTGCGAGGGGCGGGCGAGACTGAGGCTGGCAAAAGTTGCCGCAGCACGCGGGTAGGGCTGGTTGCGACTCGAGCGGTGGCTGCGGTGGCTTACCCGGGGACCCCGCGGGGTGGTTGCGGAGGCAGGGCAGCACGGCGGTGCGGAGGGACCGGATGTCGAGCACACTGACCCCTTCGCTCGTCACGCCCACCATCGTGTTCTCGAACGGGAGCATAGGGCCCGTCAGCGAGGTCCACGAGGGATGCGCGCGGTGCATCCCTGCGCTCGTGTCGCGGCCAAAGGCGTCGCGCCCCGCCGCGACCCACGCAGCCACGGTGCCATTGCTGCAAGGCGCCGAGAGAGTAGGGAGACAATATCAAGGAATTAGCAGAGCGAGACGTGCACTATAGCGATGCGCGCGGCAGTCAGGGCTCAGGCCTCACCGGAAGGCGGCAAAGATGCGGTACCGGAGGCTCGAGTTGGAGATGGGGGCGGCCACCAGGGCAGCGACGGGGGAGGCAGAGGGTGCGGGTGCGTCCGCGGGCGGGCGTTCCTTGGACACGGGCGCCGAGAGCTCTCGGAGGAAGGTGAGGGATGCGGAGACGAGGCTGGGGGGCAAAGCGTGTGCCGGGGTACCGCCATACATCGCCAAGTCGGGGACTGCCAGGTCCAGGGCGTAGACGGCCACGCGGCCGGACTGGAGGCCGATGATGAGCTCGACGGAGCGGATGGAGGCGTGTTGCGCGAGGGCTGTGATGGGGGCAGGTTTGCCGGGCTGGGCGTCCGCGCCCAGAGCGACGGTCGCCTCGCCCACGAGCATGCCCTCCGGCGTGAAGAGCATCAAGTTCCCGCATCGCGTGCCAACGGCAACGAGCATCGGGGCCATGTTGGCGAGGGTCCAGCGCATGATCAGCTCACTCGTGCCGGGGCGGCGCTTGGGCACGTTCTGGTGCACAAAGTGCACCGCGGTGACCTCGCAAGGGATCTCAAGTAGCGCTGAGAGGCGAAAGTAATCCGTCCAAACTGGGACATCTCTGCACGGCGCACCAAGAGCGAGGAACCTTCGCGGCGCGGATTGCAGGTGCGCTCTGCGAGCGTGTAGCGGGATGTGAGGCGCGCGCACACCTGGCAACGGTGTACTTCTGGAAACCCACGCGCTTGTCGGCGCGGACCGATGCCAGCTCGCCGGCGGCTCCATGAAGGAGCGCCAAGCCCGCTCCGAGGAGCACGGCCAGCGCCGCGCATGCGAGCCTGATCTTCATTCGCCCCAGCGGTCACTGACGGCGGAGTCGCAGATAGATCAATCGCCCACGAACATGCGCTGAGGGAATCCTGGCGCGTGATGGTGGGGCTCGAGGGCCCCACGGGTAAACACGCAAGTTCACTACGTTCCTGTGGCAGGTTAGACACGTACATGCAGAAGGCCCGACTGATGGCCCGTGTCACGTCCGAGTGCCGAAGTTCACACGCATCCGTTCCTGCGCCCGCAACTGTCGCGCTCTGGCGTTCGCGTTTCCGGGTACGGGGCGGGCCCCCCAGGAACGCATCGTGTTGTTTGCCCGCACACAAAGCCTAGGCACGACAGTGCGGTTGCCGAGCCACACGCAGTCTCCGAATCCCGTTTAGGTCGCCCCCAAACCAACACCCCGCTGGCCGTCGCGACAATCCTGGGCTGTTCCCACAAGCTCTGTCGAGTTCTAAGACCAGTGAGTCTCTGCTGCAATGTGCGTCATCTGACCAGACCGCCTGGGATGGTGCCGGCGCGGGCTTGAATGCGGGCTCGGTTATTTGGGTGCAGTGGCCGGCGAGGAGCTCCTGGAGAGGCTAGAGGCCTTCTTCTGTGACCCGGAGATCACTTCGTCTATCGGCGAGTTCTTCGCGGAGAGCCTGCCAGGCGAGCGACGAGCCAGCGGACGCAGCAGCGTTGACACGACGCCGGGCCTCGACGTGGCCGCGCTGCCGTCCTGTCTAAGGCCCCGAGATAACACCCACACCCCTTGACCTCAGACATCCGTTTCGTCGAGCCGGATGCCGAGCAGCCGATCGAGAACCACGTCTGTTTCCGTCGGTACTGCGGGATGATGGAGGCCCTGCTGGAGCGCTTCCTGAACGAGCAGGACGTCAGGCGAGCACGCGGACTGTGTATGCAGCGCGTGCCTTGTGCGGAAAGCGTGATGTGTGTGCATAGCGTCCCTTGTGCAGCATGTATGGAGAGTGTGCAGAGCACGCCACTGTCGCCAACAAAGCCGCTTCCTCTGCTCGCAGCGCCGAGGACCTTTTCGCGAGCTGCCGACTGGGCAAGGAGTCCGGCAGCGCGGCGTGGGCCACCTGCGTCGACTACCTCCTGGCAGCGGCTGATTATGGCGACTTCATGCAGCTGGCGTACGACCACCTCTGCCTGCGCAACTACGGTGAGACGCGTGTATGGCTGCTGTGTAATGTAACAGTCACATTGGCAACTGCAGTCAGCGCGGCCTCATACTACCCACCTCGGCCCTTGCTCGGCCCGCAGAGCCTACGGGGGACATGGGGCTGTGGGGCGAGGAGGCCAGCGCAGTGCAGGCACTTGGGGAGCTGGGCGTGGCAAACGACTAGACGCCCGGTAGCTGGCAGAGACGCATCAGGTCGTGTCGCCGCAGCCATGGCAAAACCAGTGCAACAGGCCTTGCGTGTTCCATATCGGGCCCTCTTAACTACAACTTCATGTGATTGAAACTCCACGCCTTTTCTTGACACTACATGCGCATCATGACCGCAAGCGACCCTCCTCACTCAAAGCAACCCCGCCGCCGGCCCTCAGCCCAGCCGACAACCCTACTGCAGCCCACTGCAACCTCACCCCCGCCCCGTCACTTGGCCCAGTCCTTCACGCGCCCCTCCTCCTCCGCCTGCGCGTCCAGCCCCAGCATGTCGTCCTGACTCATGTCGATGCTCAGCGCCAGGTCCAGCACCGCGCGCTGCTCGTCCCCCGTCCAGTGAAGCGGCTTCTCTTTCAGCTGCGATGAGGGACGAACGCAAAAACGATGGGTCAGAAGCAGCGGATGGAAATGACGCGTGGCAGTACAGTAGATCGGCAGGGGGTTGTACGGCAGGCGGTGATGGGTGCACAATGGTGCAACCCTTATCACCCCGAAGTCTCCCCACAGCCTGCACCCAACCGTATCACAACCCATCACCACTCGCCTCGATCATAATGGCCTCGAGCCCCCGCAGCGTGACCAGCGTGTCCCCCGCGTGCAGCAGCACCGCCGCGGCCGTACGCAGGAGCATGGCACAGCTGCGCTCCTGCAGGACCACGTCGAGCACGCGTGCAGAGAAGCTCGGGGAGAAGGGGTTGCTGAAGGCGGTGAGGAGCCACTGGGAGGCGTAGAGAACTGAGGGGATGCCCGCGTCCTCTGCGGGGAGATGAACGGAGGGTTACGGATGGTCACAAAGGGGCGGGGAGGTGCGGTGTCGAGTGGAGGTTGGTGGAAGTTAGAAGTGATGCTGAGCTGAGGTCGTGTGCAGTGGGGAGTGGAAGTCACGAGTCGTGGTGAGACGTCGCACATGTCCGGCACGCAACACGCACCCCGCCGCTGCATCACTCGACACCCGCTGTCCCTAAACCCCTCACCCAGGTGCTGGATGACGTGGGGCGCGCGCTTGGCGACGAGGACGTCCATCCTTGCGAGGGTGAGCTTGAGCTCCTCGAAACCCGGCAGGAACAGCGCCCGCATATTGGCGCCCTTGGCGTCCATGATCTGACACAGGAGGTGGAAGGCGGCCTCCTCAGGCACGTACATGAGCAGGATGCCCGCACAGAAGGCCATGCCCTGGCAGTAGCCGACCTGGGGGGAGGGAGCGGCGTCGCGGGGCATCGCAAGGCGTGGTAGGGCATCGCGAGATGTCGCAAGACGTGGAAATGCATTTGCAAGTCGACAGGCGACATCGTACCAACTCAACTCATGCCTCTCACCTCGAAATCGTGCACCGAGTAGGCCTTGAGCACGTTGAACAGCGCCTGCCTCCCCGTGGTCGCGGAGAAGTACGGGTGCTCCGGGAAGGTGCGGTGCAAATCCCTCTCAATCGCATCGTCCACGTCCTCCAATCCAATGCTGCGAGTGGAGTGTATCAATGAGACTTGCCAATCCATCGGTTGCGGGCTCGGTGGGGCGTGGCGGGACGGCACTCCAAGACAAACCCACGCGGCGATCGCGACATGCACACTTCCCACGCTCACCTGATCTGCAGCAGCGTGCTGTACGTGCTCCCCTCGCGCGTGCCCTCGGGCGGCGGGAGCTTCACCCCAGCCATGCGATGCAGCAGCTCGTGGTGGGTCCACATTGGCCGGGGCGCACCCAGCAGACGCCCACCAGCGTCACCCCCCGCCAGCCGCGACTTCTCCTGCAAGGCCTGGAGTGCAGGAAACGCCTTCGCGACAGACCCCGTGTCATGGCCCACGACCTCCCAGCCGTCTCCGGAATCGTCCACCCCCGGCCCTGCACCCACCCCCGCCGCCGCGCGCCCATGTGCCCCTCCGCCCTCCGCCCCGCCCAACAGCACGTTCAGCGCCAGGTCCCCCAGGTCCAAATGAGAGTCGCTTGTCCGCGGGGGATCCCCCACCGACGCCCCGTCGCTCGTGCTGGCCTCGTCGCCCGGCGTCCGCGCCCCGGTTTCTGGCGTCCTCGCTGTGCCGGAAATGCCGGCCCCCTTCGCGGGCGTCAGGCCCGTGCCGGCGCCCAACAGCAACTCCATTCTGCGGGTCACGGTAATAATGGCCGCTGTTCAGCGGACAGTACACACATCAGCCCACCGCTCGCTCAGCCTATCGCATCCCCCAGCCACGCACCCGAGCTCCCGGGACATGTCTGTCCTCGTTGTCCCCTTCGACGCGAGGCGCTCCATAGCCTGGCGCATCCCGACCGGCGTCAGCCCCGTCCCAGCCCCATCATCACCCCCAGCCCCCTCGGCCGCCCCCGCCCCATCGCCACCCCCCGATCCACCTGCCCCCCCGTCCCTCTGCCACTCCCCAGCCACGTCCAGCAACGTCGGCTCTTTCTGCCACTCCCCCTCCACATCCAAAAGGTTCGCCGGGGACCGAGGAGCCCCCCCATCCCCCGCATCCCCAGTCTTTGCTTCACCCGGCCCGGCCGCACCCGGCGCGCCACCCGCGCCGCCCTCGCCACCCGGCTCGGCCGCGTCCCTCTGCTCCGGCTCCGTGAACACGAGCCGCTCGAAGGCCTTATCTTCTATCAGAGCGAGCCACAAGCGTAAGCGCATCTCTTGCGGGGCGTCCTCGAATAACTGCGCGGCCACCTGCACATCCACAGGATGCTCCTGCAGGGACAACAACTCAGTGGAATGAATGACGGCGGTGCTCTGAGGTAACTGCCGACCTGCACGGGGCACTGCAAGCGCATTCGGTGTCATCCCTGTATGGCTGCTCCCTAATCACCTTGCTCTCTTCGATGGCGGCGCGGATGCGCTCCTCCCTCAGGCGGGCCTGAATGCGAGCCAGGGCGTGGCGCAGAGCCGAGGCTCCCTTGTTGGTCAGGGCCGCTGCCGAGGCCACACCGTCTTGCGCCTGCTTCATGCCAGTGTGGAGCGTCCTGCGCGCAAGCGAGCGTCACCGGCGTCATCCAGACCGCGCGCGACGCCTGCCGAGAGGGCAGCTCCCGCCTGGCCAGCAGGGGCTCCTCACTTGGACAGCGCTTGCGCCCCCTTGCGGCGCAAGACGGGGTCCTTCATCATCTCCCCGACGCTCTCGGCGCCGCGACCGATGGCCCCGCCGATCAGCCCGGCCGCCCCCCGCAGCCTCTGCGGGTGCGGGGAGGGCTTGGTTTGCCACGCCGCAATGTGGGCCGCCCTGGGCTGTCCCGCAGGCCTGGGCTCGCCAGGCACCGGGCGACGCGCCGCGCGCATGGGTTCGCACAGACATCTAGTCCCCGTACAGGGGCTCATGGCTGCCGCGCACCATCGCGAGGCCCATGAAGTTGGACGTCCGCGCGGCGCGAATGTTGCCCGAGTCGAGCGACGCATCGCTGACGCCCGCGCTGTCCCGCTGCTGCTCCTCCTCATCGTCATTGTCCGCCGTGTCGGGCTCATACGACTCGGACACTAAGCGATGGTGGCGCCGGCCCCCAAGCATGGCCCCGTAACAGCACAGCTAGGCGCAGAGAGCGACGGGTCTGGGACGAGGCCCGGGACGAAAATCACTTCCAGACGCGAATCGACGTAACCTGCGATGGGTCCGCGCCCCGGTTTCCCCTCCCATCCGCGGGATTGCGCGGGGAAGGGGGCAGGGAAACGAAACGAGCTCGGCGGGCGCTCGCGGGCTGAAATGGCGAGACACGTCAATGCCAGCCACGTTTTAGTCAGTGACGTCGAGCGAACGCGGCCAAACCGCTCATCGCACGGCGACGAGGGTTTTGGGCGGTCATACCAAAAGGCAGTTGATTTCAGCGGGCCTCAAGTCCCATCCCAGCCTATCACCCGCTATTCCCTATGTCTCGGGAGCGCTGTCGCGAGTTCTATCGCTGACCATATCAGTATTTTTGCATAAATAAACTTGTTCCTCTCCGCCCTGCAAAGTTGGCCCCTCCCATAGCAGTGTTGTAGCAAAAGCGCTATTCCTTGGCCGACTGCGGCCATGGAGCGCGGCAAGTAAGCCATCATGGTGGAACGTGGGCGACTCGTGCTGCTGCTCGCCGCGGCTCTCCTGCTCCTTGCGGGCCGGGCCGCGGCCAAGCAAACGAGGAGGCGCCAGGGTGAGAACGGCAGGGGCCGGCGCGTGCGAGGAAGCGCGCTTGCGGCTTCTGGTCCCCAATGGGTGCACAGATGCGGCAACATGCACAGGGGACGCGCGGCACGGGGCTCCTCGCGCAGTGCGGCAGTCGCTGTTCCACCAGGTCGGTCAGAGATTGCCGGTTCACGGATATGCGGGGCCCCTGACCTCTCGCGCAGGGAGCACCGGTGCCGGGGAAGGTCATCAGTGCATCCACGACACCGTCGTGACCCCGCTCTTAACCGGGCTCGTGGGACAGTATGCAAATGTGTCGGACGAAACGCACGTGCACGCGGCAGAGTTGCTCACGGAAGCGCTCGAGCAGGAGGTGCGGACCCACGCTGCGTGGCTCATGCTTCCGTGGCGCATGCGTCGCGCCTGCCCTTCTTCGACTCTCCCCACCCCCACTATCCCTCCCAGGCGCATGTCCGGCGACTCGCAGCGGCGCCCATTCGCATCCACCTCGACTACTCGGACATCGACGCAAGCAGTGAGCGAGGGCATTCGTGCGCACGTCCCTCTGCTAATCCCGCGCGCCCCCGGGACGCAAACACGCGCTGGTTTTCGCTTCCCCGCAGCTGTCCTGACGTCGCGGGAGAAGCAGCTCATCAAAGAGAAGCTCATGCCCACGGCCGCGGCATACATCCAGGCAAACGTCCGCGTCAAGAACCCAGTGTCGGGGAAGCTGTTCCTGCCCCGCCTCTGCGCGACGCAGTGGACGGGCGTCAACATCTGCCAGCAACTGCGGGACGTCGGCTGGTGGTGCGTCGCGTGCCAGAGCCCTGGGGCTGTTGCGACGGCAGTGGCCCCTCAACCATCCGCGCCCGTTTGCATACCTTCCTCAATTGCTGGTGTGCCGGATGCGACGTCTGCTGAAGAGCTCGCTCAGTACACGCCCCTCGCCCGCAGCTTCACGACGCCCCACAACGCGGACTACTTTGGGGCGGGCCAGTACTGTCCCGACTCTCCGGGTGTGTGCGTCAACTCCAGCTCGGGGACCGGGGTACAGGACGCGGACCTCATCATCTACGTCACGGCACAGGTGAGGCCTGGCCGGGCTACGCTGGCCCTGCGACCCCGTGCACTGGCCCAGCACCCTGTTGATTGGCATCAGTCTCAGTCCCAGTCTCACCCACCTTATTAAGACGCATAGTGCAGTCGGTGCTGCAGTGAAAGCATAGCAACTGCGTCGCCCTCCCCGGTCCCACGCCTGCAGGCTCAGGCGTGCGCGGATCAGACAGACACGGGCTGCGTGCAGAAGGTGGCGACGTGCGAGGGCACGACGGAGGCCTTCGCTGCGGCCTGCGTGCTGGACGCGGCCGGGACGTACGGCGCGCCGGACCGCCCGCTGGCCGGGGTGGTCAACTTCTGTTCTGGGAGGCTATCCATGGAGGACGCCGACTTTGGCATCCAGCTCGACACGGCCGTGCACGAGATGATGCACGCGCTGGGCTTCTCCTCGTCCCTCTACCCGCTCTGGCAGAAGCTGGACGGCACGGGGTCGTGGGGCACGGCGAGCGGCGGCACGGCGAACGTGCTCTCGGTCGACGCCACGACCGGGCTCACCTACATGGTCAGCGACACGGTCAAGTCGGTGGCCCGGGCGCAGGCCAACTGTCCGACGCTCACGGGGGCGCTAATGGAGAACGATGGCGGGACGGCGACCGCCCTGACGCATTGGGAGGCGCGCGCGTACGACAACGAGCTCATGATCGGGCAGGGCGACTCGGACCGGTTCATCCTAAGCGACCTCACTCTGGCGCTCCTGACTGACACGGGGTGGTACACGACCGTGGAGCAGCGCGCGCTGCCGTTCGGGCGGTTCGCGGGCACGACGTCCCAGGGGTGCGACTTCGACACGGCCAGCTGCCAGAGCCAGCTGTCCTTCCCAAGCCCGCCGCGGTCCACGTTCAGCAACACGCAGCCCTTCTGCCACCGCGAGGAGCCCAGCAAGGCCCAGGACACGACGGCCCAATGCACCTGGGACTACCGCGCCCTGGGCCTGTGCACGGGCACGCCGCTCAACACGGAGGCGAGCGGGTGCACCCTCACGGTGCCCTACCGCACAGACGTGTGCTACGAGGCCGTGCCATCGCGGCTGGCACTCAAGGCCAAGGCGAGTGGCGTTGTCATGGCGACGCAGGCCACACCGCTTGCTTCCCTATGTTGTCCCACGTACTCACCATATACTCCCACCTCGTTCACCCTTGCAGGACATGGGCCTCCCCAGCTACGACTCCCTAGGGGAGTACCAGGGCGCGTGGTCCCGGTGCATCCCGCAGGACCCGCAGACGAGCATCATGTACAACACCATGGCCATCAAGCCGGCGGGCGCGGGGTGCTACCGCGTCGAGTGCATCTCGGGGGAGCTCTGGGTCACGGTCCTCAAGGCCAAGTTCAAATGCCCCACGGGGCAGTACGTCGACCTGGCCACAGCCACGGCGGGGTCCGCCACGCCCTTCAGCTCCGGGAGGCTCGGCCCGTGTCCGGACAACACCTACCTCTGCGAGGCCCTCGTCTGCCCCAACGACTGCAACGGCAACGGCTCGTGCTGGCTGGGGGCCTGCTCGTGCTACACGGGCTGGGATGGGTCGGACTGCTCGCAGGCGGTGGACAGCGCCATGACGACGCTGATGTTCGACAGCCAGCCGCAGCCGCCGCCGCCGGGCTCGGCGCCGCCCCCGCCGCCTTCGCCGCCCCCGCCCCCGCCCCCGCCCCCCGTTATCGCGGAGAACCTCGACCTCGTCATGGAGTTCGACCTCTCGGCCGACGCCGCCGCCCTCTTCCTCACCTACGACGCCTTCACGGGCTCCCACACCCTGGCGGCCTTCTCGGCCGACCTGCAGGAGCGGGCGTCGGCCGCCATGCGCGTCCCGCTGCAGCACATGTACGTCGAGTCGATTCAGGTGCTCTACACCAAGGCCACGGACGGGGATCCGTACGCGGGCGTGCAGGGCCACCCGGCGTGCCAGCAGGCCCGGTACGCCACGTCGACGAGCGACCTGGGCGGCGGGGACGCCTCGCGCGTCCTGCGCGTCCGCACGCGCGCGAGCTACGTGGTGCCGGATCCCACCGCCGCGCTCATGGCGGATATCGAGACCATCCGGGACGCGGTGCTGGACGATCCCCTGTCCGTCTTCGCCTCGGACCACTCCATCTTCGCCAAAGTGTCGTCGGCCACCATGTACAACTGCCAGGTCCTGGTGAGAAGCAGGGTCGGATTGACTGCTGCCGGGACTGTGCGGAGCCTGCGGTGCCTGCCCTGCGCTGCCCTCCCCCCTCACTGGCCTCGCACGTTCTCGTCTTTGCAGAGCGGAGGGGCGACGTCGGCGGCCCACGTGGGCCGCGCCGCCCTGAGCACCGTCATCATGGCCATCGTGGCGGTGATGGCTGCAGCTGCACTTTGAGTAGGCGCAGCTTGCACTTCCTCTGCGCTCACGCCTAGTTTGACCTGACAGCCACGAGCCGCTCTGAGCGTTTGGCTGGATAAACGGCCCGCGGGCCAAGCCGATGGCGCCGTTCGTGATGAAATGTAGCTCGTTTGAAAGCAGTAGGTAGCTGCGACCGTGATCGGCGAGGTTTCGTCGGCCGTAAAACCCGATCTTTTCGCTGGGCCCTCCGCACACCGCGTGCGTCTCCTCACAGCGTCTTTAAAGCAATAGTGACCGGCAGGACTGTGCATTTCGACCAAGCGTGTACGCGTGGAGAGCCGGGTGCGAAGAGACGTTGGGGATGGGGCGTTCGGGTGGACCACGCGCTGCTTCATCCAAACCGTCGATTCTCAAACGGTCAAGACGCGCGGCGGATTTCGAGAGAGTCCCTCACTCCCCCTTTCGCAGGCCAAGTCTTTCCCGGCCCCCTACCCTCCTACTCGGCCGGCCAGCGGCGGCCTGCGCCCGGTCTGCGCGGAGATGTTTCGTCGCAGGAGCTCCCTGGCCAGGGGTTTGGCCAAGCGCGACCCTCTCCAGGCTCTCATGGAGCTGCTGCAGGTAAGGCGCTGCTGCTGATCGGCGCTTGCCGCTCCGGGCCTCTGTGACGCACACCGGCATTAAATTATTGTGCTGCATGTGTTGTGCAATGACACAGCGCATGAAGGTGGATGATAGCGATGCTTGAGACCCTCACCCAAACCGCACCGCACCACGCACCCGTCGCAGGACATGAAGAAGGAGAGCTGTTACCTCAACGTCGGGCAGTTCACGGACGTGGTCTTTGAGGACTCGAGCCCGGCCTATGATGTGTATTCCGCGCGCTGCACCCTCACCGCGGGCCTCGTTGCCCTCAAGTGTTACCGGTGGGCCTCAATCGGCAGCATCCCGGAGTCGCCGCTGGCCGAAATCCTGCACGTGAAAAAGTGCGCCAAGAAGTTCGGCGTCTTGGGGCAGCTGGGGCTGCTGGAGGAGTCCAAAGACGTCGTGCTCGTCTCCCATCCGCTCGGCGTGTGCCGGATGGGGCAGGCCATTGCAGCCCGGGGTCCCTTCACGTGAGCAGGAGGCGGTGCTGGTGCAGCAGCCATGACCGACACGCGCCCCCGAAGCACAGCACCAAACTGTGCTGTGGGCGTCGGACGCAGGGACGAGGGATTCGTGGTGGAGCGAATCGTGAAGCCGCTGGCGACGACGCTGGCGCAGATGCACGCGGACGGCATCGTGCACTGCAACGTCGTCCCGCAGAACGTTGCTTACAAGCCCTGCGAACACTGCAGTGAGGAGGAGGGAGCCCACCTGGTTGGAGCCCCCCGACACCCTGCCAACCGCAACCCCGACCAACACACGCCTCATCTCGCTTTCCATCGCAGTCCTCATGAACCTGGAGTGCTCCGTTTGCTCGGACCCCGCCTGCCTTTGCTCCACCTTCCCGCCCTTCCAAGTCACCACCGCTGCCGTCACCTACACCCCGCCCGAGCTGGCCAGGGTCATGCTGGCTTCCTTGCGGGAGCGACCGGCCACACGGGGATCCTACACCATGTCTCGCTTGCGCCGGGTCATGACCAAGGCTTTCAGTCGCACCCGCACGGCCAGCCGCGGCGCGGGGCCGGGTGCCGCCACGTCTAGTCTCCGGTCGCGCGTCACCCCGGCCGTCGACGTGTGGCAGCTGGGGTGCCTGGTGTACGAGCTGCTCGTGGGCACGACGCCGATCGACATGAACGAGGACTTCTTCGCGGAGCTCATGGACGATGGGGGGCAAGCGAGGGGACAGGTGCGGCTGTGGTGACTTGAGAGGGTGGCATGGTTGCTGGGCGTGTGGGGTGCCTGCTGGGGTGCGTGTAGTGCGTGCGTACTGAGATGACATCCGCGACTGGCCTTTTGCTTTCGCAGAAGCGGAGAAAGTCCGGGTCGCTGAGCGACAGACACGCCGAGGTCCTTCCCTTCGGTGAGCAATGAGGCTGCACATGGAGTCTAAGTGCGCCTTAGAAGCCACACAGGCATGGTGTCTTGTCGTCACCACTGATGCAATGGTCCTTGTCTTGAATCCTGACTAATACATTGACTGCACCGCAGACCCCGAGTCGACGCTCATGTTTGGGAGCATCTCGTACCCCGCCACGCTGTCGCCGTTAGCTGTGGACTGCATTAAGCGGTGCCTGGTGCTGGAGCCGGGGGACCGAGCCACGATGACAGAGCTGCTCAGGCACCCCTGGATGGCCACCAAGGAGCAGGTCGACGAATCAGAGGACATGGTGAGTGACTGAGGCAGGGTTGGTGCATGCCACGGGTGTCGCATCAGGCGTGGGGGTGAAGGAGGCAAATGGGCGTCAGATTGTAGCAGAGCGAGCAGCAGAGCATAAGGGTAGACTTTGACTTGTTTGATGTGCAGCCAGGCGATGGGACGATGTCGATGATGAAGGCCATGCATCGGGGCTCTTGCCAGCCCACCACGCTCACGGTCTGCTGCCGTCTCTTCCATGATCAGAGCGCCCGATCCAACCACGGGAGTCGTCCCCCGCAGATCCTCGCCGTCGCCGAGATGCTCTCGGGCCTCACGGCGCCTGTTGCTGGCACCACCGAGGCGGTTTCCGCCGACGTCTCTGGCACGGCCCAGGGCGACACGGCGGAGGTGCCCCAGGAGCGCAAGACCACGGGAGAGATGCTGCGCAAGGGCCGGCGGCCGTCGGTCGAGCTGCTGGCCAGAGAGGTCCGGTCCCACAACGCGGATGACGCCGGGGCCCGCCAGGCGGTGGGGGCGGTGGCGGCGGTGCTGGAGACGGAGGTGGCGCCCCCGGTCAATACCCAGGGTCCGCTGGCGAAGCTCGCAAGGGACCACGCCCGGCGCACGTCCCTCCGCAGCGCCCAGGCAAGCGACGGGGAGCGCTGGGAGAGGCGTGGGGCGCTGTTGTGCAACACTGTTTGCACCAACGACTAGCAGAGAAGGCATGCTCCTTATCATAGATGTAATCACCGCCTCTTTGTCGCACTCTCTCGCAGTTCCTCAGCTCTCTGGAGGACAGCAAGGCCCCCCCGCTGTCGCCAGGGATGCGCGTGTCGCTGGCGCGCGGCCCCGCTGGGGGCGCCCGGCCCTCGGTGCAGCTCCCGCGCCCGTCGGTGCAGCTCCCGCGTGTCTCAGTGAACGACCGGGGCAGTGCGCTGGAGTCGCAGACATCCGTTTCCGCCCTCGGGTCGCTCCTCCGCACGACCAGCAAACGTGCTATGCGGGTCGAGCAGATGAAGGGACGCATGAACTTCAAAAGTGAGTGAATGACTGAAGCTATGCATGTTGCGATGTGGCGATCGCGGCGGGGCGCCCTTGCAAGCAGCGGCCTGTCGCACGGGCCTGTATTGTGCTCTGGGAGTGTAACCTTGGGTCGCACCTCCGCAGACCGCATCGATGAGGTCTTGGAGAGGGCGCTGCAGGTCCCGTCCTCGACAACATCGGCCAGCAGCGAAGGCCCGGGCTCACCCAGGCGCAGGGCCCTTATGCTTTCGAAGGGGCCTGCTGTGGCCGCATCCAGGCCCAGGTGGGGTTTGTGCTCGGGTTGTTACTGCACTGTCACTGCGCTGCGGGCATGCAGCACAACGCAAGCCGCACAACGCGTCACATTCCATGCTTCAAGGCTAAACATCTCAATCTCAGGGCACGGCTCGCAAACCTGCATTACCCATCCAACTCCACTCTGCCCCGCCTTCCATGCAGGTCATCACTCGTCCCAGACACGCCGCGCGTGCCGTCTGCCTTCGGGCCCGCCCCCGCTCCCACGCCCACGACATCCACCGCACCCATGCCAGCGCTCGTCAAGCGCGCGGACGGGTCCGGCGACGGGGACGCTCGGCAAGAAGGCGCGACGGTGGAGATGTACAGTGGCGATGCTAACGACAGCCTGCCAGTTGCGGCGGTCGCAGCTGCGGCAAAGGACGCGGCTCACGTCCCTGCGTTGGCCTGGGGGCCGACTGCAGCTGCAGTGGCGGGCGGTGACCCGCCCAGTGCAGTCGGGTCCAACCCCGCCGTCGCTGCCGGGACGGAGGGAGACGCGCGTGCTCTGGGTGGGTTGGGAGTCACCAAGGCCGCGACCGGTGCGGGTGTGAGTGCGAGCCAGGGCGGCGCTCCTTCATTGGTCGCCGGGGATGGAGCGCCCCAGTCAGACACCCCGGCCCTGGCCGGACAGAACGGGTCGCGCGCTGATGACGCCGACCTGGTGGTGGCGCTGGGGCCCGAGGACGTGCAGCGTGGCAGCATCGACGTGCCGCGGGGGGCGCGTGCTGTGCAGGACGCATCAGCACAGTTGCCGTATGCCGCGAGACAAGAGGCGCCTCACGGGGCACCTCAGATGGCGCAGGTCGCCCACAGGAAGTCTGTCGAGGTGTTGCCCGAGGTGAAGCGCAGCGGAATGGCGAGCGTGAGAGTGCTCCGGACGCCGAAGAAAGACACCCCCACAACGGACGATGGGGTGCTTCCGACTGACTCAGCACGTGGGGTGCGTGCTTCGACGGAGGGCCGGTCCCTGGCTACGCTTGCCAGGGACAGCGCCGGGAAGGCCAGCAACCGTCGGGTGGGCTCCGTCCAGCCCCAGCGGGAGAGCGGCACGGAGCGGGCTGCCACGGACTCGATGCGCGGCGTGCGGTTCTCGACCGATTATGGAGCTCCAGCGCAGCGGCAGCCGTCGACGAGCGCCGGCGCAGGCGCTGGGCTGTTCGACCTGCAGAGGAACTTGCTCTCTCCGGCACGCAAGAGCGGCCTCGAGAGCCGGAAAAGCGCACTGGAGAGCCGGAAGAGCGGACTGGAGAGCCGCAAGAGCGGGATGGGCAGCACGGAGGGGTCTGACCGTGATGCGAAGGCCAAGGGACTGTCCGGGATCATCGGTGCTATATTCCGGCGGGGCAGCGCATCAGCTGCGGTCGTGCCCATGCGTTCGGGTCTGAGCGTCACGCAGAGCGCGCACGGGAACACCGTTACGCCTGCCAAGGGCAGGTGAGGGGAACAGGGCGCAAGCGGGGCTGGTGATGACTTGCGAGAGTGCTAGCGTGGAGGGGTTTGTGAGGCTTCCATGGGTAGGACGCGTGGCAGGTGGCGCAGGCATAGGCCCTTGTGTGCTTGTACGAAAGACACAGCTGCTTGTGTCGTGTCCCGCAGCCGCTCCAGGCGCCCATCGGAGGCCTCTGCAATGTCTGAGAGGGAGGGTGGCGCCTCGCCGGCCCTCTTCAGGCCCGGGACTGCCGGCAGCAGGAACCGGGCCGGTCCCAGCCGCAAGGCCCATTTCGCAGGGGCAGGTGCGCATGTGGGGCATTGGCGTCACTTGCGTGCTATCTGTCTCTCTTGCGCTTGCCCGGAGAGTCCCAACATGTCATTCGCATACTCACAACGCTGATGGCGCTCATGGCTGCCTTGGTTGGTCCGTGACCTGCCTCTCTTGCTTGGTGACCCCCGCAGGTGACGATGGCGACAGCGGGGCGCGGGCAGACGGCCAGGGCAAGCCCTCCGTGCCGGCCAGCAAGTCCTTCCACGAGCTGGCGGTGGAGATGGAGACCCGCAAGTCCAGGTGAGGGGCTGCTTAGCGGCGGACACAGGCATGGCACACGAAAGCGCCTCGCGCCAGCCGACCACATGCACAGCCACCCACGCCTATCCACGCCTCTCATCGCTCAATCTTGGCAACATAGATGTATTCTCTCTCGCGCTTAATGGTTTCATCAGCATTCATGGGCCGTGGACTGCCAATGTGCTTTGCGTGCCGTACTCGCAGGCCCAACCTGGGGCACGTCTCGGCCGCCGTCAGTCGAGTGGACGTGATGAACAAACTGGTGCACGAGGTGAGTGGATTTGAGCCCACATCTCTTGGTCACACGTCACACGCATGCAAGGAGCGTTGAGTGTTGCATGGATACCCCAGGCGTCCATGCCTCGACTCTTGCCACGCTGCAGCTAGGCTCCATTTGCACTTGCCACAGCTGTGTTTGTCGTGTGACCACCCCAGCCCCTTGTCTTAAACGCAGGGTTACAGCGCGCCCAAATCGACGCAGGCGGGGCGCCGTGACAGGGCCCAGAGCCTCGTCATGGGGGGCACCCGGCTGCCGAGGCGACCCATGGATTCAGAGCTCGTCCTCACCGGGCCGACCCTCCCCCTTGGCGCCGAGCTCCTTCTCTCGCAGTGATCAGTCATCGCAGGCGGACTGGCGGCGGCAGTCCAACTGGCGTTTCGCCGTCAGGCCCCACAAGGCGCACTCGCCAGCGCGATTGTCTGTCCCCTGTTAGAGATGATACTGGGAGGGGAGCAGCCCCTCGTATAACAGCTGCAGCGGCCACGCCTGGCACAGCGTCGGCGTTTCGTCTGTTCCCTTGGCACGCTCACTTTTCGTTGTGTTTCTTGATCCAGGCCACCTTGTCACTCTCGCTCCCACGCTGGGCAGAGCCTAGTGCACCACCCGTTTCCTCACCACCGCTCCTCTCCACACCCGATCGGATCTCAACAGCGCCACCTGGGCCACGCTGCTGTGCAAGGTTGTCACATCTCCGCAGTGCATCGGGACCATGCCTGCTGTGCATGGCTGCCGTCAAAGGCAGATCGTAGGAGCACTGTATGTATCCTTGCTGGAACAAAGGCCTGTAGGACCACCCGGTCCCCTATTTGCTTTGTATGGTCCATAAGTCCACCTGCTTGCTTGTCTGCGTTGTGAGGCCCGCGCTTGTGTGTGCATCGTCAGTCACCCCCGCGTCGAGCGCAGCTCGTCAGCCAACTCCTCGCTGTTCGCAATCTTTGCAGATGCTCTCCACGCTGCTTGCTCATTTGTGTGAGTTCCAGCGCCGTCTTTTTTCGACCTGTTCTGTCTACTCGGTTCGCCCCTGCTGTCTCCTGGGTTTGTTTGACCTACAGGCGTTGCTCAGATTTGGCAGCTACCTTTCTTGTCCGCAACAGGGCAGCAATTCCCTTGCGGTGTCCCTGTCAGTCGTGTCACCATTGCTCCGTTGAAACACCGGTGCTAAAGTTCGGTTGAACAACAACCCACCAGGCTGAGATGGCAGTCATGGACCACGCTGCCAAAGGGAACGCCCTCGACGGGTGGATTGTCGATCGGAAAACAAAGGGCGGCTGCGTGCGCGCAGCCAAACAATGGTGCGGTGAGGTCACGTGAGGCTGCTACACTTACAATGCAAGCTTGGGGCAGATGACAGATGGCCTCTAGCTCGTGGTGCTATGGGGACAACTGCAGAATCGGGCCGTTTGCGCTTGCGTAACTGCCAAACCGGGTTGACCTGGGGCTGCGTGCGCGGTCACAGCGAGTGCACCGCGGATGGAACCCGCCCCTGCCACGCGACATGGACGAGGGGAAAACTTGCGTCACGGGAATCGAGGCTCAGAGGCTTGGGAAGACCTGCGGCATCGTCAACCTCGGCATGATGACTACGGCAGAGCGCGCGCGCGTGCCGGGAGAGAGTCTGACGCTCAAGCAACCCGGCGTGGTGTGGACGGGGCGGGCGGTGTGAGGGCATTACAAGGGACTTTAAAGTCAGGCGGGTAGCACCCGTGGGCATCACGAGGCCATGCAGGGTCGTCTGGCAGGTGGCGTGGTAATTACGAGGCCATGACGTCCGGGAGTGCGGCGATCCAGTGCAGGGCGTGGTCGGCAACCAGCCGCGAGTTGAAGATGAACGCCACGCCGCCGTCTGCCATCGCGTGCGCCCGCACGGCCGGGCTGAGGGCGCCCATGCACTGGCGCAGTAGGGTTTCTGGCACCCCGGTGCCCTGCACGTGCGGAGGGGAACAGGCGCCCCGTCTGAGGGGACAGAGAAGGGCCCACAGGTGAGCGTGGCGACCATCGATAGCATTATAGATAGAACCATGGATAGAACCATAAGAGAGTCATGGCGGGCAAGGACACTGCCTGTGTTTGTGACGGTAATCAAAGCTTAGCATGACAAAACTGCTCCAAACTTTTAAACGTTCGGCTAAGCTGATTGCCACCTCACCGTGGGACGCCTGGATGAGTTTGGGAAGCACGCGGCTCTCCACAATGGCCCATGCCGCGGGGTCCAGTCTCTCCTGCGCCTTCTTGTACGCCCAGTCCAGCAACCCATGGGGCCCGCTCGGGAGGTCGTCAAACGAACCGCGCCACCCGCATCTGCGACGAGATATACCACGGTGATGAGAGAAATGTCATGGGCACCTGACAGGCGTTTGTTAGGACGAGGCTGCCCATCTCACAAGCCCCTCTACCAGTTAGCTATCCCTCCTTCGCCCTTACACTACCACTGACGCCTTCCCCACTCACCGTAGTAACGTCCCCAGAAACGCGTAGCTGCCCCCTGTGGCCTTGGCCATGCGCTGCGCCTCCTGGTCCCTCCGCTCCGCTGCGCCCGCGTCCGACAGCCACGATCGGGACAGCGGCGCCGAGCTCGTCACGAGCATGTCGCACGCCGCAGCGATGTCCCGGGCGTCTCTGCTCGCTTCGTGGGCGATGAAGGTGGCGTTCGAGGACTGCGGGAGAAGGGGGTGGCAACGGCGCCACTCCGCTGTGTGTGACGGGCAGCATTGCATTACGTCACAAAACGCTATGAGAGGACGCGTCAGCAGGGTACATCCGAGGGCTGCCTGAGGCGTCCGCCATCACTGGCCCTCAATCCCTCATCTCACCTTGAGCGCTGCAGAGACCCCTTCAGTCGGCCTGGCGGTTACCACCAGCGTGAGCCACGCGGGGCCTTGAGAGAGCCCCGATATAAGCTCCTCGGCCACGGCGGGGTGCAGGGCATCAAAGCCATCCAGGATCACCACAGCGGGGCGGTCCGATCGCGAAACGACCCCGGTCAGCCCACTGTCGCGCCTGCGAGCATTGGACGTGCCAACAGCGCTCTTGACGAGGTTCTATGGTACAATTACTACATGTTGTCGTGTCATGAAGCAAGAATAGCACCGTGATTGGTCCACCGAGCCCATGCAAGGCAACCAGTGACGAGCTGTCTGCGACGCAGCCATTGGTTGGGTGCACAAACAAAACGTCTCTCTCACCGGTCCGCTGGAAGCGCCCCTGACTCGGGCCCCGCCTCAGCCGCCGCTTCTTGGAAGGAATCTGCCGCCCACCGCGCCTCCATGGCGTGCAGCGGACCCAGCACCAGCTTCTGCATCGTCTTGCGCATCAGCGCCACGTCTGGCAAGTCCTCCAGGGAGGCCCGGCGCGCCAGGGTCGACCTGCACGACATGGCGAGATGAGGGTGATTTGGTCAGCCTGAGCGTTTTAGAGCCAGAGCGTCACATGAGTCGGCGGCGCCCTCCTTGAACCCACTCGCCCCCACTCACCCCAACAGCGTCTGCCATCTCTCACCCTCATCCCCCGTCACCCACTCACCCCGGCAGTGTCTGCCATCGCTCACCCTCATCCTAGTGACCCACTCACCCCAGCGGCGCTTCCTTGGCCCACTTGCGCCGAATGGACCCCATGGACGCCGGACCCGACGACCCGTTCCTCTTCCCATTCATCACCACCGCATCCATCGACCGCCGCGCGGAGCTCTTGGACCGTGATTCCTTTTCCCGGGCCACAGTGGATGGCTCTGGCCCCGCAACCCCCGTCAGCCTTCGCCCGTCCGTCCCCACCCCCCGCGTCTCGTCGATGCTGTCCTGATTCCAGCTGCGGGAGCCACGGTGGGGGCCCGGGGCGGCGTCCTTCTTGTCCCCGCGGGACGAAGCCAGGCCCTGCGGAGGGTGCGAACATCAGGTATAGGACGGGTGGACAGGTGCTCTTGGTTAGTGGTGACATCCCTTGCGGGAGCATGGTGGGACGGCGGCAGGGCGACCTTGCAGACGTTATGATATCAACGTCTGGGTCTGTGGCATTGGGACTTCGTGACGAGAGAGCAGGTTGCATCGCAGTGCGCCTCACCAGTGCGCGTGACACGGACGACAGGCCCCGGATGATGCCCCGCATGAAGCTGCTGCCCTTGCTGGCGGTCGTCTGCGTCAGGCTCAGCTCCCGCGCGCCCTGGAGCACCTCGGCGCAGACGTCGCGGTCGCGACACGCCAGTTGCAGCGCCAGACGCTCCACGACCGTGCGCCAGTCGGCCCCGCGCCCGGTCGGCGACGACACGGACGCCAGAATGCGGCCCCCGAAGGCCCCCCGCTGCTCCAAGGAGCTCGCAAGCACGGACTTCCCCGTGCCGGTCCCCGCCAGGTACGCCACCACGCGCGCCGCGTGGCCCGGCGCGACCTTGGGCCCCACCGCGCTCTCTAGCTCCCGCTCGAGCGCAGCCATGGTGCCGTCCAGCCTCTGCATGGCCACCTGGCACCGCTCCCCGAAGCCGTCCCCGCACAGCACCCCGTGCAGCTGCCTTAGCTGCGCCATGTGCTTGGACCGTAAGCTGTGGGCGGCCTGCAAGTCACGGGCCCACGTTGTTTGGTGAACAAAGGCATTCACCAAACATGAAGCCAGGCACGATGAGCTGTGAACAAGCAGCGACGTGTTGACCGCACAGGCAGTGAAAGCCACTCGTCGTGAAACGCACCCTGACGCGGTCGCGGGCCTCTGGCGTCAGACTGGACGCCGTCCGCGCGTCGACCCCAAACTCGGCAGCCAGGCACGCCAGGAGC
Source organism: Protoeuglena noctilucae (assembly GCA_958009085.1). NCBI lineage: Eukaryota > Viridiplantae > Chlorophyta > Pedinophyceae > Marsupiomonadales > Marsupiomonadaceae > Protoeuglena > Protoeuglena noctilucae. Next base: position 187,895 of record OY253689.1, read on the forward strand.
TCTCCGATCGAGTCCGGCGGCGACAGGCGGTGGCGCGTGTAGATGCGGCAGCACGCCGCGTGCAACGCCAGCAGGGCGGGGGCCGTCACCCCCAATGACGCGTGCCTGCGCGTGACGGGAAGGGCCAGGGTGGCCGTGACTGGCATATCGCACCGGCGACCATCGAAGCTGTCGATAGAAGCGGCCGCTGCGCCACGCACCAGTCCGTGAGGTGGGGTATCACGTAGCCGGCCAGGAAGGGCGACCGTGGACCGGTCCCTCGGCTCCCGTAACTGCTCCCGTTCATGGCGGAGGTGCCGGACCCGTGCGGGGCGGGCGCCGCGGCCGGCTCCGAGGATCGGTGGTCCCCGATGTCGCCCAGCAGGGCGTCGACCTCCCTCACGAGCTCGCCCGCCGCCCCGTCGGAGAAAACCATCTCCGCGAATCGGACGGAATCGACCGCCTCTGCCTCCCCCACATGTTGAACCCACCACGCCTTGACCTTTGGGGGTAAAAGCGGCAGGGCGTGCTCCAGCTCCCGTGGCACCAGGACCAGCGGGAGCTGCCCCCCGCCCTCCGCGTCGTTCTCGCCGACGTCCGTCAGTCGCCGCTGACGCTCCTCGTGGATTGTTGGCGGCTGCGCATGGGAAAATTTGCTCAATTAGCCCCCGCTATCGGGAAACTCGGGATGAGTCCTCACGGACGCAGCGACTACCTGACCGCGAAAGTGTTCTTTGCGTCCATTCAGCGAGCCCTGGGGAGCCAGCGAGTTGCCGGACGCGCGCCGCTGCACGCACCGGTGAGGAGTCCCACGGCGCCTCCTGCCCAAGCGCACTCCGGCTGGTCTGGGTTGCGGGCTTGCGGTTCCCTCCCAAGCGAGAAAAGACAGGTCGTCCGGTGGGTCCCGGTCCCTGCGCAGGTGGCGCAGACCGGATTTGCGGTCGACACATGGCACACTGCATGGAGCGGCGCGCCCCGGCCCATGCGGCGCCCGCAGGTGGCGGTAATGGGTTTTGAATCGTTAACGGCTTTAGGTTTTGTGCGCAAGCATCAACGGCAGCCGTGGCAGGAGGCACGCTGCATGCTGGTGCCGTGAATGGCTCACCGGCGCGTGAAGCGGGCGCCCCTCGGCGTCTCCCACTTTCGAGGAGGAGCACCCCATCTCGTCCAGCCCCTCCCTCCGGCCGCGGTGGCTTCAGCTGCACATGTAGCACCACCCAAGCACCGCCTCCAGGTGGGCCACGCTAAGAACGGCAGATAGCCCTCAGCGTGGTGCATGCGTGGTATCAGGCCATCATCGCGGGTCGTGACTATCATGATGGTGGCTCCTGACCACGCTGGCGGTGGCACTGCTCGGGAACAGCTGTGGCTCGTTCACGTGCGCAGGCCCCTGCAGTTGTTCCACTTCATCAGAGGGAGGCAGCACGTGAATTCAGTGCGATCTCTTCACGCATGACTCTGGGCAAGGTGGGAGTCGCAGCTGGCTCCACGATTTTCATCACGAAGTCATCTACTCAATGTGACATGATCATCTGCACACTCAGGATGGGGACCACCCGCCGTGGGTCGCGGGCGGGGGGCCGGGGGGTCCACGGAAGCCATCTGCGGACGACAGCTCGTCCATCCTCAAGCGGCAGATGACAGAAATCATGCATACGCGTCCTCTTGATAATAGGTACAAGGATCTTGGGCTTGTGCAGGGCATCCGCGCGCTGCGTGTGCCCTTTTACTCTGTGACGATCCTTGCCTGGCCTGATGATCGGCGATGCTGCCGCGCAGGGGCTTCGATCCGGCTCAGGTGGCAAAGAAGAGCAAGAGGAAGGTTCTTGGGACCGGCGCATTCGCCACTGTCTATCGCATGGACTACCGCTGGCCGAATGGCATCGTCCAGCCCATGGCCGTCAAGGTGACGCTGAGATGCGCCCTTTGCGAATGACAGGGGCTATTCAGCAAGGTGCCGAAGATGACTTCCTAACGTCCTCCGCTCGCTCCCTATATCCCGCGGATTGTGCCGCTCGACCAGCTCGAATGGAGGCGCTCGTTCACATGGGTCGCAATGTTTTCCCGCAGGTCCTGGAGAAGGGGCTGCTGAACGACGAAGGCAAGGCGCAGGACCTGGCTTACGAAGCGCGCATCCTCAGCGGCTGCAGTCACTCCTCGATCGTGCAATTCGTCGGCTGGGGCGTGCTTCACCGGGACTCGAGCCACGCTGAGACCATGACGCTCGAGGGCCTCCTGCAGTCGGACGCGGAGGTCTTTCTCGCGCAGGAGTACGCCGCCGGCGGCACGCTCAAGGTGCGCGGCGGCCCGGCAACGCGCACTGCACCTGCCCACTGAGCATGCGTAGGAAGGTTGATTTGATCGCGATCCCGCCCGCGCAGGGCGCCATCATGGAGATGATGTCTGGGCAGAGCCGGCGGCGATATGACTGGCTGGACGCCGTCAGGTGGTTCTTGGACGTCGCCGAAGGCATGGCGTACTTGCACGGGCGAGACCCCCTGATCATCCATCGCGACCTGAAGCCCGAGAACATCCTTCTCACGTCGGGGGTGTACCGAGAAGCGCGTGCCAAGCTCGCGGACTTCGGCCTGGCCAAGCTGGTGGTGGTCAAGGGCGGGGACGGACCCATGGCAAGGTGACGCGCCATGGTCTGCAGCATCGGCGGGCTCCCCTAGGGAACCCGTTCGCATCTCTTCTCCCGCGTGTGGGTGCCCCAGCGCACAGAGCGGGGAAGGATGTTTGCGTCCCTTCTCCCGCTTCTGCAGTGGCGCCCCGACCATCGCTGTAACCCACCCTTGCCCTGGGCGCAGGCTACTGGCGGGGGCAGGAGCCATGGGGAAGGCGTCCAAGCCGTTGAAGCGTTCGGAGTACCTGGGTCTGAAGGAGAATGCCAACAGCAGTGGGCGGGCGCGGTCGGAGTATCGAGCGTGGCGGGAGCGGCAGGAGTTAACATCGCAGGGGTCCTTTCGGGTCAACGCGCAGCAGAGTGCCGGGCTGGCTCCGATCGTGGAGGGGCTGCCCGTATCGGGGCTGCCTATGGTGCACGTCACGGACGACGAAGGCGGGGGGCGAAGGGCGCGTGGCGTGCGCGCTGGGCCAGAGGAGAAGGGCGGGGCGGGGGGCGAGGAAGGCGACCCGGAAGGCAGCTGGCGAGGCCAGGGAGGGGTTCTCGAGAGCCTGGACATCCTGGGCAAGCTCAGCGTCAAGAAGGTGGGCCCTTGCCGAGACCGGCCATGGCCGATGTCAGTGCGCGGGAGAGGTGGCCGAGCGTTTGCGGAAAAGGGCGATTTCTCTGTGCGTGCAGAAGCTGCAGATGGCGGCACAGATGATGACGGGCAAGACAGGCAGCGCCATGTACATGGTGAGGAAGGGAGGGTGTTTGAGAAGATGCGCCCAGCCGGAGCCATGGGAGGAACCCGCCTGCCGTTCCCTGGCGCAGGCACCAGAGGTTTTCCTCAACCAAGCTTACAACGAGCGCTCGGACGTCTTTTCCTTCGGCATGATGCTGCTTGAAGCGCTGCGAGGAGTCCTCAACATCGTATACCTGGATTACGCGGGTGGGCAGATGGCGCAGGCGACGATGGACTACGCGGCGCGCATGGCGAGCGGTTGGAGACCACAAATGCCCGAGGAGTGGCCCTCGGAGGTCCAGGGGCTGATCACGCGGATGCTTCACAAGGACAGCGCGGAGCGGCCTTCCTTCGAGCAGGTCGGAGACGCGCTCAACGGGTTCCTGGTCTCGGGCCTCGTCGAACAGTACGTCAACGAGCGCGCGGCGAAGAGGCATCCGGTTGCTTGCACATGCTCTCTCATGTAGCGGCTGTGCGCGCTTAAAGTGCAGTGCGCAGTGCGCAGTGCAGTGCGCGCAGTGCGCGCTTAACGGCCGCTTTGCCGTCAAGAAACCCCTCTGACATCAGGGGCATTTGCGGCAGCTTTCCGGACTCGTGCCTCGCGTCGCCTTCCACGCTTTTTGTGAAAAGGAAGCAGCGAAGTGGCGCTGAGTTCAGGACATCGTCGGCCGAGACGAACGAAACTTCTCTCGCTCATTTCGTTCCACGATGCCGTGGGTGTAGGGTGGGGAGAAGACGACAAGGATGTTGCGCGTACCACGGTGCAGCAGTTACAGGTGAGAAGCCCCCAGACATGCGCAGGGAAGGCGCTGCGTTCATGGCCTGCGTGATAAACTGCCGCTTGCGGCCTTTGCAGGGTGCTGCGGAGGCGTGTCGTCTGCTACGGCGGAGCGCTTCTCTTCTCCCTGCTCTGGGCTTGTCACGCGTGGCTGTCGGATGGGTCGAAGGATCGCCTGGGACGCCGCCTTGCGAGCAGCGGCTCGTGCTCCAACTTCTCGCCCCCCGTCGGTGACGATATGCAGCATGGATATTTAACATGGATATGTCCCTCTCCGCTTCGCCGGCCCGCAAAACCAGCCGCCCCAGCATGTGGGCCCATGCGTTGAACCCTGGAGGAGCCAGAGCTCTCCTTCCCCCCCACTTGCACTCCTCTCGCGTCGCAGGGGAGTGGGAGCGCCGAGGCGGAGTCGTGGTGTGGTTTGCAGCGACCATCTACCTCTTCCTCGGCATTGCCATCGTGTGCGACGATTACTTTGTCGCATCCCTTGAGGCCGTCTCCAGTGCCCTCGGGCTGAGGTGCGCGCCATGCCAAGAATGCTTCGCTGCAAACCCCGGCTTGGCTTCGGGCGTATCATTCCCACATGTACGAGCAGCCGTCATCGCTCAGTCCAAATGCCCTTGCAGTGAGAATGTTGCGGGTGCCACCTTCATGGCGGCCGGCTCCAGCGCCCCAGAGCTCTTCTCGTCGCTCGTCTCCCTCGTCAACCCATCCACCGGGGTGAGGATACGCAATCACTGCTGGGGCGCACCGGGCTCATACCCGAACCACGCTGCCGTACCTGCACACCCGTCCCGCTTGTGATTTCAGAGCGACTTGGGCGTCGGCACGATCGTCGGGTCGGCCATCTTCAACATCTTCGTGATCATCGGTGCCACGGGCGTGTCCACGGGCATGGCGATGCAGCTGGACTGGCGGCCCATGGTGCGCGACGTGGCCTTTTACACCGTGGCGATCGCTTCCATCATCGGCATCTTCTCGGATGGCAAGGTGAAGGGCGCGCCGCAATGGTCTGGGACTCCTTGATGTGGTCCAGGGTGCCAGGCGGACACACGAAAGGCGCACGTTGGCATGAGTTGCAGTGGCAGGGCAGGCACACCTCGACCTCCTCTGCTGCCATTCTCGCAGATCTATTGGTACGAAGGACTCATCTCCCTCGCTCTGTATGCCGCGTACATCAGTTTCATGAAGGCAAGCATCCAACAGGCCGCTTGTTCACGCGCCCGACCCTCAGCAGCAAGCGCGGCCCGCTCACCCCCCCCCCGCGACCCCCCCTGCAGTACAACGAACAGTACATGGACTGGTGCGAGCGCCACTTCCCCCGGTGGATGCCCAAGGCCGCCATAGATGCCCCCGCCGCCCACCACGAGAAAGCCACTGCCCTTCCCGCTGGAAAGGGCGTGCCAGACTTGGCTGGGACGCCCGCCAAGGTGCGTGACGCCGGTAGCAGACCGACAGACGAAGCTGATAAGTGTCTGCAACTGGAACGGCGCAGCACGACTGGCGCAGCACGATCCTTGTGTGAACACGCCCCGGTCTTCGGCATGCCTTGCCGAGCCGCTGCCAGTTGCTGTGTTTTATGATGTTCCGAGAGTATCTGGTTGCAGGTACCCTCTCCTGCCGCGCCCGCCAAGGGCCCGCAAGGGCGCGTGGTGCCAGAGGAGGTGGTGGTGGATGACTCCGTGCAGGGCGGGAACGTGGCAGCCAGTGGCGGCCAAGACAGGGGCAAGGCGGACGGCGTGGAGCAGGGAGCGCTCGCCGGAGACGGCAGCACGGAGGGGAACGAGGTGCAGCAGCCGCCCCCTGTGAGGGACTTCAAGCACACGATGACGGGGGGCGCGGCGCGGTGGCAGTTCGTCACACAGGTGAGGGCGAGGGATCGGGGCCGGGCGTGGTGGCGGTGGGCAAGCTCTTTGTGGTTCTCCGTGTGCTGGGAAGGCTCAGTGGTGATTGCGCATGAGTGACCATTCGCATGTCTTTGCGTGTTTTTCCAGACCAAGGTGATGAGCGCGTGGAAGAGCGAGAACCGGAGCGGGACGAGGGGCGATGGGGGCAACGGGGAGGGAGCAGTGGGGGGTGGGGAGGGGCCCGAGCCGTCGGACAAGGGTACGGAGTCCAGGAGGCAAAAGGAACGAATCCTGACGGTGAACGAGAACCGGTTCGCCAGCGCCATCACTGCCATGGTCCAGGCGAGAGGCGCGATGGGGAGCGCACAGCGAGTGTAACACACTGCTCCATGTACGGAGAGGGCACCTCTCCACGCCGAGTGAGAGCGGTCAAGGAAAGGCCGCATGCCACCGCTATGTTGATCCACACCAAGCGACAGCGACGCTGCAGCGCCTTGCACCGTCCACGCCGTCCACTCTGCAGCCACCGGCAGCCACTCCGCTGCATCTCCCAGGCCCGCTTTTGCGCTTTCTCTCCCCCGCAGGCCCAGAAGGCCGCCAAGCGTCGCAACCTGACCAAGGGGCAGGTCCGGGCGCTGGCGTTGCAGATGCAGCACCCGCGCAAAGCAACGACCCTCGAGCGCGGGGAGGGTGGCAGGGGCGACGTGGAGGCAGGAAATCTCCCGCGGCAGACGATGGGTACCGGGGCGGCAGGTTCCGAGGCGGAGGGTGGTGACGACGATGATGACGAGGGTAGCCTCTTCTTGCCCCCCAAGGCAGTGGCTGACTGGCCCGTGTGGCTGCTGTCGCTGCCATGGTACGCCATGCTGACCGTCACGATCCCGGACTGCTCGACGCCTCGGTGGAGCAAGTGAGGGCATGCGAGAGGGCGGTGGGGCTGGCGAGGCGCATACAAGGCATACCCCTGTCACGTCTTCGTCTGCCACCTCCGTCACGTCTCCATGCTTTCCTTCTTCTTTTCTGGCCGAGTTGATCTGCCTGCCTGTTTCGGGAATCAATAAACTTCCCGCAATTTCCCTACCAATCACAGCGGTCTCGCACGTTGCAGTGTGAACAGCCCATCGCCCACGCATGCTCTGATGCTCTATCTCACTCGCAGGTGGTACTTGCTCACGTTCACCATGTCCATCTGCTGGATTGGCGCCATCTCCTGGTTCATGGTGGAGTGGTGCGGGCGCATCGGGTGCATCCTCAAGATCCCAGACATCGTCATGGGCGTAACGGTGCTCGCCATGGGCACCTCCGTGCCAGGTGAGACTAATCAGTGCTTGTGCTGGGTTACCTGGGACCTCACCTATCCCTCCACCCACCAAATTCATGCACCCACACCCCTCACCCTTCCCTCCACCCACGCCACTCACTCTCCCTCTGCATCCCTCACCCATCCCTCCACCCACCAAGCTCACAAACCCTCCATCGCCCTAATTCCACCCAGACCTCCTCTCTTCCATGATCGTGGCCAAGCAAGGCATGGGCGACATGGCCGTGGCCAACGCCGTCGGAAGCAACGTCTTCGACATTTGGATAGGCCTTGGCGCGCCCTGGTTCTTCGTCCTGGTCGCCAAGCAAGAGGTCAACCATCTGGCCGACAAGGACCAGCTGTGGTGGAACGTGTTGATTCTCTTCGGGTCTCTGGCCTTCTACATGATATACGTGGCAGTGGATAAGTTCCGACTGCGCCCCAGCACCGGATACGTCTTCCTCAGCATGTACGTCCTCTACGCGCTGTACGAGGTAAGGCAGCACGCAGTTACTGAAACAGAATACACAAGTCCATGTTTGACGCAGACGAGCGTGAACCGTCACATCTCATGTCTCAGTCCCACGCATCATCTCCCTTTCTTGATGTGGCACTGTTAGGTTCTAGCGACTTCTCTTCATGTCGTCTTTCTGCAGATCGTGCTTGTGTGGGTGCTGGACATCTATGGCCAGGGCGTGTCCCCCATCAAGGGGCGACACTAGGAGAGGTGTCGCAAAGACGTGCGCTGTGCGAGGGCAGGGAGCATGTAGGGAGACCCAGCGTTTCAGATCCAGTGTTTGGCGGAGGGCGACGGCGGCCGCCGCTCCGCCGCGGCTCTACAGCAGATGCGAAGGCGTGGCAGTGCTCGCGTAGATGCCGTGATGGTTGTGTTGTGTTATGGTGATCGTTGCATGACCTTGCCATGCCCACCCACTAGCAGTCGTTGCGTTGGAGCTGCCATGCAGCTCTTGTACAGACTTCCTCAGCTGTTGCGTGCCAGTTAGGACCCCCAACAGCTCTGCTCCCGAGCGTGTCCCCCACTGCTCGCTTAGGTCCATCGTGATACGATCACTGCGGCACCCCTCGTTCAAAGGCCTGTTACCGCCGCGCAGCAAAGACCGAACGCATGGCGACCTAGACGGACGTCGCGAGCTCATCGACGATTACACCAGCAGTCCTGCAATCATCTCAGACCGCTGGCGGCACAAACACCCGGCGCGTTCACGCAAGCTGTCACGCAAGCAGACACACACCCTGCCTCGACTCTCTGTACAAACTATCCTGTCTCTCAGTGCAGATCCTGTCCTGGTGAGACGTGTTAGTACATGTCCTGCACTCTGGCGACGTCCGGTGCACCCGCAGCCACCCCGCGTGCCCGCAGCAGTGCCCCCGCGACCCTGAGCCCGTCCACGGCCGCGCTCACGATCCCACCCGCATACCCCGCGCCCTCCCCGGACGGGTAAAGCCCCCTCACTCGCGTGGACTCGAGGGTATCTTCGTCTCTCACGATGCGGACCGGGGCGCTCGTGCGCGTCTCGACCTGCGGATGCAAAACGTGCCGGGGTTGAAACGTGCTGTCTGGCACGCGCACCCGCAAAACTGCTTCAGGGGCCGCAACAGCAAAAGCTTTTGCAACAAAGGGCCTTTGCTCTGACCGCATGTCTTCATGCTATGCGCGACCGAGGCCGTTTTATGACGCGTGCGCAGGTGAATCGTGGCAGCATGGCAAACTCTCACCCCGTACAGCACGGCGTCTTCGTGCACGAAGCCATCGAGCTGTCGGGCGAAGCGGGACAGGGCGGCGCGCAGGGCGGCCGTGATGGGTGGCGGGTACAGTTGGTCCAGGCGAGCCGAGGTGGCGCCCAGGCGGTAAGATGAAGGCGGCAGCGTCTCTGCAGACGTGGCACGGATGGCGCGTTTGAACTGGTAGTGGAAACGTGCTGTGTTGTTGGTGGCCATGCAGTACATGGACAACATAGCTGGCGCAGTTGGAAACGTGCCGTGCGAGTGCGTCGTTTACAAAACCCTCGACTGGCAGCACGAGTGCCTGAAACCCACGCCGCGTCACCTGAGAGCCTGCCGCTGACGAAGTCCGTCACTCTCTGCACTGGCGCCTGGAACTTCCCACCGCCCATCGTCGCCGCCCTTCTCTCCATCTCCTCCTGTCAGGGCCAAGACGATGCGCATTCCTTTCATTAAAGAGGCCATGGCATGAAAGCCGTACAGGTCACGTGGAGCACAACCACGCATGACGGCCCCAGCCCCAGCCACACCCCCCTCCACCCTCACCTGCAGCCGCAGCCCCGCCAGCACCCCGTGCTGCCCCTCATACGGCGCCCAGTCCTCGGGCACCACTCCGACCACCAACGCCGAGTTGGCCCATCGGCTGTTGCGCCTACTGAAGCTCATGCCATTCACGCAAAGGTGCATCTCGCTGGTGCTCGTCGGGACCACCTGGCCCCCGGGACACATGCAGAAGGAGTAGACGTTGCGACGACGCCATTCGCTGTCCCCAAACCCGCCCTGTCTCTCCCTGCCACCCGCCTCCGCACCACCCAATGTGTCGTCAACACCCACCGTCCCATCACTGCGACTCCCCGTCGCCTCATCACTACCTCTTGTGTCATCACGTGCTACCTTCCTTGTCACATCACCCACTCCCGCACCCATAGGCCGCCCGTCTGACCCCAACTGCGCCCCCGACGGCCCCTCTGCCCCCACCGCCCCCTTCACCGCATCCCACCGATCCCCCTCCACGGTCGGATGCTCTCTCATCCACAAATCACGCTCCGCCATCTCCTCCGCACTCGCAGCCACCGGCCCCGTCCCTCCCACAGCCTCCCCTTCGCCTCTCCTCTCTTCACCGTCGCTGCTCGACCCCGACAGCCCTTCGCCCCCGATGTCCACCTCGGCTGCCAGCCTGTAGTCCGCCACGGGTGCTTTACCCTTGCCCCGGTCCACGTGCGCCGCCAGCGTGGGGCCGTACTGCGCCTCGTCAATCGCAGACTGGGGGTGCTCAATGCGGAACCCCATTGCGAAGCGCTTGGGCACGATCTCCACTCCCGCCTCCAGGAGCTTCTGTGAGATGAGGCGAGAGGGACGTGCATGTGGCAGGGTGCGACATGGGAGGGAGCGACGTGGGAGGGTGCAGGGTTGGGTCTGAAGCGCAGGCGAGCTGTCGTGCGCGCGAACACGACGGCCCGTGCATGCGCTGTGCCTTGCAACGCCATGATTAGATGACGCGTGTGGGAGCGCCGCTGTGACATCGATATGTCACCTCATACAGGGGCCGTGCGCTGTGCCCGACTGCCGGGATGACCGCGGAGGCCGGGACGACCTCGCCTCCCCGCAGCCGCACGCCTCTCACGGCGCCGTCGCGAACGTCGATGTCTGCCACGGTGCACCCGAACCGGACCTTCGCTCCCTGAGACTCTGCGCCACAAGAGAGGACGAAATGAAGTCACTCTTTCGTGTCATCAATCTTGGGTGAGACATGTGAAGTGGGAGGGAGCAGGATAGGACACCACCAACTTTTTTAGGATAGGGTTCGAGGGCAGATGACTCACTGGATCCCACAAGCACATCATTTTGCACCTCACGTCCTCTCACGCTTCGTATCCCACACCCGCCTCACCTAGGTGGGCTCGGAAGCCCTGCAGGATGCGCACCATCCGGTCGGTGCCCAAATGGGGCTTGCCCGCCACGAGGATGGACTCGGGCGCACCGAACCGCACCAGCGTCTGCAGCACGCACCGCACGGGGCCCGAGTTGCGCCCGATGCGTGTCGTCAGCTTGCCATCCGACCACGTGCCCGCGCCTCCCTCCCTGCAGAGCGCCGGCGAGTCGAGCATTCCGCACCCACCCATAGCACGCCCCTGGTCATCCGCGCAAACCCCAAGCACACAGCACTTGCCCGTAGCACAGGTTGCTGTCCGGGTCGAGCTGCCGGCGCACGAACAGCGCCCCGATGTCACGCCCGCGCTCCTCCACGGGCTGTCCCTTCTCAAGCACCGTCACTGCAACCCCCGCCTCCGCCAACGCCAGCGCCGCAAAGTACCCTGCCGGGCCTGAGCCGACGACCACGACCGGCCTGGAGGCGTCAGATGCACCGACGCCGTCGCGTCTGGGCGCGTCCCCCGCCGTGGAAGGCAGCCCGACCGTCTGCCGCAGGGTGGTGGCAGCGTCGGGTAGCGTGTCGCCTGCCAATGCCTCCATGACGCCCGGGCGGGCGGAGAGGCGTCGGGCGCCAGCTGCGACTGCCGCAACGGCCTCGATGTCGACCACATAGTCATAGGCAGGGTTGTTGCGCCAGCGAGGGTCGAAGGACTTGCGCACGACGCGGACGGCGCCGGCAGCGACAGTCCTGCCTGAGGGGCACCCGAGTGCGCGGGACACCGCGCGCAGCAGGGCCGGCGATGCATCGAAGAAATCCTTGCCCGGGTCGTCCTGGAGAGGATGGGAGGTGGAGCGGTGCAAAAAGTGACGCGTCGTGGCACTCAGCGCACGCACCGGCGAGCACATGGGGCCTTTCCGGATGTGATATCACCTCAAATGGTACGCGCACTCGCATCAGCCGCCACCGCTCTGGCTTGGGAGGCCCCGGAGCAGGCTCTCCGTTGCCTGCAGGGCCCTTGCCCTTGCTGGGCCGCCGCTGCGTCGTCGTGGGACGAGCGGCCGCTGCGACCAGCCGTGAGACGCGAACATTGCCGTGGCCTGGCCCGAACGATCGCTCGTTAACGAGTGTGCCTGCGGAACCCAGTCTAACTGTGGGTAGAGCCATGGCGGCCATGGTGGCCGCTGCCATGGCGCCCCGACACTGGCTCGAGTAACGGATGCAAAGAGTTTCTGTTCACGTCCTCGGATACACTTATATGCACGTGAATCCGTACGACTGGCATCTCATTGCAGGAAAAGGTGTTGCTTGGGCACAAGACCAGCTCTGTCTCCGGTCCCGTGCGCCAGACTCGCTGCAGCACCCCACCCCTGGTCGCTCCCCAATCATCGCGGATCCCTACTCGTGCGGTCGTGTCGCGCTTGCCTGCACACCTTGACTCGCTCGTCTCGTCGCCTGCACGTTGCCTGAACGCATGCTTCCCCGACCTTCTGTTAGTAGCTGGCGGTAGGCGTCTTTCGGCGCCCGCGAAGTGGAACCGCGGCGGGCCTGCGCGCTGGCGGCCCTCGACAGGCCGGCCGAATGGCCGCCCCGAGGAGGCAGCGACGGGCGGGCGGGGTGACGACGCGTTTCTTCGAACCCGCTCCCACGAGCGTCACCCTCCCGTCGCCGTCCGCGCCCGCGACCCCGGCCCCGGACCTGCGCGGCTTCGGCATGTCCGGGAGATCCGTGAGTCCGACCACGGCGCTCACGCGGGCGTACGCCAACATCGGCTTCATGCCGCTGTCGATGCCGAAACTCGGGCGCGACTGCGACGTCCCCGCTTTCGCCGCGCGGGTGGATTCCCCGGGGCCTCGCACCGCGGCACCCTGGGACCGGCCGAACGGATCGTCCCGGCCGCCGGACATGGAGATTTCCTCGAGGTAAATTACTTGCGATCCACTCCTTCCCGCCTAAATCGCCCGGGGGGCTGCTCTGCAAGGGCGCACGCCTTTTGCTCCTGCAGGGCCGCGCGACGGGCGCAGTGGCAGGCCAAGGGCGTCCGCCAGGGCCTAACGGACACCGTGTCGTCCATCAAGTCCGTCGCCAGCATGCACAGCATGATGGCCAGCTCGCGGCCGCCCCCCTCGCCGACGCGTGTCCGCCCCATCCCTAACCACGAGGCCTCGGGCTACAACCTGGCCCCAGCCTTCGTGCCCTCCTCCTCCTCCGTCGCCCCGGCGAGCACGGGCCTGAGCGTCCGGCCGCTCCTGACGCAGTCGCTGCGCGCCGCGCCCCTGCGGGACCACGCGAGGGGCCACGGGGGTGGTCCCGTCGGCGCGGCCTCCAAGCTGGCCATGGCGCAGTGGGTGTCCGGGGGTGGAGGCGGTGGCGGGGACGGCGGCGGTGATCGCCCGGAGGCGCTTCTGGGCGCCATTCAGGGGGGTTTCGCGCACCGGGAGGTGGGGCGCATCGGCCTGGGTGTGGGGGAGCTGCAAGCGCGGCGGGATGCGGGAGCGCTGGGGTCCTTTGATCCTTGGCATGCGCGAGACGCCCCCGCTGCCGCGGAGGCCTTCTTAGGTCGCCGATCGATGGAGGGACCGCTCCCCAGCACGGACCCGCCCAACTCCAAGTTCCGGCCCCACCATCCGAGCGCACTGCCGGCTTTCCAGGAAAGCTTGCGGCCCTCGGGACTCGTCCGGCCTCCCCGGGGCGCCATCCAGGCGCAGCGCGAGGCGGGGCACGGGGCCGGGGCCGGCTACGTGGGCTACGGCCACTCGATGAACGTGGGGTCGACCATTCGGTACGCGGAGCCAGGCACGGCGGGGTTCGCGGAGGCTTCTGAGACTTTCCGGGGCGAGAAGCCCTTCGGACGCGTGCCGGCGGACCCAACCACCCTGGTGAGCTGCTGGCAGGCAGGGGCACTGGCGCAGGGCGACGCGCTGTGGGACCTGGGTGACCCTTTGCAGAGAGCAAGCGTAAGGGAGATGTTCAGGACAATTGGTGCGTGTTTGCTTGCAGCCCCCGGCGAGGGACAGGGCGGCGGCGGCCATCCAAGCTGCTGCTACTTTCGAGCGGAGGGCAGCCACGCTGGCCAGGTGCATTGCGGCGTGGTGCGGCTGTTGAGGAAGCCGGCGCACCCACCCTGCGCCGACGTGCTTGCATCTGCTGAGCTGCAACGTCATGCTGTGACGTTGTGGCACATGGGATGAGACGTGCTTTCCAGGGTGCAGCTTGCGACGTGTTCTCAACTTACGTGGCTCCTCCCATCGGCCTGCAGGTACGAGCACGTTGCGCACGAGGAGGCGGAGAAGCAGCTGGTTTTCTCCCAGGCCAACCTGTTTGGGCACCGCACGGCGACGGAGGCGTACGCACGGTCGGTCGCGCGGCGGCAGGACATGAACCAGGCCTTCTTCGCCAATCAGGATCCCGAGGTCCGGTACTCGGGGCTTGGCAAGTTCGGGAGGAACGCGGAAGCACCCTCCGCCGGGCGCGGGGTCCTTCGTGTTCCGTTTGGCACGGACGCCTGAGCAAGCTGGGCGATCGTGCTTGGCATCGGCTTGGTGCATGTGTGGGGTAGGGACCCGACCGCGAGAGCCGTCTCAGTTGGGCCCCGGAGGCCCTCCTGGTCTTTTGTCGACGCAGCCTCGACGAAACGCCTGGTCAGCAACCCGTTTCCTCATCCACCGTTGGGCGATGTTGCTGTAGATGCTTCCCTTCCACACCGCCTTCACCACGCCCCGATTCCAAACACGCTCCCGGCAGCGCGTCGTGCTCCCAGACACACCCCGTGGTTGCAGCAAGGCACGGTTCGCTCTCTCCCGTCGTGTTTGTTGAACAGTTCCGTAATCCCTTTTGCAAGCAGGCACCCCCCCGCATGCTTTGGCCCACCGCTAGCAGGGCTGGGCCCCATCCCATGCCTTCATGCATGGTTTGAAAGGACATGGTGACCTGTTTGGCTAGCTAGCTCGCGTCCCAGAACAGCAGGGGCACCATCCCGAGCAAGCACCCTACGCTAATACCCACGCAGCTCCCCGCCAGCCGCGCCGCACGCACGGACCGGTGCCGCCTCTGCGCTCGTGTGAGCGTCGGTAGGCGCCCCGACCCCATCTTGGACAGTGCTGCCTCAATGGAGTCCGCCATGCCCAGCCCCAGCACGTCTGACGCCATGTTACCCAACCCTGCAGCAGCCATGGTCGACAAACCGAACCACGCACCCAGCGAATGGTCGATCGCCTCCCCCGCCATGATCATCCCGAAGTTGTCCAGAAACCTACGAACGAAGGGGTGGTGCTATGCTTTCTTGCCACATGCGGGCTTGTGCACAGCACCCGGTCACACGGTCACTGCAGGAGGCCCACCCGGGCCTGTGCCAGCTGCCTGACCCAGACTCACAGACACCGTCGCGTGAGTGACACTCACCCGAACCCGACAAAAGGGATCCCTCCCGCGATGGCCACCAGCATCAGCTGCCTCGACGACGGCCGCTCTGCCTCCCCGTCTGCCCCGTCATCCTGGGCCTCCCGGGACCCTGACTCAGCCTCACGTGCTGCGTCGTGGAGACGCAGGGCCTCCTGGAACTCCGCAGGGCTCAGCGACCCGTCCCGGTTCCCGCCCTGGTCCGCCTGACGGAACAACGCCTCCGTATACGCGCTGCGAGGGTGGCGAGGTGCATGCGGGCGTGGACCAGCCAGGCTATCCAGTCAGATGAGGCATCTGAAGATGCCAGTTATGACATGCATCTTTGCTAGTCAGCTCACCTGACTTTCCCTGGGTCCGCGGTCGCACTCGCCACAGCAGCTTGCCGCAGCACTCGCACCAAGGCGATGCGCTGGGCCGCGGTCAGGTGCTCCCCGATGAGCTTTGCTGCGTTGCCAGGGTCTGCCTCGGCCCTGCGCGGCGAGCGGTTTTGCATCACTAGGCGAGCCCAGCAACAAGAGGCAACAAAGAAGCGAGTGGGCTGACATTGGACGGACAAGTGGCACGGGCAACTCGGTGTTTCTTCGCTGCATCATAAACCACGCACCATTGCGAGAGGCGGTGGAACGCCGCAACGTCTCCGGTCACAGATGTTGACAGGGCGGACGGGGACGAGAAAAAGCCCCTCGCGCAGCCCCTGAGGAGAGCGCCGGGTCCCGATTGCGGCTCATAGCTCAAGGTAGCGTTGGCCACTGCACGGGGTCCCAGAGGCGCGCAGCAGAAGAACACGGGGGATTTCCATGCAACGCCCCCGCTCAAGTCCTTCCCCAGAGCTCTCCGAAGCATATTTGCGCAAGCAGATAACGACGGCAGCGATGAAGAGTGTCGAATTTCAAATCCCGAGTCGATCGACCGTCACCTGGACAAGAAGATTCCGAATGCCCGCCGAAAATGCCAGAACATGCATGTCCGCCACAGCCAGCGCCTCAAGCACCAGCGCGTCCACATATAGTCAGAGGCCTGACCACCTTCGACGCGCAGCGCACACTGCGGGACAATGGAGATGTCGGGACTGGTGGCTCCCCGTCCGGGAGCCTCCTGTACGAGCGCCAATCACACGATGCGCTGCGCCTTGTTGAGTACCCCACGACTGCATGCAGGCGCATCATTCAGAAGCGGGGCTGCGCGGCCGATGGAGGGGCGCGGGGGGGCGCGGGGCGTCGCAGCTGCTAGGTGAGCGTGAGGAGGGCGTCTTGAGACCTTTCATGTATCACCGACGGGGAGGAACGCAACAACGATGCTGCGGGAGCTGCGACGAGCTGGCGATGTGGCGCAACGTCGCCGCGCGCCCCTCCTCTGCAGCGTGGCCGCACAGGCCCCATCCATCCCTGGGCTGGAGCTCCGGCGCCGAAAGCTGGGATCTTCGGACCTGTTGGTATCTGAGGCCTGCATGGGTGTGTTTTTGACCGCCAGGATGGTCCCCGCGATGCACACAGCGAGCCTCCCCCACACGTCCTCCTAAGCACTTTTCTCCGCAGGGACGATGACGTTTGGCCAGCAGAACACAGAGGCCGAGGCGCACGAGCAGCTGAGCTTCGCTTGGGATTGCGGGGTCAACTTCCTGGACACCAGCGAGGCGAGTGTGGGACGGTCATTGCATGGTCGTGTACGCAGGGGCCTCATGCAGCATCTATGACGCATCTGCTGGGCCTTTGTGCTGCAGATTTACCCCGTGATGCCCATGCGCGCGACAGGCGGGCGCACGTCGACCATCATCGGCAAGTGGCTCCGTGGGCGGGCACGGGACACGGTCGTCGTGGCCACCAAAGTCTCGGGGCGCTCCCAGGGCCTGGAGTGGATCCCCGCGAACCGCACGGAGCCCCGCGGGTCGGAATCGAACCCCCGCGTCGACGCGGCATCCATCCGCGCGGCATGCGAGGCCGAGCTGCGGCGCCTCAACACCGACTACCTCGACTTGTTCCAGATCCACTGGCCGGATCGCTACGTACCCGGTTTCGGTGCCTCGCGCTACCAGCGCAAGCAGGAGCGCGACTACGTGCCCTTTGAGGAGCAGGTGGAGGCCATGGGGCGCCTGATCGAGGAGGGCAAGGTGAGGCAGGGGGCACCCTCGTGGATGAAATCGATTGGTGAGATAGTGACAGATGGTGCAAGTGTATGTGGGGATGATGCAGTGACAAGGCGCGTTCCATGATACCTGCGCCGTGCGAACCAGCACCAGCGCTGTTAACCACCAGCTGTCAACCACGCAAGCCTGTCTCCCACGCAGATCCGCCACTGGGGCCTCTCCAACGAGACTACCTTCGGCGTGACCATGCACTGCCTCACGGCCGACCGTCTCGGGGTGCCGCGGCCCGTGTCGGTGCAGAACTCCTTCTCCCTGCTGCATCGGTCGTTTGAGACGGAGCTGGCGGAGGCGTGCTCTCCCAGGCACTTCAATTTGGGCCTTCTCCCTTGGTCCGCCATGGCCGGGGTGAGGAGATGGGTTTGTGAATGGGTTTGAGAGGGTTCAGAGGCGCAGCGCTGACCAATTCATTCACCTGCCAGAGCCCGCAGCGCAAAGCCAGTTGCTTACTTTCTGTCACGTGCTTTCGTGCATACAGGGTGCGCTGTCGGGCAAGTACCTCGGGGGCAAAGCTGACCCGAACTGGCGACTGGAGATTTGGAAAAGTCGATACCAGCGCTTCCGCAACGATCGGGCGTTGCAGGCGACCGAGGAGTACGCGCGGGTGAGCAGAGCACGTTTGCTGGCGTGGCGCGCCGCCGCAATGAACTGAGTGCCTAATGCCTATCCATCCGACACACCCGTGTCCGCTCCTGCGCTGCAGATTGCGAAGGAGGCGGGCATCACGCCTGCCCAGCTGGCCTACGCCTTCTGCCGTTCGCGGGACTTCATCCCAAGCACGATCATTGGTGAGATTCACATGCAATGCTTATCAAACGATAAGCTGTTGCCTGCCCGCGCTCCTACCAGCACTGTGAGATGTCCCTTCTGTCCCCGCTTTGCGCAGGGGCGACGACCATGGAGCAGCTGAGGGAGAACCTGGGGGCGTTTGCAGTCACGCTGTCCGAGGACACGATGGCTGCCATCGACGACGTGCACCTGCGGATGCGGGACCCCTCCCAAATGGACTGAAGCCCAGGATTTTTTCACGACGATGGCGCAGCGTGGGCGAGGAGGCTGGCAATAGTGCCGCACCCTTTTTGGTCTTCTGCGCTGTAACGATCGAGTTTTCGCCGCACAATAGTCGAAGATGTTCAAGCGTAGAGGCTGAGATAGAGACCTAACCCTCCTAGTACACGAAAGGGAACACGGCTTTCCAGTGCGGCGGCGTCTGAAACTTGGCTCGGTACCACGCCAGGTGCCCCAGCGCGGACACCGACAGGTTGCCGACGACGAACCCGAGCACCTGCGCAGTGGATAGGCGTGTCTGGCTTCATCAACGTGGGTGTTCGTATCTGCAGGCCCACCCACGTGCACGTCGATATCGACCCACGTGCTCACCGCCAAGATGCTGGCCGCGTGCACGGGGCTCGCGGGCTGGAGCAGGCACGGCAGAGCGAGTCCGACGTAAGAGATGATTTCGGCCGTGTAGTGCGGGCAAGCGACCCACTCAAACGGCCCCCCTTTCGGCAGCACGTAGGTCCCGGGGGGCAACCCTGACCTGCGGCGCACCATACCGGCAACGCAGGCACTCATCGCGCCACTATGGGCCGTCTTTTACAGATCGTTTGTCCGCAAGCGGGGGCTACGCTGTGGCCGGTGCGCACACGCCCTCCACAGCACGCTCCGCGCTCGCTTACGCACCTGACAATGGCCAGCTTGTAGTGCACCCACGCCTGGACCACCTGGCCCGTAACGAAGAGAGCGAGCGCGACGGAGCTCGCCACAGGGGCGCCCGCGACAATCGCCGCGATGGCGGCGGTTGCAGTGCGCGGCAGGCTGCCGGTTGCCGTCAACACTGTCGACAACGCGGGCCCTGCAGCAACCAGGGACTCGACGGCCTGCGTCGAGCACGTGGCGCCGGCGAGCGTCCACGGCATGGCGACGTAGTAGAGGGTCCCGATGGCCCATGCTGCCACGTGAATGCGAGACCCCGGGCGGTGCGTCGTGAGGCTCAGCGTCTCGGCCAGACGCCGCGTGACGTGAAGCCAGAACAACGAGAGGACCGCCAGCTGCAGCTGACCGCAGTGACTCCCTGCGTGTGAGGCGAAAAAGCACAGCAGGTCTACTGCGAGCGGCACCGTGCCAAGTTCGCCTGTTGCAGAATCCAGCATACAGGGTCGCACAAGCATTCCGTTGCACATCACCTGGGCGTCCGACGACGAGGGCAGTGCCGAGGAGAGCGAGGGCGGCGACAAGGAATCCCACGACTGCGAGAGGGATCCAGCGGCCGTATGTATATCAACAGGTCATTCATCCGGCGGCCCATCCACGGCCTCAGTGACGCACGCACCGTAAAAGGTGTCGAAGAACCAGCGGGGCACGCTCAGCCGCGACCACCACGTGTCGGCACTGCGCCGTTTCTCGCTGCCTGCTTGGGGACCGCTCGGGTCCACCTTGCCCATTCTAGCGATGGGATCGAGCCACCGTCGCAGCGCCGACGGCATCGGCAGCAAGTACAACAGGGCGAGTGCGGCGGATGCCGCCCATCCGCACAGGAGCGGCCAATCTGCATCGATAGGGAGCGATGTGGTCCCCAGATCGGCCATCGAGTCTCGGCGCATGTTGTCTACAGCCACGGGTTCTGCGATCTGAAAGCATGCATCCAGGGTCACCCGCATGGGAAGCCATGGCTGTAGGCCTCCCCCACACGCTGTTTTACCACCCTGTTATCGCCATGCAGCACAGAAGACAAAAGCCAGGGCACCAGTGCCCGCGGGCAGCGATGTCTGACTGCTGAGGATCCAAGGAACGGGGTCGCGGCGTATGGCGAGCTCCGGCCAGCCGGGTATGCCACCGTCAGATCAGCAAGCGTGGTCAGAACTGGCCTGGTTCGCCATCCGAGCGTCAAGTCCGAGAGCAGGCGTTTCTGAACTCGCATCGGCTGCTGCGACTACAGCACCAGGAGACTAACAAAGCGCTACGAGGCTTGCACAGCGTCCGCAGCTGATGCACGCAATCAGCTGCGGCTTGTCGCCGCGGACCTCGGCTCCCCGACAAAAACGAGCACGACAAACGCGTGTGCGGGCGTTTCGACCCCCGGGGTCCTTCAATGATCTACTGAAGCAGGTCAGAATCGGAGCGGGTCACGGACAGGCAATCTCGTGCGATTTGATGCCCTTTGTGCCCATCATCTCATCGCCTTGGCTGCTAGCAGGCTCAGGTCGGTACGCAGCGTGCGCTCGAAGATGGCGCCAACTTGCTAGAGATCGAGTTCCCTCCAGCGGGCCTGTGTGCCGTGCCGGGGGATGGGGAGGGTGCCAACGAGATGTCGTGGAACATGGGCTACCTGAGGACCTTCTTGACGATGTTCAACCGGCGAGTTCCACCTGCACGGCTCTGGTTTATGCTCAGAGCCCCTCCTGCCCTCCATCGACCCGATGGTGCCATGCCATGTCGCAGGGAGGCGGACAAGACGCGGGTGTTTTTCCCCGACAAAAGCGAGATGCTGGTGGCAAAACGGGGGAAGGGCATCGACCCCAACGCAGGGAGTTGGGTCATCGAGGCGCAGTTCCAGGACACGAGGTTTCAGGCAAGAGGGCTTGCTACATGAAAACCTTTCCAGGGGACTGACAGCAGCAACTGCCGGTGCTGCCGCTTCTGCTGTCGGGGTGGACGTCACGCTGCAGTGCCATAGATAGATACTGCACACCCGCAGCTCGACTTCCTCACTAACCCCACGGGCCTGCTCGACATCGGCCTGGACTTGAAGAAGGTGGATGTGAAGACCAAGGTGCTCAACTCCTCGGATGCGAGGTGCGTGTGTCGGCGCTGCCCAGGGAATAGAAACAGTAGGGCATAGAGGCAACAGGGATGCCGGCAGGGCAAGTCACCCTGCCGCGGTTGACACACTCGCGCAGGTTCGTCTGCGCGTACCCGTCATTCCAGGTGCAGGAGCTCGAGGCCGTCGCCGAGGTGTACCAGGCCGCCAACGGCAGGCCCGTGATTGTGGTAAGCTGCGGGGTCTGGTTGCCCGCCACGCCTTGCCTCGCGCCTCCGCCCTTGGTTGAGACGAGCTGCGATTCACTGCGCACCCCCGTGGCCCCAGTTCAATGGCGAGCTCGACCGGTTCCGCACGGGCTACTATCCCTCACTGTTCTATCCCAAGATCGCGCAACTGTCCAAGACCTTCATCCCCGCCTTCAAGCAAGCCTACTACCTGCGCAACCTCAAGGGCAGCCGAGCGGGCTGTATCTTCCACGTTTACGGCGAGCCGTGGCAGGTCTACGCACGGAGGTCCTTCGATCCCACGGACGTCGTGCTGGTGTGGGAAGGGGACGCGATGCCGACGCTCAAGGACGTGCAGCTCAAGATCCTGCCCAACGCGCGCAGCATCGAGGGCCGCGCTGTTTGAAGGCTGAGAGGATAGCCTCCTGCCCCAGTAGGCAGCCCCTGGTGCCAGTCCTGCGAATGTGCATGAAACGGGGGGTCTGCCCTGCGCCGAGGGCCGCGGCCTTTGTCCCTGCGTTCAGCGCGGGTCCCATGTCAGTTCGCGCCCGCCAGTCCCGCCTTGAGAGGCGACGGACAATGTGTGTCGCATGGTAAAGAGGAGTCCGGAGCTTCAGGCCAATGACGAGCATCCTGGAGAAGCAGCAGGCCGAGCGGCTGCAGAAGGCCGTGCATACTCTGCAGAAGAAGCCAGAGAACAAGACATGCTTCGATTGCGGAGCACTGGTGCGTCGGTCCCGCGGCTCACTCGCGCGCAAATGAGAGCAGGGCTGTCCGCCCCTGGCCGGCCGCAGATCAGTGCATCGCGAGCCGTCGCCAGGTTACTCAATGCTTAAGCACATCGCTTGTGCGACCGAGAGCGTTTTGCCTCCGTCGTGCACGCGGGTGGCTCACCTTGCGCACTGTCCGGATCCCCCACCCCCGCGCTCCCGCGCCTGGGCGTTGGCCCTCGAAAACCTCGGCGTCTGACTTTGCATCGATCTCCTCGCATCGCAGGGCTCGCCGTACGTCGTCCTGCCGCACGCGATCTTCGTATGCACGACCTGCGCGGGCGTGCACCGGCAGTTCCCCGGCCGGGTCAAGGGCGTCTCAGGTGTGCGCCATGGTGTCGTTACGGTGCCATGTTGCCGGGAACTGCATCGCGGGCCGCGCTCACGGCGTCCCCCGCCCTCCCGCGCAGCGTCGACCTTCTCGGCTGAGGAGGTGGCGATGATCGAAGAAGGGGGCAACGGCGCGGCCTCGCACGTGCTCTTGGCAGCATGGGACCCCGCGCAGTTACCCCGACCCAAGCCCAACGACACGCAGCGCATCTACCTCTGGATCCAGGCCGTCTTCGACCAGCGCAAGTTCGTGGCCCGTCCGCCGCAGGTGCGCCGCGGAAGGCCCGCGCAGCACCGTCGCCGGGTTTTGGTGTAGCGAAGCAATGAATATCCGTGGCCTTTTGCACGCAGTCTGCTGCGCCTGCCCCGAACGGCCACTTGGCCGCGTCCACGAGCTTCACCCAGCGCCACGCGGGTGAGCAGCTTGCCCGAATCCATGCGACCTCGCTTTCTTTATGTTTGCCTCTTCTGTATGCGATGATTGCGTCGAGATCCCTTCCGTCGGTGGACCTGCTCTGCCATCAAACGTGCGCATGCCCTCGCTCCCACGCAGCCGCGTCTGCTCCCGCGCCCGCGGCGCAGCCTGTCGTGGATCTTTTGGGCATGTCGTCGCCCGCGCCCAAGGCCCCGTCGCCGGGCGTCGGCTTCGCGGCCTTCCAGCAACCCACCCCAGCGGCCCAGCCTGCGCCCCAGCCTGTGCCCCAGCAGCCTTCTTGGGCGTCCTTCAACACGCCGCAGAAGCCGCCGGCGCCCCAGCCCAACGCCGGGGCGGCCGCGGATGGCGCGTGGGCGACCTTCGACACGTTCGTCGGACCCCCTGCCGGCCCTCCCCCGGTGCAGCAGAGCAGCGCGCCTGGGCACGCCCCGGCCGCTCACGCGCACCCCGCGGCCCACGCGCCGGCGCCGCAGTCGTCCCGGGACCCCTTTGCCCCCGCGGCCCAGGCGGGTGCGACTACAAAGGACCCTTTCGCGTCTGCACAGGGGCAGTACCCTGCGCCTCAGCCCATGCAGCCCCAGCCTCAGGGCCAGTCGTCGCGGGACCCCTTCGCTGCCCAGCAGCAACAGCAGCAGCAGCAGCAGCAGGCCCATGGCGGGCAGGGGCAGGGAGCGCTGCATGGTGCTTCTGCGACCCAGGCCCCAGGGCAGCAGCAGCAGCAGCAGCAGGGGCACCACCAGGAGGGCCCAGACAGCGCCGAGAAGGCGGCAAAGGAGAAGTCGCGGTCGGCGCTGCCGGAGGATCTCTTCGCAGAGCCGGCTGCCATGGGCATGGGTGCACCTGGGCCTGCGTTCGGGATGGGTGCGATGGGCGGTGCTCCGCCGGGCATGGGGGGTGTCCCGCCGGGCATGGGCATGCCCGGGATGGGCATGCCGGGGATGGGAATGCAGGGCGGGTACGGCGGCGCCCCTGGGATAGGCATGAGTGGCCCACCGGGCATGCCTCCTGGGATGATGGGGCGCGGGGGCCCTGGGTTCGGGGGCCCTAGTGCGCCAGGCATGGGCATGCAGGGCATGGGCATGTCGCCGGGTATGCCCATGCCGATGGGCCCGCAACCGGGCATGGGCTTTGGGGCGTTTGGCCCAACCGGGGTGCCGGGCGCATATGGCATGGGACCAATGCCAGGCCAGGCACCGGGGGGGTCCCCTGGGATGGCCAGCGGGGGCTTCCCGCAGAGATGCCTCTCTGGGGCGTTTGGAGGGCCTGGGGGGCCGTTCCCTGGGGCCCACCCTGCACCGGGCATGGCGCCAGGCATGCAGCCGGGTGTGGGCATGAGCGGGGGCATGAGCGGAGGGCAGCCGGTGTCTGGCCCGAACGGTTTTGGGGTCAGCGGCGCACCGGGCGGCTGGGCGGGTAACCCCGCGCCGGGTCCTATGGGGTTTGGGCCCGGGCCGATGGGTGCCGGAGTCGGCATGGCGCACGGGGCGGGTGCGGGGTACGGTGCGCCACAGCAGGGTGGCGGTCACGCTGCTGTCGCTGCCCCGCAGTCCTCGCAGCCCGACATGTTCGGTGATTTGAAGCCCTTGCCGGGCCGCGCGCCGTCTGCTCTGGGGTCGATGGGCAGTGCGCCACCGGGGATGGGCGGGGCGCAAGGGCAGGCACAGCCCAGGTGAGGCTGGGGGCAGTGGAAGGTGGACAGCGGGGACAGTTGGGGTGCGCTGTCTTGGTGGCGGGTTGCTGGGCGATGGGTATGCATGAACTGGGTGGCAATGATTGTGTGAGCTAGTGCCTTGTGGTCATTTTTTTTGATTTTGACTGGGACGTAACAGCGTCTCCGCTCTCGTGTCCTGCAGCTGGTCGATGGGAGATCACCACATGTCGGGAGGTTATGGAGGGAAGGGGCCGGGTCAGGCGTTGGGCGGGGGCGGTGGCGGCGGCGGGGGCAATCCCTTCGCTTGAGGCGCGCAGGAGGGGAGCCTTTAGCTGGAGCAGCGAGCTAAGAGCTCCTCTGGCTCGAGAAACTGGTTGTTTGTTGATTGAGCTTGGGCGCGGTTGGTGTATGCGATGTGAAGTACGGCTTTCATGCGCTTGCGTTTAGGTTGCAGTTGGCGCGCGGTTCAACACGCCTGCTAGCGAAGAGAACTTCTCCGGGTAGGGTGGGTGGTCGCAAAAGGTCGCAAGTGAGATGTGCCAATAATGCATGTCAGTTATGCATGCCCGGGAATCGACGATCGCCGCGCAGGGAAGGGGAGTGGCCTCGCCACCGGAAGGGAAAGGCCACAGTTAGCTTATGGATGGAGTCGAGGCAACGGAGGGTGTAAAGCCCAGGCAGAAAGCGCTGGGATGGCGCCTAATGACACTAACCGGCCATCGCACTATCGGCAATCATGACGTAGGTAGGTGCACGTTGCCTATTGTCGGCTGTTACAGTCCAACGTGACCTATAGAGTTTCTATCCTTAGACATAGGAAACGTGCAGACTCTAGCAGCAAGCGTATTCCAGGCAGTACGTCATCCGGCCTGCACAGAGGTCGCCTGCCCTTCCGCACCAGCCCCGCCCGTCTGTGTTGCGCCACCGGGCGCGTCGGCAGTCCCTGCGTCCGCTGCCTCCTCGTGATCTATCAACGCCGGCTCCATCTCCCTTACGATTGCAGCAAGCGCCTCCTCTGCCGCCAGCTCCCGTGGGAGCTCCGCGATCAGCTGGGCCAACCGGTGCCGCTCCTTGGCGACGAGGAGCTCCACGGGGCGGAAGACCAGGAGGGCCAGGCTGCGGGTCAGGGGTGGGGAGGCGGCAGGGGTGATGGGGAGCAAGCCAGCAGGGATGGGATGGGGAGGTAGCAGGGACGGGGGCAAGCCAGCAGGGGTGGGGAGGTAGCAGTGGTATTGCTAACATGGCGCGTGGCAGCGACTGTGAGACAGTGGGCGCAGCTGTTTCGGCATGGGCCTACGTCCCCACAGAGCGATCAGTCCGCACCTGAAGGCCATGAAGAGCGTGGCGACGAAGAGAATGGCGTGGACTGCCTCAACAGCCCGGATGGTGTTGCCGCTCGCGTTGACCCAGTTGAGGACAACGTTCTCTGCGTTCTGTACGTCGTCACCGCCGTGCGTGATGAGGAACTGGTACCTGCGTTGAGGACGAATGGAGCGGCATGACAGGGAGGGTCGCTGCTGAGTGGGCACTCGAGAGTGTGCACACTCGCACACCCGCTGCTCCCGCTGCGTTGGCAATGCTGTTGCGACAGCCATGGTCACTCGCCTGGTGTTGAGCAGGTCCAGGTTCTGGTTGTCGTCGTAGGGCAGCAGGGACGCCTCTTCCATGAATCGATTGATTAGGGCGTAGAAGCCACGGTTCAGGGACGGCCAGTCGGGCTGCCACATGGTCTCGCAGGTCGTTGACTGCGGGCGAGTGTGGGCAAGGGAGAGTGGGGAGAGTGGGCGCTTCGGGCTTGTGGGCGAGCATTGGCGAGTGGGAGTTGGGTGATGTTGGCCGATCTAAGTGGGCGAAAGCTGGGCGAGCTATGCATGGTCAGGTAAGAGATGTGGAGGTGCATGTGAGACCCGCCCTCCGCGCGCGCAGGCACTCACGCTGAAGCACTGTGGGTCGAAGTACGTGCTGAGGAGGCCGGAGCTCCAGAACACGGTGCCAGGCGGGATGTTGTACTTGCCGAACAGCGTGGTGTTGCCCCAAATGAGGGAGTTGACGGCGCTGCGGAGCTGGGCGTTGGATGCCATGATGTCGTCCCTGCGGATGGGCAGGCAAATGGGCAGCAAGGGGCTCAGAGTGTCTTAGCAGTGGTGATGGAGATGCATGGCGCGTCAGAAGCACCAACCGTGGCGTTCACAGTGCACCAACCCACCCCACACCATATCCACCGTACGACACCACCCCACCCCACCCCACCTCCCCACACCCCACCCGCCCACCTGGCGCCACCTCCATTCCTCGCCCAGGGCGACCCGTTGCGGGTGCAGACGGCCTCGATGACGAGCTCCGCGGCGTCGAAGATGATCCTCGAGGTCTTGGCGTTCATGAGGTGCGACACGCGGGTGGGCTCGATCTTCTTAGCGCTGTGCCCCTGAAGCGCCCACGTCGCCCCCAGCAGCGCGGCCACCGCCGCTGCCCAAGCGAAGAAGGGCAAGAGAATTTTTGCCTCCAACGCCCTGTGTGTCCGCTGCTTCTCTCGACGTCTCACCACCTGCTCCCACGACTGCACCACCCTCTCGGGGTCCAGCTTCTGAGCCAGCAGCAGCCGCACTGAGGCCCGCGACGCGCGGCGCTCCCGCAGGGCGTTGGCCTTGGCAGTCCGTGCGGTGGTGTCGGCCCCAGCACCCCCGCCAGCCCCGCTGCCACCGTTGTCGCCACCGCCGCCGGGGTCGTCGTCCTCCCCATCATCCTCCAGGTCGGCAAACTCGGGGTCTAAGTGCACTGGGCGCCTGGCGAGCTCAGCGAGGAGCCCGCGGGGCACCGCGAGGGGCACGGCCACCTGGGAGCCTCTCAGCACGAGCACGCGCCTCATGCGACGGTGGATGAGGAGCGTGGCGATGGGCACGAGGGCCCCCACGTCGATAGCCAGGAATGCCAAGGACAGCACGCCGATCGTGCGGAGGTTGGCCACCGTGCGGTCGACCAGGGCATCCAACAGGGCTTCGTACCTGAGAGACAGAGGCGGGTGTGTCATGTGAGAGACAGAGGTGGGTGCGTGGGTAGGTGCGTGGTGAAGGGGTGAACGATGGGTGGGGAGTGGAAGTGGACCGAGAGGGGGTGGGTGGAGGTGGGGCGAAGGAGCGTGAGTGAGGAGTGGACGATAAGTGGCTGGGTGGAGCGTGGGTGGAGATGGAGGGTGGAAAGGGTGGTTCCGTTCCCTTGCACTGCTTCCTCACCTGGGACTGATGGCATTTTTCGCGTTGAGGTCGACGAATTGGAACTGACTTAGCCGCGCCACGTCCTTGGCTGTCGCCTGCTGGTGAGTGAGCTGCGAGAGGTGCAGGCTGTTGGCGGCAAAGGTGCGCCCGGCACTCCAGAACGTTGACGTCACGTTCTCGACTCTGGCGTAAGCCAAGTCAGCGGCCGTTAGCTCTGAGAGGTGCATGTCTTCGTTGAGCCACAGGCCCTGCGGGGGGCAGAGGAGATGTCGCAGAGTGGGCGGGGATGCGGGTGCAGGCGTGGGTGCGGGTACGGGTGCGGGTGCGGGCGTGGGTGTGGGTGCGGGTACGGGTAATAGTGTTGCGTGAGCTGTAAGTCATGGCTTCTCCGCTCTGCTCCCCTAGGCACTCACCTCGAACCGTGCCTTCCAGTGCCCGCTGAAGGCGTTGACTGTCTCATAAAGCTTCACGTGTTGGCTCAGGAACGTCTGCGTCCTTTGTGCCATCTTCGCCTGGTTGGTGTGGAAGTCAGTGCTGGGGATGTCGAGGCCGACGGACATGCCCTGGAGGAAGTGCGCGAATCTCCCAATGTCGATGGCGTTCTGCGGGGGCGTCAAAGGTACCTTGGCAGTTGCTCACACGCAGTGTCAGCAAGGCAGCAACTTGTGCACAAAGCATGCCACAGAAACGTGTGGTCGCGATCCGAGCAGCACCTCCACTATCGCTGCCCCAGCGTTGCATCCCCGCCCACTGCCCTCGCCTTGATGTTGGTGCCGCAGAGGTCGATGTAGTTGAGCAGGATGTGGTTCTTATGCACGTGGTCCAGGATGAGCCCAAACACGATGGCCTGCACCGCGACAATCGCGGCTGCCACGCCCCACAGCGTGTGCTTGGCCACTCGGAGTGGACGGACCATGGGGGACGAGGAGAGGGTCTCAAAGATGCGCTTAAACTTGCGCACCCGAATCTGCGAGCAGAAAGACAACAACTAATGTGTGTTGAGGGGTCGCGCGTGACACGCTGGTTGGGTGAGTGAGTGGGGGCCTCCTGCTGAAATGCTGGAGTGGCAAACTGCGCTAGGGTTGTTAGCTGCGAAGAATCATGTAAGTCTTATTGTTGGCTCTTTATGCCAGCATCCGCGTGCCAGATGAGCCGCTCGTGCCATGCTATTCCATACCCTGTAACAGGAGCCCTAAGAACACCCAGCTCCATCACGTGACTCACCTCGGCAGTCTCGCAGTCGAGGAGATCTGCAGCGATGTCGTCGTCGTCTCCCATGTTCCAGCCCTTGCCCCCGCCCTGCCGCAAGTCGCCCACCACGCTGCCCCCCGCCGCGCTCTCCCCCGCAATGCTGCCCGACGGGCTGCGCTTCCCGACGCTCCCGGACGCCGCGCCGGATGCCGGGACGCCCGCGGCGGCGCCGGAACCACCCCTCCTCTGCACATCAGAGGCAGGGCTACCTGGGCTCTCATCGAGGGCCTCCGTCACCACCGTCCCACGCATGCCCTCCTTTGGCCCTTCACCATTACTCGTCGCCCCCTTGTCGTCGCCATCTGAAGACCCTTTCGGGACACCGCCTGAGCCCCGGGGCTTCACCGCAGCATCGCCGGGGATGGCCGTGGCAGGGACCGCATCCACCGCCAAGCTCGCCAGCTCCTTGTGTGGCAATGCCCGCTCCCCAGATCCACGCGCGGCGACCCTGGGGGACTGCACCGACCGGTACAGCGAGCCCTTGCGGCGCAGGCCACCCCGGGGGAGCACGTCGCGGCCGTCCGCAGCACGATCCTGGACCCCGTCGCCCCCGCTGTCAGCGCCCTCCGGACCCGACGAGATTTGAATCGGAGGCACCGACCGCAGTCCCGATGCGCCGCTCGGGCGCCGCGTGCCGGGTGCGGGGGCGGCTGCCGTTGCGTCCGTGCCGCTCATGCGAGCCTGGCCGTGCCCGCTGGTGGCGGCGTGCAGTCGCCGCAGCGAGGCGTCGGTCGGGGCCTCTGGCTGCGATGCGCTGGGGTCCAGAAGGGCCGCGACGGGGGCCCGCTCGCCGCCGCTCTCCACCCACATCCGCACGAGCTCCAGCGATGCAGGGGCAGCTGATGCCGGGCACTCGCCGCCAGAGGTGGAGTGCGCCCCGACTTCGGAGGCACGCGTCACGCTCGCCGCCGGGCGCTCAGCAGCCCCATCACTGGCGCTCTGCACGTTGGCGTCTGCACCACCGCCCGTGTTCGCAACCACAGCACCCGCCCCCAGCACAGCCCCGCCCTCCCCTCGCATCGCTCCCGTCGCGCTCCACTCCCTCTGCACGCTCCGCACCCGCCGCCTCCGTCGCAGATCCAGAGCTCGGCTTGCGGTCCGCGCCTGCGTCATCCTCCGCCTCGGCTGCCGCTGTCACCGGGACCGACCCCGCGCTCGGCTGCTTGTCTGGGTGGTCCTCGAGAGCCATCGGCACAAGCAAGCACGCGGCTCCATGGTCCCTGGCGGGACACGCCAGCACCCCGACGCGCACTTGGTTCTGCCCCGCAAGCGTCGCCCCCGGACCCAAGGCTGGGTCCGCGAGCCACGCACCCAGGACCGACGCCTCTGCTGCGTGAGTGCTGCCACCGTCACCATCGCCGCCACCACCGCCACCATCGCGGTCGCCTCGCGCATCAAGCGACCCGACCACTGCATCTCCCTTCTGCAGCACCTCCGCAGCGGTGTGTGAGGTGTGGAGTCCGATGCCGCCGACAACGTCGGACAGGTGCCGGTCTGCGATGAGGCTTTCTGGGTCAGCCCCCGCCAGCACGGACAGCGGTCCCTCCCACGCCACGACCGTGCCGTTTGAGTCCAGGTGCAGCACGCAGCCGAGCATGGGCAGGGGCCAGAGGTCCACGACATAGACGCCTTTGTCTGGGAGGGTCTGGTGGAGCTGCGCGATGGCTGGGGACGCGTCGTGTGTTGGATGTCTTGTATCCGATGCAGGGGTGCGTACCCAGACAGGGAGGGGCGAAGTGGACGGGACGTCGCGGGGGTGCACCGCAGGCCACGTGGCGAGGACGGACGCGGCGTTGGGGCTGCTGGCCAGGAGCTGCGGGAAGCAAAGGGGTGGATGCATCGGTGCGTGATTGGGCACATGGATGGGTGCGTGGGAGCGTGGGTGCTTCTGCACACGCCTCTGAGCCAGGTCAGCAATATTGGGTCAGCATTGCCAGGCTGGCAGCTTGGCATTTGCCAGTGGTGACAATAAGCAAGCAAAGCACCTCTGCGGCGTTGACGCCTTTGAAGTCCTTGACGGGCGCCCCGAAGACAGCGGTGCAGGCAGACTCAACGGAGGCGACCAGACCCGCATTGTCAATCTTGACGCGGAGGCCCGAGGCAGGCAAGGCGGTGCCTGGGGACACAGACAGGTCGGGTGATGGTGGGAAAGGTGATGGGGTCAGGTGATGCGGTCATGCACTGTGGAGGTGACCGTGGCAAGCAGTATAGGCACCGCCCACTGTACGTGCACTCTCAGTCCGCACCGTCTCAACATGAAACTCACCTCCCGAGGCATGCAGCAGGCGCGCAACGTGGCTCGCGGCGCCATCCGCGTCCGCGCGACCCCTCTCCAGGCAGACGCGCACGCTTTTGCTGGCGCCCGATCTGGCCACCACGGCCCCCACCGCGCCGCAGACTGCCTCCAGGCCACGCCCGTCGGCAGCAGCGGCTGCCGCCACACCCCGCAGCTGCTCCGGCAGCAGGTCCACGAGCGTGGCGGCCTCGAGCTGCGCGCGATCGGCGCCGAGGAGTCGCTCCGTCGGGGCGTTGGGCGCCCGCAGCCGCCACCCGGGGCCCAGAGAGACGTTGGGTAGGTCCTCCTGGGTCCTCCTCAGCGTGATCACAGCCAGCCGCACGTCGGGGGGTCCCAGCGTGGCCAGGGTGACGCTCACGGGGACCTCGGCACCCCCGCGTGCGACGGCGGTGGTCGCGAAGGCCTCTGGGCCTGCGGGGTCGTCGATGGCCGGGGCCTGGGCCAGCTGGGTCGTGAAGGACATAGTTGGGAGGATTTCAGCCAGGGGACGCCCAGTGATGCCGTCGGGGGTGTGCCCGAACAGTGCGGTGAAGTTGCGAGAGACGGAGACCACGGAGCCGGCCACTGAGACGTACATGCGGCCTTCCTTGGGGTCCTCCTCGGGCTTGCGGATGACAGCCATGAACACCCCGCCTCCCGACTGCAGAGAGGGGTGCGGGGCTGATGGTGAGCTGGGGCTATGCTGCTGGTGAGCCCGTGTGGGGTGAGCCTGTGCAAGCACATGTGGGGTGGGTGAGCGTGTGCAGGGGCTGCTGGTGAGTCTGTGCGGGAGCTACTGGTCGTGCCGAGGGCTGATGGTGAGCTAATGAGCTGGTGGAGCGGGCATGCGGGGTTTCTTGTGTTGGCATCGCATCACAGCCGGCACACCTGGGCGACCTTGGTGACGCAGATGCTAATTGGGAAGAGGGAGCGGTCGCGGTGGAGTCCGACCATGGTGCGCGTGGCGTTGAGGATCCGGGGCTCCCCCGTGACCGCGTAGGCCTTGACGAAGCGGTCGTGCTGCTGGGCAAAGGGCGGCGGCATGAGCGCGGCCACGTTGTGCCCCAGCATCTCCGACGCACGGTGCCCGAACTGACGCGCGGCCGTCGCGTTCACGAACGTCACCAGGCCGTCCCCGTCGGCCACCACCACGCCGTCCCGGGCTTCGTCGATGGCCCGCCCCGCCCTCGCAGCGTCACCCGCGCCCTGCCCCTCCTCCCCCATCGCCTCCATCCCAGCCTCCGCCTCCACCTTCTCCGCCTCCATCACGTAATGTCGGGCCAAGGGGAGGTTGCCACGCACGTCCTCCAAGAACCGGGCGTAGAGCTGCGGGGGCGGAGGCGGGGTGCGCCGATGTGGGTTGCATCGTGGGCACAGGGGCAACAGCAGCTGTAGACCATTTGCCTTTCGTCGATTACAAGCCCTCAGGTTCCCATCTCGTCGCAAGCAACAGGACCCAAGCTCACGCGCTCCCCCTATGCGCTCCCTACATGAGCTACCCCACACCCTCCCCCACTCGCCATCATGAGCCGCGGGTGGCGTGGGTGGCGCTCAAGCATAGCCTTGAAGCTGGCTTCGGTAATGCGCTCCCTCATGTCGAGCCGGGTGATGCCCCGGGATACGTCGTCAAGCCCTGCCTCGTGCTTGCCCATTGCCTTCCACAGGTCCCGGGCAGTCTCGACCGTCTTCCTGCGTTGCCACAGGAAGCCTCACGAGGAGTTGCTGTCATCCTCAACCACCAACAGGACCCTCGCATACCCCTTGTTGCTACCCAGCCTCGGCGGCTCGGTGGTGCAGTCAAAGCCCAGCGCGGCGGCGCTTTGACGAACGCTGTGCAGGCACAGCGGCGCATCCAGCTCAGCCCCGGCCCATGTGTGTCCCTCACTTGTGTGCCTGCCACAGCGTGCGTAGGCCGCTCTGCAGCTGCACGTAGCCGCTCCAGTCGAGCGACCCACTCCCCTGCGACCCCTGCCGATTGCGGATGTCCCTCTCCAAAGCCATGAGCTCCAGGCGGTGCGTCTGCGATCACACGCCACAGGAAGGGCCATAGGTGAGTCATTGTGCAGGCTGCGGGTGCGACCCGTGCCATGCTGCACACTTGCGCCGTCGCTGTGCAAGAGCAAGGGACACATGGGGTCGGCGTGCGCACATGTGGTAGAAGAGCATCTGGCCCATGGCTGACCATCCAAGCACAGCCTTCCCTCTACACAGCCATCCTCACCGCAGCCACGTGAAGGGTGCCGGCCTTTTGGATTGACGACTGCGCTGAGTGGAGGTCGCCCAGGTGGTACCCCTGGAGCCTCCCGAGTGCCATGGCGGCGGCCGCGGACTCGGGAAAGATGAAAGCCGCGTGGTTGACGGCGGCACGGCAGCCCTCGAGGGCGGCCGGGTCAGGCTGGCCCTGGGAGCCATGCTCGCGTAGCACCCGCAGCAGCAACTGCGGACGGACGGACGGGAGAGAAAGTGTCCTGCAAATGTCCAATATACACCGCCGACTTGGTCACGCGAGACGCAGCACTCACGTCCGGCTCCTCTTGATCCGTGAAGCGATGGAGGCGCCGCTGGGTGTTGGTCAGGTCGCGGATGGCGGCAAACTTGGCAATGACCCTCCCAGCTCTCCACAAGCGAAGGCCCGCGAGTGCGCCCGCCGCCACGGCGAGGGCAGCAGAGGCGATGACGAGGGTGGACACCGGATGCGGCGCTCCAGACGACTTGAGCGCGGCAGACAGGAAGAGGCCGAAGAGTGCGCCGGACGCGCCAGCTCGCGCGATGGCGTGGCCGTGGCCGAGGAAGGGGACCCGCAGGACATGAATGTACGCGATCCAGAGCCACGCCAGCGCGGCGAGCCACCCTGCCAGCGACCGACTGGCGCCGATAGTGAGGTGGATGGCGACCTGCGAGGAGCGCTCGGGGGCAGGGCATTGAGCCATCCCTCCAGGGGCTGTTGCTCAAGTCCCCACCTTCCCCGCTGCCGGTCTGACTGGCTCACCAGGGCAAACATGCTGAGGGTCTCGGTGCGGGCTGCGATGGAGATGGACCCTGACATCAGGGGCACGTCAGTCGTGGGCGAGAGCTCGCAGTCCTTGAGGACCAGGGCGATGTGGATGGGGATGTGCACGCACAGGCAGACGAGTACGCCGGCCACGGCGAAGGCCGCGCCCCCAGGCGAGGTGCACTGGTGGGATGGGAGGAACAGGTTGGCCCCGGCCACGCCCGTGATGCGGCCCGTCCAGTCACAGGCTGCGGGTGCCAGGAGAGCGCTGACGGCCGGCACTCCGAAGACTTTGAAGAAGCCGGCCTCGATGACCCGGAGCAGGAGCTTCTCTCCTCGAATCAGGCTTCGCCCCCGCTTGGTCGCCACATACACGTGCGCGCAGAGGGCGACGTAGAGGAACGCCGCGGCCACCGGGCAGAGCAGGAGACCGACCATCACGTTCGCATCGCCTGAGACCTTGACCCACCCGCTGCCCTGTGGCGAGAGAGAAGGGTTGAGGGTTATCACGTTCGCATCGCCTGAGCCCTTGACCCACCCGCTGCCCTGGGGTGAGAGAGAAGGGTCGAGGGTTGGGATATGAGTAGGAGGAATGGGTGGAGTAGGTGCAGCGGGGTTGAAGAAAAAGTTGCCATCTACCTGGAGCCGCAGGGCCCAGCGGCCCACGGGTGTGTCCCATGAGATGTCGTATCCCCAGAAGGGGTGAACCGCGAAAACAGCCAGCACTGATGTGAGGTAGAGCGCCGTCAGCGCCTGCGGGGGAGACGAGAGCCGCTCGTTCTCCCACCTCCCACTGCTCAGCACGTCTGCATGTGCTTGCGACGCGGAGACGCGCAGCGGCGCGTCTCTCTCGCCGCGTAACCATCGCGCATCGCCTGCCCTCGTACCTGTAGCTTCCATGACTTTTCCAGGCCCAGACGGGGTGCGGCGAAGACGCAAGCGAACGTTGACTCCAGCACCGCCCCGTGGCGCCCGAGATGCATCCCGCCCGCGTCGCCCAGCTGGGAGAGGCCAGCCATCGAGGAGGCATCTCCAGCGCTGTGGTCATGCGAACCCAGGGAGCTGCGGGGGCCCCAACACGATGGTTACAGTCCGGGGGGTCGGGGGGCTGCCGCGAGCACCGGAAGGGCGTGCGGGGTTGCTAGGGTCATGAACGGGTCCATTTGAACGATGATATAGAGGAGGAGTGGTGTGAGGCCAACCAAACCTCCGCAAGACTCACCTTCCGTCCAAAAAGGACGAGCCCCCAGCGCTGCTCTGTTTATCCATGGCGAGCGCTAAACACAGCGTCCGCTAGTCGCGTCGTGACAACGACAGCAGATCCTTGTGCTCAGCGTGAAGAATCGCCTCAGACTTTCCTGATTGGCGACCTGGGAAGAGTTGACATGGGCGGAGATGCGGTCGCTCGACAAGGACACCTTGCATCTCCTCTCTCGCAACTACGCAATCACTTCTGTCTCATGTACCTTGCGAGAGACGACTGGGCCCTTTGAGGAGATGCGGCGCAACGTGGGGGCTCTCGCGGCCTTGACACGAGCAGCCGCAGGGGTCACTCGCATCCACGGCGCTCGTCTTTACTTCATTCGAGTACGATCACGTCCTCGTTGAGCGGGAAAACGGCGCAAGCTCGCGACAAGGTCGGTTCCCAACTTCCACGACGCTCTGTCGCGAGGCTGGTGCGCAATCCCCTCGCCTTCGTTTCGACATATGCTCGGGACTCGGTAAAGGCAGGCCTTGTCTATGTTTCCTGTTGCCAGGGAACGGCACTGGCATTGACTGACCTCCCGGTCTCAACGGCGTCTGCCTCGGCTAATTCAGCTCATTGGCTTTATGATGCAAGCTTCGTGGGTGTCGGATCCAGCTGTTCCCGCCGGTCCCAGCCTGGTTTGGCATGTGCAGGCATGTATGAAAAGCTCTCTCCGCCCAGGGTTACTTTATCAAAATGTTTGGCGGTGTGGAGTACGGGAACATCCCAGCACCAAGCCGTGACTTGTTCCGGTCGTCTAAGACCCCGGGCGCGGACGCTGCAGCTGTGAAAGTGGTGAGTGTTTGTGCGCGCCTCCCCGCGCCTCTTTGCGTTTTTCGAGGCTGCATTCGTGCGCACCCACCGCTTCGTAAACATATGATTGCAGGAGGCCTACTTGCGCAGCGAATCCATCCGGCTCGAGCACCGCAACTTGGATTGCATTCCCGACGGCCTGCTGAGCAACCACGTCGTGCGGCTCGTGTCGCTGAAGGTCGGTGCCGAAACTCCTCTGGTATCTTACAGTCTCAGGCCTGCATCCGCGTGCTCTGCAGGGCCGCGAGCGAGCCGTGTGTCCCTCTCACGCAGGGAAACCGACTTCAGAGCCTTCCCGAGAGCGTCGCGTCATCATGGCCGCGGCTGGAGAAGCTGAACCTCGCGAATAACAAACTCACGGCGTTGCCAGAGTCCCTGGGAGCTCTCCCTGCCCTGCGCGAGCTCAACGTGGATGGCAACAACCTGTCGAGCCTGCCGGCGTCGCTAGCCCTCCTCCCAGCCCTGACGACGCTCCATCTCAACGGGAACCCCCCCTCGTGCCGCGTCGGTCCGTCCAAATACCTGTCGGACGTCTGGTACGGGAAGGAAGGGGAGCAGTTTGTCCCGGTATCGCTCGCGGACCTCCCAAAGAGGACCGCTGCGGTGCTTGCCGCGCTACAGGAGGTGCGAGCACGTGCATGGAGCGCACAGTTGGCGACAGCGCTCAGCATAGCGGGCGACGTTGACCTCTCGCAAGCGGTGCGCCTCGCAGGGTCTCCCAGCCGACCAGCGTGCGCGTGCGGAGGAGGCTCGGCGCGCTGCGGAGCAGGAGCGTCTCTTAAAGCAGGCGAAAGCGGTCTCGTCATCGGGGGATTTGGCTGCGGTGGAGGCTCTGCTGGCGCGAGTGAGGGATGCAGGCGTGGCGCCAGAGAAGACCCGGGCATTGGAGACCCAGGCAGGTCTGCTGCGCGACCTGGACGCCGCGACGGCCGCGCGGGACGCGGACGCCATCTCCCGCGGCCTCGTGGCCTTCGAGGCTGCCGTGGGGTCCCGGGCACGCGACGCTTCAGGTCCCACCGTGGCGGCCGCGCTGGCGGCGCGCCACGCCTTGCGCCTCGAGGCGGCAGAGCGGGAGCGGCAGCAGCGGGCGCGTGCGGCGGGGCCCTCGTCCCCTCCGCGGGCGCCCGGGGCGCGGCCCGGGGCCTCGGAGGCTTCCCCAGGCAAGGGCGGCCGTGCGGGGGTGCGGCCCGAGCCCAGCGGCCGCTCTGCCGGGGGGCTGTCTGGGGAGCGGTCGGGCAGCCAGAAGGCTTTCAAGAAGGAGATCGCGTACGAGTCGTGGCTGGAGGCCAAGCGCAAGGAGGAGCAAGAACAGGCGAGTGGCACATGTGGCAGATGTGACGTTCACATCCTGGGTGGCCTGTGTGGGGACACTTGCGTTTAGACAAGGGGAGATGGAATGGTCTGATGACGTCGTCTTTGTGACTTCCTCTTCCTGCGCAGATGGCGGCCATCAAGGCATTGAAGCGACGGGAGGTGAAGCGTGGGCATGCCGCATCCGTGTCGAGGGCGAGGGCGGAGCAGGACCTCTACAGTCGCGAGGCCGGGTGGCCGTCCGCGGTGGTCGAAGTCACGCCGCAGCCGAGGGACGTGCGGAGAATCGTCGAGTCGAGGAAGTACCGGCCTGGGAGGCAGGCGGCCCGAGCCTAGCCTAGGTAGTTTTAGAGATGCTTGACGGAGAGTAGACCATTTTTCGACGACAGCCGACAGAAGCATGTCAATCGCGAACGCGGAGTGGCGGGGGAAAGAGAAGGGGCGGCACGCGACCTGCTACTGTGCGGAGCGACGCTTCCCAAGCGCGCTCGACCGACTCGTCGTGAGCCGGCCGTCCCACAAGGACGAGACGCAAAGTGGCACGATCCCACACGAAGCAGAGGAAGGGGCAGTCGCCCCCGATATCACCGGATGCGGAGCGTGTCCCCCGGGTAGATGACGTCCGGGTCCCGAAGCTTGTCGGTGTTGCGCTCGAAAACGTCGAGGTAGTTGATGTTGTAGCACCCCGCGATGTCGCACAGCGTGTCGCCCTCCTGCACCTCGTAGTACACGGGTCGCGACGCCCACAGCCACCCCAGCACGCCCGCGGCGACCCCCAGAGCCACTGCGGGAGTGGCGGCGGGGTAGCTTTGAATCGACAACACACCGGCCAGAGGTGCACTCGGTGCGGTAGACGCGGTGGGGTCCATACAGCCCCACCTCCCTGCCAGCCCTCACCTGCCACAGGCACGGGCACACCGCCCCCGCCGCCCCCGGTTGCGCCCGAGCCCCGCGTCTTCGCCGACCCGTTCGCGGCCTTGTCTCCCATCGGACTCGCTGCCTTGCTGTCCGCCGAGTTTCTGCAAGGAGCCATCAAACGGATACAAACGCTCAATGTTGCATGTCGCGGGACCGCCACGTCGTAGGCTGTGTGGCATCCGCGCAAGCGAAGGCAGACAGCCACGTGATTCGCGCCCGCCACCTGCTGCGCTTCTTCCGACCCCCCCCGACCCCGAGGAGCAGGGACAGGCCCCGCTGAACGCCCCCCGCCACCGCCCCCAGAATCCCTGCCAGCGGGTTCCCCTTCGGACTCTCCACCGGCTCGACAGGTGCCCGCTGCTTCTTGGAGCCCCGCGTCTTGCTGGTCGCCGCCACGGATGCCCCGGTCTTGGTGCTCCCCCGGGGGGACATGGGCGTGCGGGGCGTCGCGATGGAGCGTCCTGGGGTGCCCACCGCCGCGAAGCGCATCACGACGCACAGCTTGGCCACGGGGCGACCGGCCGGGTCCCTCAGTTCCAGCCAAGAGGGCCGGCCCTCGTACCCAGAGGGGTTCCTGAGGACACAGCAGGGTGTGACGCAGATGGAATGGCGAGCGAGCGCTGCGATGGGCGATAGCTGCCCTGTGCAGCCGGCGCCACAAGCAGGGAACTGCTCTCGACGTCTTGGCGAGGCGCGGAGGCGCGGGTCACTTGAGGTTGACGCGGCACGTGCCGAGGACGAGGTCTCCCTTCGGGGCGACGTGCAGCATCTCCACGGTGGCCTCCGAGGTCTGGATGTCGTCGATGATGAACTCCAGGTCCTTCATGAACTGCGCGGGGGCCGGGCAAGGCCGCGGCGTCGCGGGTGCGGAGGGGTCGCGACGGCTCGCATGGGCGTTGTTGGCCGCGCCGCGCACTCGCCTTGGGGGTCAGGCCGCTGGAGTTGCCGGTCTGGTACTCCTCGTTGCCAATGGATATGCGCACGTAGAAGACCGGGGGGCTCCCGACATCGGCCACGACGTGGGTTGCCTCTGCAAGCACCGAGCGGATGCGCGGCCTTTTGAACCCCCAGGGCCCTGGTGCGCTGCGAAGGGCGCTGTGACAGGACGATGCTCGAGAAGGTGCAAGTACGAAGCCAGTCTTCGCCCCGAAACTACGCGCGGGGGCCTGCATGGGCCGCGGCGCATGAGCATGCAGGTCCCCGCGCCTCTGCGGCGCGTCGTCGTCACCGATGACCGAGACGGCCAGCTTCCCCCTCGTTGTCATGGCGGCCGGGGCCAGACGCCTTCGCCTGTCCCGCCGAGTCGGCCTTTGTCCTCTTGATGCAGCGCCTGAAGGGCCAAAGTGAGAGGACGACGTCGCAGCGTCCCAGAGCTAGGGTCAGGAGCTCGTGGTGTTTTGCGGGGAACGAGCGCCGCGACGCCGTGACGCTGACGCGGGCGCCCCCTCCCTGGCAGGGGTCATACCCTGATCCCCGTGCGTCTCCGGGTCTCCACCCACGCGTGCTGTGGATGGCCTGAGGGAGATCGCCGGCGTCGGGGAGCGGCGCGCTGGACACCTGTTGCGCTTTTTGGTCCCTGCGGGGTCGGGTGTGGGTCGCAGGGGTCGCGATGAGCTGGAGGCGGTCTTTTCGATTGCGGAGGGTGCTGGGGAATGGGATCCGCACGTGCTCGGGCGCCCTAGCCCAGCGGACGAACGCGGGGGGCCTGGCGACGCACGCAAGGTGGGTGCTCGCGCTCTCGCCGCTTCATTGGCTCCGATGCTGACGAGGGACGAGGCCACCTCTGTCCCTCGGCGGCCTCGTGGCCGTGGCGAGTCGTAGCGGGCCCTTGCATCGCCGATTTCCCTCCTCCTCGCGCACCTTGGCCCCGAGCTTGCGTCCGGCAGAGTTAAGTTGCAGTCGAGCCTCGCCATCGCGCCTCCCGAGGCCTGTGCCGCGACCCCCCCCAGCAACTAACCCTTTTCCGCTTCTTCCCGGGCCCCGGGGCCACACCGTCCGCCTCACTGTTGTCCCCAAGTAGTTGGATACCCCTTGCATCCGGTGGCTGGGTCGGAGACCCCGGGGGGACCGCCGAGGGCGCGGGACGCGGCGTGGACACGCTGCCTGCGTAGACGCCCCGGGATCTGGCCGCTCCACCCTCGCAGGCATGCCGGACAGCCATCCCTGGCTCTCTGGACGAGGACGGGGGCGGCGGGCCAGCAGATGGTGCAGACGAGACGCTTTGCGGGGCTCCCTCCCCACGAAGAGCTCAAGGTGCTGGCGCATGCCTCGCGCGCCGCAGCTGGGGCCCGGATCCCGAAGCTGAGCGTCGAGACAGCGGGAGCAGGTCCAGACTCCCTTCTCCTCGCGCCGCAGATGCCGGCGCTGTCCCCGACGATGAACCAGGGCAACATTCTCGAGTGGAAGAAGAAGGAGGGCGAGAGCATCGCGCCCGGCGACGTCATCTGCGTCATTGAGACGGACAAGGCGACGCTGGACTGGGAGGCGCAGGAGGAGGGCGTTTTGGCGAAGATCCTGGTGCAGGCGGGGGCACGGGACGTGCCGGTGGGCAAGCCGGTTGCGGTTCTGGTGGAGGACGAGGGGGCGGTCGCATCCTTCGCGAACTTCTCTCCGAAGGCGCAGTCGGCGGCGGGGTCGTCGGGGGCGGCGCCGGCGGAGGAGGAGCCAGCGGAGTCGAGCGGGGGCGGGGGCGGGCAGTGGCCGGTGCACCAGGTGGCGCAGATGCCGGCGCTTTCTCCGACGATGAACCAGGGCAATATCCTCGAGTGGAAGAAGAACGTTGGGGACACGATCGCCCCAGGGGACGTCATCTGCGTGGTGGAGACGGACAAGGCGACGATCGACTGGGAAGCTCAGGAGGAGGGTGTCATCGCCCAGCTCCTCGTGCCGGCCGGCACGAAGGACATCCCCGTGGGCAAGCCCGTCATGATTCTGGTCGAGGATGAGGCGGACGTCAAGGCATTCGCGAACTTCACGGCCGCGGACGCGGAGGGCGGCGCGCCCAAGCCTAAGGCGAAGGCCGAGGCTCCTAAGAAGGGAGCCGTGAGCGACAAGGCGCCCAAGAAGGAGGAAGGTGAGAGGGGTGGGGTAAGACCCCAGCAGGCGGCGGTGGTCACGAGCCCTGCGTTATAGACGGGAGCGCAGGTATGAAGACTTGCCAAGCAACGAACAAACCATTCCTTCCGGCTCTTCCTCGCAGCTCCCAAGCCCGCCGCTGCGGCGGCGCCCCAGCCCCGCTCTGCGCCGTCCCCGGGGGGCCGCGTGGTGGCGACGCCGTACAGCCGCAAGCTGGCGCAGGAGAAGGGCGTGTCGCTGTCGCAGGTGCAGGGTTCGGGTCCCAACGGCTGCATCGTCGCGGCGGACGTGGCGGGCTACCAGGGCCCAGTGGGCGCGCCGGGGGTGGCGGCCGCGGTGGGCGGGGCGCTCCCCGCCGGGGACTACAGGGACGTGCCGGTGTCCCAGATCCGCCGCGTGATCGCCCGGCGCCTGTTGGAGAGCAAGCAGACCATCCCGCACTACTACCTGACCGTGGACGTCAGCCTCGACAAGCTCACGGCGGTCCGCAAGCAGCTCAACGACCAGCTGGCCTCCCGGGGGACCAAGCTGTCCGTCAACGATTTCGTCGTCAAGGCCGCCGCGCTGGCGCTCCGGGAGGTGCCCGAGATGAACGCCTCCTGGCAGACCGAATTCATCCGGCAGTACACGGTGAGCTGCGTGCGGGCGGGCAGCCGTAGAGTGTGCGCGGCGGGCGGCCATGGTGGCCATTTGTGCTGTTCGGGTGGCTTTGCTTGTCTCGCTCGCCGGCTGCGAGAGCGAGTGACTCGCCACATTGTTTTCTCGATCGTCTGCGCAGAGTGCGGACGTGACAGTGGCCGTGCAGACGGACTCCGGTCTCATGGTGCCCGTCGTCAAGGGGGCGCACAACAAGGGGCTCACGGCTATCTCCGCCGAGGTCAAGGACCTGGCCGCCAAGGTGCGTGGGCGGTTCGCATGCACATAGGCCCCTGACACTCACAGCACTGCGGATGCGCCTGTGGCTTTACAACCAAACATACTTTTTCATAAAGGGGGCGCAGGCGCGCACGGTTCTCACCCGTGTCATCTCACGCAACCTTTTTGGTTCTCTTACCCGCGCCTGTCTGTTGTCATGACTCCCCGCACGGCCCCCTTTTTCGCAGGCGAAGGAGGGGAAGCTGAAGCCGCACGAAATGGAGGGAGGCACGTTCACCGTGTCCAATCTCGGCATGTTCGGGATCCGGAGCTCCGCCGGCGTGATCAACCCGCCCCAGGCCGGCATTCTGGCCGTGGGCGCCGCCCGGCCCGAGGTGGTGATGACGGGCGACGGGGGCTTCCGGGAATCGCAGGTCGTCTCCTGTACCGTGTCGTGCGACCACCGCGTGGTCGATGGGGCTGTGGGGGCGCAGTGGCTCCAGGCGTTCAAACGCTACATGGAGGACCCGATCACGATGATCCTCTGAGAGCTGCCCACGGTGTCGTGGAGAGCTGGCGGGCGTGTCGGGGACCACCGGGACGCAGCAGAGCTTCGATCGTGGAGGGCTGGGTGCGCGCGGCTGGTGAACGGCTGGCCTGCGCTGCGCCGACGCCAGGGATGTTTGAAACGCACTGCTGCTCGACCGCGATGACAGTCTCAGCTTCGCGAGGACGCGGACATCGTTGCGATTTCCCGAGAGATGATTGCTGCGGAAGCCCCGCACAGCTGGTAGCGCGCGGGCGTTGATGGGATCGAAAGCGGAGCTCCTCGAGCTCGTCGGGGTCGTCGTGAAGCATTTTGAGGGGGAGGGCGCGGATCGCAAGCGCGCTCAGGATGCGCTCGAGGTCCTGCTTCGGAAGGACGTGTCCGTGAGCGACCTGACGGAGAGCAAGGCCGGCAAGCTGCTCAAGCGCGTGGCCAAGCAGGGCGACGCGAGCGTGGCATCGCTGGCGAAGCGGGTGATGGACAAGTGGATGGACGTCATCAAGGAGGCGGTGAAGAAGGACGAGAACGGGAAGGCGTCGCAGGATGAGAAGGGCTGGCAGTCTCAGTCGAGCCAGCCCGAGGGGCCCGCCAGCGGTCGCGGGAGCGAGGCGGGGACGGCCCCCGTGGAGTTTCAGCGAACAGGGAACGAGAAGCGCGACAAGGTGCGCGAGAAGCTCATTGAAGCTCTCGGCAGGGACGGCACCGCAGAGGCCGCAGTGGTCCGGACGCGGGCGCAGGAGATTGAGGAAGCCATGTTCGAACAGGTGCGCTGGAGGGGCCCTCGGGTCTTTCACAACCACTTCTTGCCTGTCAAGTCCCCGCTGCCTGTTCGCAGTGCGGCTTCCAGCCTCAAAGCAAACTCCACGCACCTGGCTTGAGTCTCTGCGATGTAATCCTTCGGTTTTCTGTGCGCAGTTCGGCAGGGTCGTCGAGAAGCCTTACCTGGACAAGTACCGCGCGCTCTCGTACAACCTCCGCGACCCGAAGAACGCGAGCCTGCGGTGCGTGGCAATGGGCGTCACCGATTCTGCAATACTCTGATCGCATGGCCGTGACTGGATAGCCAAAGATGAGGTTGAGATGTCGAGCGTGTTTCCATGTGCGCGCTTGCAGGAGGGAGGTGCTGGAGGGGGAGCTGGAAGCGGTGCGGCTGGTGACGATGCGGGCAGAGGACCTGGCGAACGCCGAGACGCGGGGGCTGTTCG
This sequence comes from Protoeuglena noctilucae, assembly GCA_958009085.1. Classification (NCBI taxonomy): domain Eukaryota; kingdom Viridiplantae; phylum Chlorophyta; class Pedinophyceae; order Marsupiomonadales; family Marsupiomonadaceae; genus Protoeuglena; species Protoeuglena noctilucae. The sequence goes on from OY253689.1 coordinate 232,177, forward strand.
AGGAGATGCGGAAACAGCGTTTGAGAGCGGAGATGCAGGTGCGGGGCTGGCCTGGGGCGAGGCGGGCCGGGGCAGCTTCGGCGCACTCTGCACGGCACGTTACACGTTGCGCAACCCACGCGGTGGCCTGCCGACCCTTCCGTTGCAGGCGGCTCCGGAACAGGTCACGACAGACGAGTTCAAGTGTGGGAAGTGCGGGAAGCGCAAGTGCACGTACTACCAGAAGCAGACGCGGTCCTCGGATGAACCCATGACGACCTTTATCACGTGCGTCAACTGCGGCCACAAGGCGAGCGGCATGCGGCAGCGGCTGATATTGTGCCAGCAAGGCACACTCACGCATGTGGCAGCTCACGGCACTCTCCGCACTGCAGCACAAAGCATACGTTCCTCACTTCCCTGCAGTGGCGCGAGTGCTGATGACTGCGAGACGTCGGCAGCGAGCGGGGAATGGAGCCTTGGGCTTTGTGCCACTCCCGTTACCGCTCGCGGTGTCTGCTGGGTTGCTCCAACCAGCCATTGTGATTGATGTGTCATATTCTGCTGCATTGCCCTGCACGCGCCTGCACGTTGGTTGGGCAGCGTTCAAGGAAACTACAGGCTGCGCCATGCGGAAATGGGACAAAACGAACCACGAATGCCTGGGTGCTCAACATTGGGCAGACAAGCAGGCTGACTGCTCCAAAATGGTGCGGATGCTCATGGCTACACTGCCGGACAGGGGAGCGCGGGAGCACATGCGGCTCGCATCGAACACACAGCGGGCGGCTGTGCCACGAGACCCGACTGTTCCTCATCGGATGGCTGGCGCCGTGAAGCGGCGCTCTGCGTTGCTTGGCAAACAAGACATCACAGGCAGCCCGCACACGGTCGCAGTCCACGTGAGCGTGAGGTGCCGCAGCGGGTGCAAAGAGGACCGGGCCATGCCGAACCACACGTGAAGGGCAAGGCCAGATGTGGCGAGTCATGCTGCTCGACGGAGAGAACAGCCCGTCGTTAGGGTGGCGGACCAGGGGTCAAGAGTCGCACCCGCGCGTCCGGGAGGCAGTGGATCAGAGGCCGCAAGCCAGGGACCCATCACACACGCGCGCATGTCACGTCCCCACCGCAAAATGGGCGGCGAGGGCGGGCATCGCCGCCCCGGATACGGGCAAACGAGAAGAATGGGACATGCGGGTGGGTGAGCCCAGCTCATCCGCGCCAGGGTATTGGGACGCCGTCAGTGAGCCTTGGCCGAGGCGCGTTGGATGGGCGGCTTGCCGTTCTGCTCAGACACCTTGACCTTGGACACCCTGCGTGGAACACACGGCGTGCATGCCGATTCGTAAACCACCCATTCCACGAAGCTCCACCACGCAACGCAGCACAAAGGGCCTGCTCCGCTGCATCGCGACTCGCGCTCCTCGACCCCTGCGCACAACGCGAGTATCATTCACATCCACCCAGTCAAATGGCATTCCAAATCACCTGGTTCCAAGAACCTCGACGCTCTTGGTCATCTCGGGCCCCGCCTCTCCGTTCGAGACCGGGCTGGCTCGCGAGTCCCGCTTGCGCCCGTAAGAAGCCTCCTTGCCGCGCTCGACCCCCTGACCCGACGTCCCCTCCTGCGACGACGTCACGCTCGTCCGGCGCCGGAAGGAAATCGAGTGCTTGACCCGCTGCGCAAAGGTCGCCACCCGCGAAGTGCCCGCTTCCCCGTTCTCCTTCCCGGACACTGCCTTCCCGCCGTCCCGCGACGGCGCCACCTTGCCCGCTCCCGCCTGCGACGCGGCGCCCGCCGCGTTCCGCGTGAATATCCGAGACAGCACCGACCCCTGCCCCCGCCCCGCATCCTCCCCGTCTGTTGCGGGGCTCTTGGCTCCCCCCGTCTTCCGCGTCTGCGGCGATCGCCAGGAATGACGTCCACGATCGCAAACGCACGAACCAAGGCTCCCAGTACCGGTAGGCAGGTGCATGAAGGGTGCACGCAGGGAGCTGGAGACCCGCCCGCCGCCCGCCTCTCACCTCCTCCCCGCCCGTCGTTGCCTTTTCCAAGGCCGGCGTCTTGCCGAGCGCCTCGTTGATGGCGCTCGTCGTGGCGACCAGCTCCGAGTCCCTTGGCTCCTCCACCTTGGGCGGCGCAGTCGGCATGTGCATGCGTATCCACGGGTGAGCCAACAGCTCCGCGCAAGTGGGGCGAGCCTTGGCGTCCCTGAGAGGGAAGGTAGCGGGGTGCGTGAGCCGGGTGCATTCGGGTCTAGGGGAGGCTGGCAGGTGCGTGGGGAGATATAGCGCTGTCGGTGTCTTTGCGCTCGCGACGGCAAGGCAACGTGGGTGGTAGCAGGGCTGGTCTGGGGACATAGCCCGGCTCGGTTGGTCGTCAGCAAGTCATGCGAGTCCCTGCGCACTCACTTGGTCATGCACAGGTTGAGAAAGTCCCAACAGACGCGGGAGGGCCGGAAGCCCGCGGGCGGCTGCAGCACAAGCGAGTCCTGCTTCGACTTCAGGTCGTTGACGTCCTTGGCGCTGAAGGGTGGCCAGCCGAAGAGCGTTTCGTACACGAGCACCCCCAAGGCCCACACGTCGGCCCCTGTACCGTAGACCATCGCGAAGTTGTTCTTGTTCTCCCATGCATGGACCTTGTCCGCGCACGCGAGCACCTCCGGAGGCATGTAGTCGAGCGTCCCGACGCGCGAGACGGGCCGCTCGTCCGTGAAGCGGATGGACAGGCCAAAGTCGGCCAGCTTGACCGTCCCATGGTCGTCAATCATGATGTTCTCGGGCTTGATGTCGCGGTGGATGACGCCCAGCTGGTGCAGGTGTCGCAGCACCTGCAGGCCGGGGGCGGGCCGCACCTCTTGCCGGGTACAGCTGCCGCCAACGCAACCAGCGCCTCACGGAACCTGGGGCCCCCCGCACCTGGAGCATCGGCCAGGCGACCCTGCGGACCGTGGAGGCCTCGTCGAGGTGCTTGCGGTCCTCGAGGTACGCGAACAGATCGCCGTGCGGCATGAACTCCAGGACGAGGTAGTGGTTCTGCGCGTCCCCGAACGCGGCGTACAAATCGATCGCGTGCGGGTGCTTGATCTTGGAGTGAATCGCGATCTCCCGTGCGATCTGCATCTCGAGCACTTCGTGAACATTCTGCGCGCGCGAAGGGACGCCCAGCCGGTCACTTCGGCCGCGGCCCACGCTACCAGACCGGCCGTCGCATGCACCCGCCGCGGGGCGCCCATGCAAGGTATTTCAGCTGCCACGCGGCGTCAACGGACCATCGCACATCCGTTCCCCGCGAGCGTCGCGATGGGGGCGGGCGCGCGGCCTGATGCGGGCGTCGGCAGGTCGCAACTTGACGGCCGCGCTTGCGGGCCACTTCTCGCCTTCTTGTAGACCTTAATGACGCAGGGATGGCTTGTGAGGCGACATTGAGCTTGATAGACGACGGAAGCGAACCCCGAGCCGAGCTCCCGGCCGATCTTGAACTGGCTGAGCGACCATCGGGCATCTGGGCGCGCGTCCGTCATCAGGGGCGGGCACGCCGCGCAAATGATCGCATCGCCCTTGCGCAGGGCGTCCGTCGTGACCTCAGGGCCATGGCCCGTCCGCGAAACGGGGAGGCTCATCCTGCGTGGGAGCGCGCGAAAGCATTACTTCGATGGAGGAGGGGCGACAGAGCCCAGGCGGGCCCCTGCTTTCCTTGGGAGGGAAAGGTTTCTATGGACGTCAACATCCCTCGGCCCGGCAGCGTCCAAATGATCCAAGCCCGCGCCACCTAAGGCACGCATGCCACCGTGCGCAGTCCCGCCACATTCCTGGGCAAGCACCGGACGCGCCCGTCCGCGGCCCACCAGGGAAACCTGATTTTGCCAAGCAGCAGCGCACTGGATGGCCAGGAGGGCCAGACATGGAAGCGCAGGGCACGAAGAAACGACGAGTGGCAGAGGGACGTCACGAAGCAGCGCCCCTCCCAATGCTTCATGACAAAAATGCTTTTGCGATATCCATGTGTCCGCTAGGCCCCCGACCTTCGAAGGGAGCCAAAAGCGGCAAGACGTCGCTTCACCCGCGCATGACTGCTGCGCCTCGCCTTGAGAACGCCCGTCAGAGAACGGCGGATGCAGTTGCCACTGCCGGGCGGCCCGGGCACGGCGTCCGCGCTGCAGCCCCTCCCTGCGCGCTACCGCATGGCCACCAAAGCGCGCCTCTCCACGTCTCAGCCGTTTATCTAGCGATTGCCTCGACAACTGGATAGAAAGGCAGCTGCAGGCACACGACTCCAGCGGGTGACGGCGCTCAGTACGTCATGTGTAGCCCCCAGGAACAGGTCAACGGCACTCTGGGCAGGCCAGTTACTGCACATGCGGATTCGCACACGAAACTGCACACGGACAGCGCCGGGGGAGCCCAAGTTGTGGACGAAGCGCCGAAGCCCTCGTCGACGTCGCCAGGACTGGCTGTGCCAAGCGAGCCGCTGTTATGTCCGCCAGCGCTGGGCCCTGCAATATTCCTGTTCGATCGGTGGAAAGGCGATACCCGCCCCTGCCTGGCTGAAACTCTCACAGGCGGCCTGGGCGGCGATGTCTTGGCTAGCGCTGAGCGCCAGGGCGGCGAGGGCCGCGGGCCTGGCTCCGCGATGCAGAGCCGAGGCGCTGGGGAAGCGATGCTTCCGGCGGGTCACCTCGGCGCGGGCGTCCATGGCCGTGGAGGAGCGCCAGAGTGCAGAGGCAGCGACCACCAGCGCGCAGCCCTCATACCGCGCCTACCTGGACTTCAAGCACATCCGGGACAACGCCGACGCAATTAAGCAGAACTGTCAGCGCCGAAAAGCAGGTGAGGGAAGGGATCGCCGCGGGGTTGCGCGCGCTTCGCCCCACGCGGCCAGTCCCGTTCATCCGTTCCCTGCCGTCGCCATGCGAAGCCGGGACGGCATCCACCTCGCCGTTCATGCTGCTGCCTGCATTTGCAACTATTGCACCTGCCCCTCATCGCTGCAGCGGTCGACATCGACGCGGTTGTGCGGCAGTACGAGGAGTACCTCCAGCTCACGGCCCAGGTGGATGCGCTGCGGGCGAAGAGGAACGACAACAGCAAGGCGATGAAGGGGAAGCTGGACCAGGAGGTGACGCGGGCGGTGGCGCAACGGATGGGCCTTTGCAAGCGACTGCTGGGAGCCGGAGAAAAGCTTTTTGAAGAGCCTGTCGCTCCCGCAGACCCGGAACAAGTTGATTGAGGAGGGGAAGCGCCTCAAAGACGACATCGCGAGCTTGGAGGAGCGGCTACGCGCCGCAGGTGGGCCTAGCGGTCTTGACAGAAATGGGCTGCGACGTTTGGGACGTCGATGTCTGGAGAGAGGCAACGGTGGCTTTCTTGCTGGCTCGCAGAGAACGAGCTGCAGCTGGAGGCCCAGAAGATTCCGAACGGCACGCACCCGGACGTGCCCACGGGAGGGGAGGAGAACGCGGCGGTGCTCATGGAGGTCGGCGCCCCTCGGCAGTTCGAATTCCCCATCAAGGTGACGGGCGCACGGGGACACGGTAGCAGACCTGGCTGCTTCACGTAAAAAGAAATGCCGAGTCATCCAATATGAGCGCCACTGATCATCTTGCGCCCCAGGTGCGTGTCCGGCCCAATGCACCTCGACGCAATTGCTGCACCTACGCATGCACTCAAGACCTCGTAGCTGCAACCATGACGCGCTGCGTATCGGCTTCCCACAGAACCACGTGGAGGTGGGGGAGGCCCTGGGGCTGGTGGACTTTGACCGGGGAGCAGAGGTGTCCGGGTCCAAGTTCTACTACATGAAGGGCATGGGGGCCCTGCTGGAGCTGGCGCTCATCAACTACGCCATGGCCAAGTGCCTGGCCAAGGGCTTCGTCCCGTACACCACGCCGGACCTCGGTGCGTGCGGGAGGCATGCGGGCGGGGTGACGTCAGCGGCAGGGTGGCGTGACGTGACCTGATGCGTCACGCTATGTCACACTGAATCTGTGCTTTTGCAAGTCACCGTGTGCGGCTCCGTGGCGCCGATGCCAGTATGAGCCTACGCCCCGTGACCTGCAGTGCGCGCATCTGTGATGGAGAAGTGCGGGTTCCAGCCCAGGGGAGACTCGACGCAGATATACTCGGTGGCCGGGAGCGACCTGTGCCTGACGGGCACTGCCGAGGTCCCCTTGGGTGGGGTGTACATGGACCAGACCCTGGACGAGGCCCAGCTGCCCATCCGCATGTGCGCGTTTGGCCACTGCTTCCGAACTGAGGCTGGCGCCGCTGGGATGGCCGGCAAGGGGCTCTACCGCGTCCACCAGTTCTCCAAGGTGTGACTTGTTTGTGGAGTAAATGTCGCACGGAGCCCCGGACTTGGCACATGTGCACCCGGAGGCCGCGAGCGTTGTGTCTGAGGCGCACGTGCCATGACTCGAAGCGACACCGCCTGCGTTGCATGTTCCATCTCAGTACCAGTCGCACGGCCGCACGTGCAGTGGAGGTGTATATGTGACTGCGCCACGATGCGCCGCTCCCCGTGCCACGCAGGTGGAGATGTTCGTGGTGTGCACTCCCGAGCAGAGCGACGCGCTGCACCAGGAGCTCCTCGAGCTCGAGCGGGAGATGTTCGCCGACCTCGGCTTGCACTTCAAAATCCTCGACATGCCCACGCACGACCTCGGAGCACCCGCGTACCGCAAGTTCGACGTCGAGGCGTGGATGCCGGGGCTCGAGCGGTACGGCGAGATCTCGAGCGCGTCCAACTGCACCGACTACCAGTCCCGCAGGCTCAACATCCGGTACAGACCCGCCAGCGAGGCCGCCGACCCAAAGCGGGCCAAGACCCAGTTTGTGCACACCCTGGTGAGTCTGCACATATGAACGTGAAGAAAGTGACTGCGGCTGGCTTGGGGATCACACGTGGAACTGGCACGGTCGATGGAACACTGGCGCTTTCCCTGCAGAACGCGACTGCCGTCGCTGTGCCGCGGATGATGGTGGCCATCCTGGAGAATTTCCAAGAGGCAGACGGCACCGTCAACATCCCCGAAGCCCTGCGGCCGTATCTGCCGGGCAACCCTGCCAAGATCTCCCCCAGCAAGTGACGTGTCCCATGCGCAGCGGTAGGGTAGGCATGGCAGCTCTACTCTTTGTGAAACTCCATCCGCAAGTGGGTCCTGGCAGGCGTCTTCAAACGCGGCGGAGCTGTGCCGATGCGCTATGCTGGGACCGGGCAGGCAGCTCCGCTGTCCCGGATGGGTCGGGCGCCGCAAAACAGACCATCACAACTCCCCGTCGCCACGATCCTCATGTCGTGCATCGAAACAGCGACTACGTCGCCTGGGCCGCGGCCCCAGGCCTTCCATGAACCCAGCGCAGGCCGCCCCAAGTCTTTGGCTCGTGTGTCTCTGGCCGTGTGCCAGGCAGGTGCCCCTCACGCGTGCTTCGAGTCACCGATGATGTGGCCCCTGCGTGGAACCGACTTACGATGCGCTTATCGTCTCCGCGCGCCGGCGACGACGCTCGCGAAGCAAGGCGCAACCGTGTCGCCCAACACTGCGTCGCCCCAACCGCCTCACCCAAAGAACGGGCTCATCTCGAGGATGACGTCGCCGTACGACACCGGCTCCCCGTCCTCGACGACGAAGGCCCCGACCTCCCCCGCCTGGGGCGCGAGCACAGGCTCGAAGATGCCCAGCTTCTCCACGTACGCCAGAACCTGGCCCTTCTTGACCGTGTCGCCCTCCTCCGCCGAGTTGCCCTTGCCGACGCGCTTCCCCTTCACGTACTTCCCGCGCCGCATGATGCCCACCGTCGGGGCCGTCACCGGCATCACCGTGCCGTCGTCCTCCTCCTCCGCGTACTCCTCGACCGACGATGCTGCCGGGGCCGGCCGGGGCTCCGGGGACTGCGTCACGACCGGCGCGGGCGCGGCGACGGCGACGGGGGCCGCGGCCTCCGTCCGACGAACCACGCGCATCTGGAAGGCGCCGATCTCCAGCTCCACCTGCGGCGCGCGGCGTGGCAGCCGAGACCTTGATCCTTCCCACGGCGGCAGCCGGGTGCTCGGGCGGAGCGCCCTCTGGGTGAAATCGCACGTACTCAGCATCTGCAAGACGCGGCGGCTGTGGCGGGGCGGGAGCTCGCCTGCGCAAACTGGGTCTGGTCGCAAATCAGGTCGATTAGCGTGACGACCTGCTCGGGCGTGAGGCCGTCCTTCTCGTGGCCCTCCCGCACCTTGACCTCCACCGGCTTCACTGCGAGTGGAAGCTGCGGGCGCATCGCCACCCCGCGCTGTAGGAGGTCGGCCCAAGCCAAACTCGCGGCCAGACGGGCGTGGGCCGGGATTGCAGCGTATCCGCGCGTCACCCCAGGCGCGGTGAACCAGGAACGGAGCGATGATACAAAGCGCTGCGCCGCCCGGGCCGCACGGGGTCGCTCGCGAGCGGCACCACGCCGTTCGAGGGCCCTCGGGGGTGGACCGGCGGGACGCGAGCTCGGAACGACCAAAAGCTAGTTATTCAGACGAACGGAACTGCCATCGCATTCCGCCCGTGGGAGGTCGGTCCCCACATTCACCGCAGCCCCCCAAATGGCATCCGCAGGCCCCGCCCCGGCGTGGCAGGGCCTCACGCCGCCACGACTCGGTCGGATTTGACCGCGATCGACATCCCAAGAAATCCCAACGTCCAAGGGCGCGCCCCGGGGCCCCGGCGCCTCTATCGAGTCCTCGCCTTCGGGCTTGGCCTCCGTGGTCGTCCGCACCGCCGAGTGCGCCACGAGCCTAGTCCCCCGGGAGCATCCCCGCACCCTCGCGCCCGCGCAGGCGGGGGCCGCGACGGTCGCCAGCGGCATTGCGCCCGACCTACGGTTCCCGAACGCGAAGCCAGAATCCAGGGACGGGGGGCGTGGAGAGACGACCGGCCGCGAGCTCCGAAGCGCCTGCTGAGATCGGGCGGAGGCGGAGCGCGGCAAAAAACGGCGTCCGACATCTGCCAGTACACAGCCCTGGCGTCGCTCATCGGGGCCCTCCCGGCATCCCGCGCCGCAGTGATGACCTGACTGTGCACGAATGGAACCCCTTGACGAGCCCGCAATCCGCATCTACCCGCCTCCGTCGTCATGTTCGCCTCTGCCGTGACCGCCCGCCCTGCCGGGGCCGTTGCGGGGCCCCGGTCGCGGCAGCGGACGGTGCGCGTGTGCGCGGTCGCGGAGACCACGCGCTCTGCGCAGGGCAGGAAGCAGGTGCGCACCCGTTCCTCTCCCGGAGCGGGGAGCAGTTTTGCTTAGCAGAGGGACGTGTTATCTGGCGCGCTGCGCCCGATGCCCCTTCCCAAGCACGCGACGCTGCGCGCATCGAATGCGATACTCACATTTCGTCGTTGCGCTAACCCTCCCGCGGATCTGCAGCGCCATCCAAGCCAGGCAAGCAAGACGCGGTGCAATCTCCGTGCCAACCGTCCCTTGCCCGCAGGCCGCGTCGCCGAAGGGCACCCCCGAGCCCTATCCCATGGACCAGTCCTCTAGGCCCCGCCGCAACCGGCGCAGCGAGGTCAGTGGCGCTTCCCAGCACCAGAGCCATGATGTCGCTGCTATGGACTGCAACTGAATGGCCCCCTGCCCCGGCTGTTCCGCAGGCCATCCGCCGCGGCATCCGCGAGACCTTCCTGGGTCCCGAGCACTTCATCCTGCCCATCTTCGTCCACGAGGAGGGTGAGAGCGCCTTCTGTTGCTCCCGCTGTCGACCCCAGCAGCAAGACAGCTAGCTTGCACTATTGGCCGCCCCACCCTCTGAGCTGCCCCCCCCCCCGTGCGCCTCCGGCCGTAGAGAAGAACGTGCCGATCCCGTCCATGCCTGGGATCGAGCGTCTCTCGTTCAAGAACAGCGTCAAGGACTACGTGGCGCGGGCACGGTCCCTGGGCGTCAACCAGGTGGTGATCTTCCCCAAGACTCCCGACCACCTGAAGTCGCCCATCGGGGAGGAGGCCTTCAACCCGGACGGCCTGTCGCAGCGGACCATCCGCCTCCTCAAGGACTCGTTCCCTGACCTCGAGGTCTACACGGACGTCGCACTCGACCCGTACAGCACGGACGGCCACGACGGGATCGTGCGCGACGACGGCGTCATCCTCAACGACCAGACCATCGAGCTCCTTTGTCGCCAGGCCGTCTCCCAGGCTGAGGCCGGGGCGGACTGCGTGGCGCCCTCGGACATGATGGACAGCCGCGTCGCCGCCATCCGCGAGAGCCTCGACATGAACGGCTTCACGGACGTCTCCATCATGTCCTACACGGCCAAGTACGCCTCCGCTTACTACGGCCCGTTCCGTGACGCCCTCGACTCTGCCCCGCGTGCCGGCGAGACGGGGCGCGTCATCCCGCCCAACAAGCGCACGTACCAGATGGACCCCGCCAACCTCCGCGAGGCCCTCCGGTTAGTGTTTTCGCGCCGACGCGGGAGCGGCCACAAGCTCACACCCACTACGCTTGCGCAGGGTGGGCGGGTCACGCCGCGCGCCGCTTAGGCGGGCACGGTGCCCGGGCGTCCCCCTCGACTGCCACCGCCGCCCGGTGCCTGATGCCGGCAATCAGCAAGCTGCGGGGACCTGCATCGCGCTCGGCTGCTCCTGCAGGGAGGCGGAGCTGGACGAGATGGAGGGTGCGGACATCTTGATGGTCAAGCCGGGGCTGCCCTACCTGGACGTCATCCGGTACCTGCGGGACAACACGACGCTGCCGGTGTCCGCGTACCACGTGTCTGGGGAGTATGCCATGCTCAAGGCGGCAGCGGAGCGGGGGTGGCTGAACGAGAAGGACGTGGCGCTGGAAACGCTCATGTGCTTCCGCCGCGCGGGGGCCGACATCATCCTGACCTACTTCGCGGCACAGGCGGCCGAGTGGATAGCGGGGGACAAGATGCCGCGCCTCTACTGAGCCCATATGTCCAGCCAGGCCCACACTCGGGGCCACTTGCGTCACGTCTCTTCATTCACGAGGGCATCCCTTTGCAATAATCCGAACATCTTGAAACGTACGGTCCATACTAAGCACTACTCAATTCTGCCCGCCGCCTTTCGCGCCTTGGTCCCCGAACATCTCAATGGCGGTGGCGGCCACCCCTGCGAGGGAAGATGCGATCCTACGGGGTTCGGATGCCAGGCTCTGCCGCGGCGCAAGTAGCTGCGGCTCCAGCAGCCCTCAGCGCACCTAGCAAGTCGGTGAAGGTCCCCACGGCTCCCCGAAGCATCTTGGGGTCGGTGGCGCAGAAGTGGATCAGGACATCGTTCCCCTCGGACTTCACTACCTTTTGCACGTTCGCAGGATGCAGCTGCGGTTGCAAAATGGATACAGGGGGCCACCTCGGCCTCGCTGCGGAAACCCAACAGCTGCCGTGGCGCAGACAGGCTGCGCAACCGCATTCACGGCCCGTTGGGATGCCGACGGAAAGAAACTTCGCAGCAATCACCTCCTGGTCGACGCTCAGGGCCCTTGACACCATCAGGGCATGCTCCGGAGTGGCGAACGTGACTCGCGACGAGTATTCGTACGGCTGCGGGCAGAGTGCGAGCGATGAGTCAGCTGCAGGTATCTATGTCATATCATGCGTCCATTCACAGCCGATTTTCGCTTTCAGGCAGTCGCCTGGTCTCTGGGCAACCAGAGACTCGCCTTCTCCGCCGCCTTCTCCGCCGCTTTCTCCCCTACCTCCTCCTCCCCCATCGCAACGAGCTGCACCCTGTCTTTGCACACACCCAATCAGACTTGGGGCGCGCGGAGCTGAGCGTGGAAAGCGGCAGGAATACGCTGGGGAGGCTGAAGTCAATCCTGGCCCACGATTCGGGTGGATGGATGGCAGCCTCGAATGCCACACGCACAAAGAATGCACAGCCTGCGGCTGCTCCGCGGTTTTTGCCTAAAGCTCTGCAGGTCAAAGCGCATGTCTCTGGTGTCAGTGACCTGCCCTCTGTAAAGCCGCCGGGCCTCGCACCGACTCGATCGTGTCCTGTCACGCGCGCCTGCGCACTGGGGTACGCCCATAGCCCTTCAATTTTTTTCAGCTGCTCCTTTCCTGGCTAGCTCGAGCGGTGCAAGCGCGATGGCTCCGCGCGGGCAGGGGCGGGGCAGGGGCGGCCGCTCTGTGACCGCACAGCCGGGGCCCCAGACGCCAGCGCTCCCAGGAGGCCCTGGTCGGGGCACGCGAGGTGGGTGTTTGGGCCTGTTTGGGACACGCGAGCGTTGCCCGGAACTGAAACATGCAGCGATCAATTATGTTGATGGCGAGAAATCAATCGGCCTGTGCGTCGGTGCGTCGCAGGGCGCGGGCGCGGGGTGGGAAGGGCAGGCGCTATGCAGCAAGCTCCGGCACCTGTTCCGCGCCCGGCGCGCACGGTGACCACGAGGACTCCTCTAAAACCGGCCGGAGGAGTCACGAAGGCCACATTTGCGCCGCCGAAGACCTTGAACGAGCGGGGTGAGGGGCACGCTGGGGCCTGCTGACAACAGAGCACTGCTGACCCGTTGTCCTCCACGCATGTCCATGTCCTGCACGCAGTCACGATGCTCATGCAGGAGCAAGCTCTCAGGCGGCAGCAGGCGCAGCAAGGTGCGTCCATGCCAGCGTACGTGCAGGGTTTCCGTCTGCCTTTCCGCATGCACGAGCGTCGCCTCCTGCTCTTGCGCCGCAGCCGTCCAGCCCTACGCGAGCCAACAGGTCACGATTCCTGGGAGCATGCCCAGCATGGGGCGTGGCGGGGCCAGGCCCCGCGGGTTGAGGCCGGCACCGCAGCCCCAGGTCATCATGCCGGGCCCCGTGCCGCCCGCGGCGACGGCAAGGAACCCTCCTCGCCCGGCGGCGGCAATGGGCATGGCGGCGACTAGGAGCGCGGCGGCGGGGAGGGGCGGGGCAGCGAGGGGCGGGGCGGTCGTGCGCGGTCGCGGCGTGCGAGGGCGTGGCCGGGGGCGTGGGCGCGGGTGACGTGTTTTCAAACGGTGCCTTTGTCAATGTGCTTACGAGGCTACGGCCCCGATCGACCTCTGACGACTTACAGAGTTGTCTGGTGGCCTCTGGGCCCCCGATGGCCGCCCCGTGCCACTGATATGTGTGCCTGACGCCGCGATGAGCCTCGTCTCCATCTCAGCCACCTCCTGCTCCAAAGTCATCGTGCGTGCCTGCCGGCGCACGAGTGACGACTGCCGCCGCGCCGCCGCGTGCTGCGGCCAGGAGACGGCAGTGAGTTGAGACGTACCCCGCCAGGTCCCGCAACCAAGATAGCGAGGCAGCCAACAGAGCTGTGCATAGCCAGGTCCTTCCTTGGCAAGCCAACAGCCGGGACACTCGAGGCGCTCCAACTCACGTCGACGCTCTCCCGCCCGCCCTCGACGTCTCGGTCGGCTGCAGTGTCCCCTGGACCACCGCGGGCGGGGTCGCTGTACGTGGGCGCCATGGGGATCACCCCCACGGCGTGCACATACGTGAAGGCCTCCTTGCCACCCTCGTACTTGACCGGGAGCTGGCTCCGTTCCTCGTTCCAAGCCAGCGCCTGCAGGTTGCGCAACGAGGTGGGCGAGGCGTGGACAGCGTGGGGCATCCGGGCCACGGCGGTGGAACACTCGCAGGCGTTGTTGCTAATGCCTCATACAGGGTCCAGTATCATCGTCACCATGTAAGAGTCCGCGTCGCACCTTAAGCACGGCCCGTTCGCTGCCGAGCAGGGCGCTGTCGGCGGGGAAGATGGCCCGGGCTCTCTGGAGGCACTGCTCCAGTGACCGATAGACGTATAGGCCGCCCCGGTGACCATCCACGATGCGCTGCATCACCGTCGTGCCCGTCCGGTACTCGGTCACTCCGTCAAACACCGACACGGGCACGCCATCCCGTATCGCGACCACCTTGTAGCAAGTAACGGCCCAGGTTGGGGGGCGCCGCGAGACGATGCAGGGCGTAAGCTGGGGCAGCCACGCGGCACCTGATGGCGACGGGGCGTCCTGTGATCGGCCCCAGCCCTGCGCCGCCTCTGCCGCGTTGCGGATGGAGGCCCTCAGGTCCTGCTCAAACTCATACTCTCTGCGCGCAAGTAGCGGCGGCGAGCTGCTCGGCGCGAGATGAAACGCACACCGCGCGACGACACCGGGCGTGGCGGCGCCCTACCCAAGCGCGAAGGATAACGAATGTGGCCCGTTGCCCAGCGCGTAGTCCCTCCCCGTCCCGCTCGCGTCCACGTTCAAGCGGGCCCGGAGGTTGCCCAGGACGCTAGCTACTTCGATGTCCAAGTCGAGGCTGTCTTCGCCCCGCATTCGTCCCAGAGTCGCGTGCTCCGAGCGCGAGTTGCAGGTGCAGCAGTAACAGAGTACAACGAGCGACTCCGCCACGCCGGAATCTCGCCGGACGCCTGAGGCTGGCTGGCCGCTGGCAGAGAAAAAACCCCGTGCCAGAGCTCCGCAAGACTGCCCTGGATCAGTCACTGCCTGGTCCCATGTCCACGTACCTGCCTGACGCGTGGAGATGGCGAAGCGGTTGTAAAGCAAGACGACTTGCAGCGAGCAGCTCGCCGCCCACGCATGCTGAGTCGCATCCCCACGGCAGGCGCTTGATTTCCCAACTTGTCCGGCATCTGACCAAGCGGCAGTCGCAGGGCCGCGGTGGCTGGGTCGCGGTGCTGCGCCATGGCGGAGTTCACGATGAACGGGGTGGGCCCCAGCGGCCCCGCGTCGACTTCGGGGATGCCATGGTACAACACCGCAGCGAGGTGACGTTGCCAGTCCTGCGGAGCGTCCGCGCTGCGATGCGCGCCCTCCCCAGCTCACAGCGTCGCCCGCTCCGCCCTTTTGCAGCGGGTACGCCGGGTCTCAGGCCCGGCCGCCTCCGCCCATGAGCCAGGGGAACGGGAGAGTCCCGATCGAGGACGAGGAGCCTCTCATTCAAGGCACGCGGCGCTGTACGCGTCGCGCAGGCAGCGCCCGTTCCCGCAGACGGAGCTCCCGCGGATCCCGATCTCTGAGCGAAAGCCTTTGCTTGTCGTGCGCAGAGCTGGGGATTGATTTGGGCGGGGTCACGAAGCGCCTGATGCTCGTGCTCACGATGCAAGCGGCCAAGCAGCCGCAGCTCATGGCGGAGGCAGACGTCGCGGGGGCGCTGGCGGTGCTGCTGGGGATAAGCGCGTTGCACCTGTTCTTGGGGAAGCTGCACTTCGGGGTGATTTTGGGTGAGCAAGCGACTGAGGCTCTGCGGCACACGCTGGGACTCAGCGCGGCGAAAGGCGTGCAGGAAGACAAATTGCTAGCGCTCCGTTCTCGCAGGATGGACCGTCGTCGCTGCCCTCGTCATGTCATGGATGTTCTCGCTCCTCGCCCAGCCGACGTTCTCTGGGCCTCAGTCGCAACCCCCGGGTGCCTTCCGCACCCTGTGCATCCTCGGCTACTGCCTCATCCCCATGGTCGGCCTGGCCGTCGCGGCGGTCTTCTTCAACGCTGGGCTGCTCCTGGCTGGCATCGCAGGCGAGTGTGCAGAGACTCTGCCCCGTGCGCACCCTCGCCAGCCCAAAGGCGGCCCCCGCCAAAGCCCAGTCCCCCAGCCTCCCTCGCAGCCTTTTGCGTGCTCTGGTCGTCCTATCTCGTGGCGGTCATCTTTACGGGCTTCGTCGAGGAGCTCAAGGGCAACCAGACCCTCGTCATGTTCCCTGCCCTCCTCTTCTACGCCATGATCGCCATCCTCACGCTCTACCGCCGCTAGTGAGGCCCCTCGCGGGCTCAACTCCTACCCCGAACACTTTGACAGTTGCATTCAATTCGCAAGCCCGGTTCACCCAACGGTTGGCGCGAAAGTCGAGAGAGTCTAGTGGCCCAGGGTCCCTGCGAAGGCCTCGACGGCGCGCTTGCGCTCGTCCTCGATCTCCTGCGCCGAAGAACAAGGTCCAAATGGTCAGCTGCCCACGGTGCCGCCTTCGTCGCACCGTGCGCTGTGCCCGTCACCCACGCAGCCCGTATGTATCACCTTGAGGCGGTCCGTGCACAGCTCCACCTCCTCCTGCTCGTACTGCTTCAGGAGCGACCCCTTCTCGTCCACCCCCAGCGACTCCCACAGGCCCGTCTTGGCCAGCTCGGCCGACAGGGCCTTCATGCCCTCCTCGCTCGAGAAAAGCACGGGCTTGCCCAGCTTGCTCTCGGCCTGGTCGAGCGCGCGAGAGAAGGCCGTGTACGCCTCCGGGAGCAGGTGCGGCTCCGCCTGGGCCTTGAACTGCACGCGGGGTCGGGGGTACCCACGGTCTCAAAGGGCGCACGTCCGTGAAAAGAGGGCTTGGACTGCAAAGGCGACGCCATCGGTGCCAACGGCGCGGTATCTGACGTCGCCCGAGCGCTGCGGGTGCA
Organism: Protoeuglena noctilucae; assembly: GCA_958009085.1. Taxonomy (NCBI): domain Eukaryota; kingdom Viridiplantae; phylum Chlorophyta; class Pedinophyceae; order Marsupiomonadales; family Marsupiomonadaceae; genus Protoeuglena; species Protoeuglena noctilucae. Next base: position 248,504 of record OY253689.1, read on the forward strand.
CCTTGCGGACGGAGTCTTGCGCGTTGCGGACCAGGAGCTCGCGCTGGAAGGCAACCTGGTGCCACCGCTGGAGGATGCCGTGCTTGTCCTTGAGCGAAAGGACGCTCTTGACGAAGCTCGCCACGCCGCCCCCGTTGGACGAGGAGGGCGTCTCGATGGCCTCCACGGCCGCCTGCGAGGGAGGTGCGGGGTCTGCCCGTCCTGCCCGGGCCCGCGGGCGAAAGCGGACGGCGAGTCGCGCGGCGCCGATCAACGACCACGCTCCCGTGCGGGACCGGCGGCGGGCGACGCGCCTTGAAGCCCTCGACCGCCTCCATCTCCTTCACGGCCGTGTAGATGAGCGGATCCACGTTGGCCTTGGCCGCCTCCGCGTCCCAGGACTCGTACTTGGCGCGCTGGGCGGCCCAGAACTGGTCGTGCTCCTTGTCGCGCGCCCCGGACGACAAATCGGCCTGGTACTGCTTCTTCTTCGCTTCGAGCGCCTCCTTCTCCACCTGCTTCACGAACTGCTCCAGGCTGGACACCTCCTGGGGAGCCGCAGCCAAAAACCGCCCTGCCAGCGGCGTGTTCCCAGCGGCCCGGGCCAGGCCCGCGCCCAGACCCTGCGGAGGGAGGGCTGGCAGGCATTGCGGGCGCCACGCGGGGCGCGAGCCGGCTCCCCGCACGCTCCTCGCGCGGCATGCTGCATTTGAGAGCGATCGTTGCCACGGGGGGCGTCATCCGGCCCAGAACGCAGCGCAGGCCAGCGACACAGTGCCGGACTGGGCCGATGCGGCACCCAGCGCGCGGGGACCCAGTGCAACGCCCAACGATGAGCCCACGAGCTCCGCGGGGCCCTCACCGAGCCGAGAATCCTCCGCAGCGACATCGCCCCGACCGCCGCGCGAGGTCGCCTGTCCCGGCTAAGAGCGAGTCAGCGGAGAGTGGGGCGTGGTGGGCGGGAACAGGCGAAACACCCGACCGGGGAGTGCCCCGTGTCACTGGCACCGACCGCGGGGCTCATCGATTCGCGATGCCACTCGGGTTTCACGCGCTGTACATTCCTACGACTAGACGACTGGCGGTGTTGGAAAAGCATTCCAGGGTTTCGTCAGGGGTGGCATTCCTGGCCCGAGCTCTTCGAAGAAGGGGCGCCGGCCCCCCGAAACCATGGCCGCAGACGTAGCAAACGTCCACGGGGAGGATGCGGGCGCGAGCGAGCATGAGCTCGCGCGGCTGAAGCAGTCCTTCGCGTTTTGCGGGTTAGAGCGAGAAATGCTGTTTGACGGGGCCAAGTGGCTGGTCAAGGGGGCTACGGGGAACGACCACTTGTCGCAGGTGGGGTCGCGGCAGAGGCGGGATCGCCGCGCGCTGCGGCCGACCGACTCGAAGGGGTCTAGGGTTGGGGCCCGGTGGAGTCGCTTGGCGGGGGAAAGGAGAGGCACCGTTGCTCAGCTGAATTTATCGCCAGCAAATCAATTCGATGGCGGGGTCTCGGCGGCTGAGAGGGCCCCAGCGTGCCAATTGGGGGCCATCCCAGGTCATCGTGCGTAGCGCGCCCTCCCGCGGCGCCCACAGGTGTTGGAAGGTGTCGAGGCGCTGGTGGAGACAGGAGAATTCATTCACGACATCGAACAGTCGATGCACGGCGGCAAGAAGCCAGCGGTGAGCCCAGCCACGGCCCGTGCCCAAGTGTTGAGTTCGCCGCCGCTCTGCGAACATATCTTCGCCTTTTCCGCCCCAGTCCTCGACCCCGTCCAATGAAGTCGCATCCAAAATCACCGAGACGGAGTTCTGGGAGTGCAGGCTGGACGCGCGGGAGGGCGAGTGCGCACGGGACCACGAGGTGGCCAGCACGGCTGCCAACGACGAGGCAACCGCGGTGGTAGAAGAGCCCGAGGCGTCCGAGACTTCCGCAGGTGAGCGCCGCAGCTTTCCCGGTGCTTTCAGGCCCCCGGCCTGCGTGCGCGCATGTCGTTGTGTCGACGGTCAGCGCGTCCGCGGTCGCACGCAGCGTCCGGCTATGTGGTGGTGGAAAAGGAGGACGTTGTCCTCGCCGTGGGGCACTTCTTGTCCGTGTACCTGGCCTCGGACCCTCGTGCAGCCGGCATGACGCCCAAGGAGCTCCAGAAAGCCATCAAGTGAGTGGCGCGGTGGTGCGGGGATGCAAAACACAAATGAGACACACACATACATGGCATGTGCGGCACTCGCATGCGCATGGAGAATTCGCTCAGGGCCTGGGCAGCCATTGCTTGTAGCAGGTTGAGATTCCACCTCATCTCCTCATCTCTCCCGCTGCTCCCAGGGTTGGGCTGAAGGAAGTGCGGTCCACGGGGGTCCTCTCGTCCATGTGGGGCTGGGGCAAGTTCCTCTACCGCGTCTCTGCTACAGGTGAGCGAGGGGGGCCAGGGTGGTTCTAGCCGAACCGAGCGGCGGGCTGATAGATCATGAACTCGTGTCAAGGCTGTCACAAGACTTCAACAGCACTCGCTGGGCACGCGATGACCCCGCAGGCATGGCGCTGTTCCAAGTCTACACCAACCCGTGGATCGTGAGGGGCGTGCTCCAAGTGGCGTGGGTCGCCGGCAAGTACTTGACCTCACCGTAGGCCAGGCGCAGTGGCTGTCGCCGAATCAGCGAGGTCGGCGCCCAGCCGAGGCGTGGGACTACGGACCACCCACAGAGGAGTTGGACAAGTCCTTTCTCGTGAAGTCCATGGGGGCATCTGCTGGTAGAAAACACCGTTGAAAGTCCGACCCTTGCTATCTATCACGGGTGCCTGTGGGGGCGTTGATGTGCTAGGGGTGCGAATGGTGACGTTTAGGCCTCGACGTTGGAAGGCACAGGCGTCGACTTGCGCGTGTTGTCGATGAGCTGCCGGAAGAGCTCGCCGCGGGTGCGCATCTCCTGCGGGAGGGAGCGGAAAGTCGACGAGATTAAGCTGCAGCCGGTTGACGGGAAGCGATGCAACGTGGGCCCTCTCTGTTGACCGATATCGCCTTGCTGACCGTCACCTGGATGTGGGCCGGGTCCGCGAGGGCGGTCGCGTGCGAGATGCCGCTGGCGTGGTCGTGCGCGCCGAGGATGCGGATCTGCCGGGGGGACAGGGACGGGACGCTCTGGAGGTTGATGACGCGCGTGGCGCCCTTGACCACCGTGCGGACCGTCACGGGCCACACGAACTCGAGGTCCGGCGCCTCGGCGTGCTCGCGGGCCGCCCAGTGGTGGATCTGCACGCCCGTGACGACCGCGTAGTCGGCCTTGCGGGTGTCGACCGTGAGCGAGATGAGACGCTCCAGCTCGCCCGAGATCATCTGCTCCGCCAGCCGCGTGATCTCCACCAGGTCGAGGGACGAGGGGTCCACGCCCTTGCTGCGGACCGCAGAGCATGGGGGATGTCAGGGACGAGAATCTCAGAGAGCACGCGAGGCGTTGCAAGCGTAGGCGTCAGGTGCATGCAGGCATCGGGCAACGCAAGCATGAGCCTCTGCCACATGCCAGCACTTCACTCCCACTCTACATGAGCACAATCGCTTTCCAAGCACGCGCAGCACACATACAAGTGCCCCCACCGGCCCCGCACGCACCGCTGCATGAGGCGAGCGAGGTTCTGGCGCAAGATGGAGAGCTCCGGGTCGAGGGGGTCCAGGACGAGGCCCCCATCCTCGCGCACCTCCTCTTGCTTGCCGCCCTTGAACAGCTCCAGGCAGCGCGCGAGGGCCCCGCACGCGGTCGAGTCGCCCAGGCGGCCCATGCGCGTGATGGAGCCCACCTTGCCCTGCGGTGATTTGATAGGCCTCGGGGCCTTAGTCGGGGCGCCGCGGTAGCGCAGACGGCTGCGGTGGGCGCGCGGGCCGGGGCGCGGGACGCGGGGCTTACCGTGGAGTCGATGGCGATGTGGGGGAAGGAGAAGAACACGTAGCGCTCGCGCCCGCCGAGGTTGGGGGCGTGGGAGAGGCCCGCCTTGAGGCCCGTGACGCCGCAGAGCATGACGCCGCCGAGTCCGTGCGTCGAGAAGGACTGGCCGAAGACGGCGTGGACCTTGTGGGCGAGGTTGTGGCACACCTCGTCGCGGCACAGGTTGAGCACGGCGATGGAGTTGTCGCCGGTGAAGCCGCTCTGAAAGAGGCTCATCTCCACGCGCGCCATGAAGTCGTCGATCCCGAGGGCGCCGGGGAAGAACTCACGGACCGTCGCAGTGCGGAGCTGCAGGTACGCGTTCTGCGGGCCAAGGGACGGTGGGAGGGGAGTGGGACGCGCGCGGCTGGATGTATACGCGCCCGATTCCTCCACAGACGCATCCGACGCGTCGAAAAGGCGCGCCTCGTCGGGGACAGCGCCTGCTTCCGCGCGCCGCTGCGGGGCTACGGCCAGCACCTCCCACAGCCCCTGCGACCCTCACCTCCGCGCCCGCCTCGTCACCGTCGCGGAGATAGAAGAGCGGGCCGTGCTGCGCTCTGCGATCGGCGTGGAGACACTCGCTTGGATGGAGAAAAGAAGCACAGCGCCGCGGAAATGTCACCCAACACCGACGCCCCTTCCACTCACCCCTCGTCCCTCTCCAGCAGCGGCGGCTCGGCGGGCCGCATGGCGTTGTTGTACGACGTGCGCTTCATGACGCCTCCTGTGTATGCGATGGCAACGCTTGTCTCTGGACGACGGCCTGCGGGAGAGGACCACGCACGCCTCGTTCTCCCATCGCGGGCCCCGGGCCATCGCATCGGAGGCGCAAGACCACGAGGCGACGACAAGGTTTCTAGTAAATGCATCGCGGGCAACGCGGCCGCAAGATACAGCCCCAAAACTTTGCCACCCGCCCCTCCGTCTTCGTCCGGAGGGCAGCGGTCCGGGGAGACATATCTAGCCGCCTCACCTTGAAATCGGGGACGAGTCGGGACGGACCAGTCGACGAGAGTGCGAGGCGGTTGGAGAGGGCGCGGGAGAAGCGGTGCCCTGCCGCATCTGGCGCACGCCAGAGTTTGCTGGACCTGAAACTTGGAGGGAGGAGTTGTCGCGAGCACGACGACAGCGACGTTTCACTCAGATCGCGAGGACGAGCTGCTCCCACAGCCTCGACAGCTGCGAGACCTCGCTCGCGGCGGCGCTCGCCCTAGGTCAACAACAATGGCGATCGGCCTTCAGCTCGCCGTCTTCGGCCCGGCCAGCCCCGGCAGGTACGACCGAAGCCAACGTGCAAACGCTGTGGCGCATTTGCGGGCTCGGAGGGCCCACAGCGGTGCCGAAAGAGTCCTGGCAGAAGGCCTTCTGTCCGCGCCCACTGGGCACCGATCGTGCTCTTAACCAGCCCCCGTCTGTTGCATTTACTCTCCTCGCTTCAGATCGTGCCAGGGTTGGCTCATCGGGCGGCCCTGCTGTCAGCGGGCCGTGTGGAAAGGGGGAGCATATCGGCCGCCTTGCCCCCCGCAGGAGACGCCCCCGCCACGTTTGCAGCGCGGGCCGGAGGGACGCCATGGTCGGGCTTGGATTGGGGACCCTCGGGGCACTAGCGGCCGCCCAGCCGGCCAACGCGGCGTACTCTTGCGTTGGGTGTTCCGCGAAAGAAAAGGCTCGCCTCGAGTCCGAGCGGAGGGAGGTGAGCTCGCCCTCGTCGTCCGTCTCGAGCGATCCGCGTGCAATCGGCGTCGTGCCTCCTCCTCTTTTGCGGAGCATGCCGAGCAACATCTGCATCGCGAATCGCACCAGCAAGGGGCGGCTCCCTGTCGGTCCATGCCGAAGCCTCTAGCGTCCGCCGTCGCAGGAGCTCAAGGAGCGTGTCGCCGCCCTCAAGGCGAAGGCCAAGGGCGCTTCCAAGGCCCCTGCCGCGGAGTCCACGAGCTCCGAGTGACGTGGCTTCCCAGTGACGCCTCGGCTGTTCCGCAGAGCAGGGCGACTGCGTCGTTCCGCCAGATGCTCTGTGACTGAGCTTCCCACCCAAGTTGCTTTTGCGCCGCTCTTCAATTTCTCGCTAGCACTCTCCAGCACTCTCCAGCAGTTTGAGCGCGGCTACCACACCTGCGCTGCGACCCCCATGCGGGAGTGGGCGCTGCGCACCCAGCTCCCGCGAGCAGGGAGGCCCCTACCCAAGTCAGACGGCTGATGCCGGGTGCCGCGTATCCGCAGCTGCTCACGCGGTCGCGCCCGCAGTTGGTGAGAAACGAGACTCGATCCGTCCCACAGAGAGCGCCGCCCCAGAGAGAACCCTGAGCACGTGGTGACGTGCGCGGTGCCGAAACTCATGTGTGCGCCGACGCGCCTTCTGCGACGGGGATAGCGCGCTCGCGGAAGCGAGCTCCCGTCAACATGAGCGTGGGACTGGCGGAATACCTGGCCCTGAACCCCGGGGCGCCCTTTTTGCTCCCTGGGCAGGTTCAGGCGAGTCCGGCGTTGCGCGTCGCGAGATATTTTCCACCCGAACCGGCGCGTCTGCCACAGTCGCTTGTTTTCCAGCGGGATGGATGGGCTCGGCCGCGCAGGGCGTCCCCCGCGCGGCGCCGAGCGTGTCGGTCAGCAGGGGGAAGGGGAGCCACAACCGGCAGCCGCTCTGTAATCCTGGAAGGCCCATGACGAGGATTCCAGGGCAGGTTTGGATGGGGCGATGGACAAGGTCCTCCTCCCCGCAGAGAGGGGGCGCGGCGGGCCCGTCGGGCCGCGCGGAAGGGGTCCGAGCTGCCCTGGCCAAGCTTCTCGCCTGGGTCGGGGAGCTGGTGTTCAAGCCGCTCAACCGCCTCATCGCGACGTACCTCATCAGCGGGCGCTCCATCTCCGCGCTCCTGGACGAGGTCCGGCGCGTCGTCGTGCGGACGCTGGGATTCCTGGTGGGACGGCCCAGGGCCGAGTGGCTGCAGGCGCGTCGCGGGCTCGCGCGCTCCCCTGCATCTTTTGCCTTTTCTCTTGCCTGCGGTGGAGGCCGCGCTGTCTCCGCCGCGGCGGGAGGGGCTCGCGGCCTGCGTGACCTGGCGCAGTGCGCCGGCTAGCCCCGCTGCGCCTCCGCGGCCCACTCCTCGCCCGCGCGCGCCCCCGACGCAGTTTCTGGGCCTTGGCGTCGTCGATGTGCGGCGCGGCCACCTCGCTCTGCTCGCCGCCGGAGCCTGCGCGCTCCTGACGGAAGGGGTCAAGGTGCGCCGCCCTCCGCGCCGCGCTGCCCCGGAGTTTCCGGGAAGACCCTCCTTGACAAATTCCCGAAGTCATATTCTACCGTTTGAGACGACCCGCGGACCCGGACCGGCCTCGCTCGCCCCGCACTGGCTGGCTGCACGCAAACAGTTAGCACGCAGGCTTTTCCAACCTGCGCGACTGCCGCCACTGCTGCCGCCCACTCGCGCCCTGGCCGCAGAGAGCCTTCCGGTACTTCTCTCCCCACGCGCGCATGCGGCGGGCCCTGCGCGCGTCGATGGCGTCGGCGCCCAGCTACGCGGCGTGGGAGAAGTGCGCGGAGCTTTTGGACGAATTGGAGGCGAGGAGCGGGGCTGATGCTATCAAAACTGACAACTGGTCTGTGTTGGCTGCTGCTCTGCTGTTCTGTCGGGTTAGGAGGGTGCAACAGCGGTGCAGAGTGTTGCCCCATTCCCGTGCCGCCTACTCCGTTGTGCGTGCTACCCACACACCCCACACACTCTCGCCCCTTCCCCTAGGGCGTCTCGGACTCCTCCCCCGCGTGCCAGGCGGGGTTCGGCGTCTTCGACCCCCAGCTCCTCGACACGCGGATGCGGTCCCTGCGCGTGCTGCACGGGGAGGACAAGGTGGACCAGCTGGTGTTCTACCTCAGGCGAGGCATATGCACAGTGATGGTGGTGGTTGTTTGTCAAGGGGGGCATGCAGTTGGGGTGGTGGTGTTCAGTCTCAACTTGCCGTAACGGTGGTATTCTACCTCAGGCGAGAGGGGCAGTGGGGGCGGTGGTTTTATGTCAAAGAGAGGCATGCAGCGGGGATGTAGATACTAAGGAGTACTGTGAGGTAAACGAGCATCCGTGCGTGTCCGCGACTGCATACCTCTGCTCTCCCCGCACGCAGGGGCGACTTGATGCGCAACGCCGGCAACCTCAACGACCCGCGCCTCTACCACGTGAGCTGGCATGCGTCTCGATAATCGGATCTGCGTAGTCACATGTAGACTTCGTTATTGCATGTATCTTGGAGCCTTTTTGAACGTTATTGCCCTTGCAGCACCCCATCCCACCCCCTCACCCCTACCCCCAGTTCCGCCGCTCCACCCCCGGCATCGTCCGCGACTATTTGGCCGAGGTGCTACGACAGCTCGATTATGTCGTGGAGTATTCGGGGCCTCTGCTGACGCTGGAGGACAAGGTGGAGTTCTTCACTGAGGCGCGGCACGCGTTTGGGAGGTCGGCGCTTATTTTGAGGTGAGGGGGGGGGGGGGGGGGTGAGGGTGGGGGTGAGGATGGGGGTTGGGAGGTGAGGGTGGCAGGGATTGGCCGGTAGCCAGTCCTACTGCCTCACGACCCTTGTGATCCTCCTCGCCCATCGCAATGCCTCACAGCCCTCGCAACCCTCACAAGCCCCTCTCACCGCTCCCATGGCACTGCCTCACAACACCTCCTACTCCCCCCCCCCGTCTTTGCAGTGGCGGTGGCTCTCTGGGCACCTTCCACATGGGCGTGGTGAAGGCCCTGCATAGCCTCGACGCATTGCCCCGGGTCTTCTCTGGCGCCAGCGCGGGTGCCATTGTCTGCGCCATCATATGCACGCGCACCGACGAGGAGCTGACTGAGACGCTCAAGGTGAATGCAGTGGGTGGATGGGGCTGTGCAGTGCAGTGGGAGAGCGTGAGAGGGGGGCGCAGTGTGCAGACTGTCAGCAGTGCAGCACGTTCCCTCACATCGCCCACCCCACCCCCCTCCCCCCCAGCACGTGAAGAAGTTCGATCTCGGCTTCTTCTCCTTCCATACCTCACCCTCTCCCTCTCCACCCCCCCTCGTTGCAGCACGTCAAGGAGTTCGATTTGGGTTTCTTCTCCTTCAAGACCACCGCCGAGTACTTCCGCCACCTCCTCAAGAAGGGGTACGCCCAGGACGAGATGCACATCAAGCGACGGCTACGAGCGCTGGTGAGTGGGCGTAGTGAGATGCACATCAAGCGACGGCTACGGGCGCTGGTGAGCGATGTGGGATGAGCAGGGAGGGCACTGGAGAGCTGGGGTGGGTGGAGCAGGGAAAGCTCTCTCTTACCCCTCACCCCTCTCACCCCACCCCCACCTCAACCCCCCACCCCCCCAGTACGGCGACCTGACCTTCAACAACCCCCTCACCCGACCCCCTCTTTCTTCTCTACCCCCAGTACGGCGACCTGACCTTCCAGGAGGCCTACGACCGCACCGGCCGCATCCTCAACGTCTCGGTGTGCGCGGCCGACACCAACGAGCCCCCCAAGCTCCTCAACTACCTCACCGCGCCCCACGTGGTCATCTGGTCCGCCGTCGCCGCGTCCTCGGCCTTCCCGCTGCTCTTCCCGGCGACGGACATTCTGGCAAAAGACGTTAAGGGGGCGTTCGTGCGATGGGGGTCGTCGCACGCATTGGCGCCCTCCACCCGCCGGTGGCGCGACGGGTCGTTGGAGCTGGATTTGCCCATGCGGGACATCGGGGTGCTGTTCAACGTGAACCACTTCATCGTCTCCCAGACCAACCCCCACCTCTCGCCCCTCCTCAACCTCAAGCGCGTGCTCCACTCGGCCGTCGGGCACACGTGAGTACCTATGGGTGGGGGTGGATTGGATGAGGGGTCTGTATCTATTGGCTGAGCTGCACTGATTGGCCGGATATGTTTCGCTATCTCTAGTCGTGTTACAACTCTCTCCACTCACCCCTTCGTCTTCACCCTCTTCCCCATTCCATCCCTCACCCACCCCACCCCACCCCGCCCCTCCAGCCTTGCGGAGATGGCGGAGGCCGAGGTCAAGCACCGCATCCAGCAGTTGTCGATGCTCCTGCCCGCCCGGTGGGCCAAGGTGACTCGGGTTATGACGCAGGCGTGGGAGGGTGACGTCACCGTCGTCATACCCTACAGCTGGTGGTCGATCACCAAGCTGATCACGGACATGGACCGGGAGGAGATGGCCTTCGCGTGCGACACGGGGGAGAGGCTCACGTGGGAGAAGATGCCGGCGGTGCAGGTGAGGGTTGGGGTATGGTAGGGGTGATGAGGGGGGTGGGGGTAAGGGAGAAGATGCTGGCTGTGCAGGTGAGGGTGGTGGTGAGGTTGTAAGAGAGAGGAGCGATGTGGAAGGGAGAGCTTGGTCAGTTTGCCAAATGTCGATCCCATTGCCCTCCCCTCCCCACCCCTTCACCATCACCCAACACCCCCTCTCAACCCCCTTCCTCCCCCGCAGACGGCCGTGGCCATCGAGCGCGCCCTGGACCGATGCCTCACGACGCTGCAGAGTCAGGGGGACCGGGCGCCCCGGTCGCGCTCCCGTGGGCGTCTGCTGGCGCGCCCTCAGAACGGCCGCGTGGGGGGGCGCATCCCGTCCTGGGTGCACCTGCAGGCCATGGGGCTTGCGCACAGCAAGAGGCAGATGTCGGCGGAGAAGGGTGAGGGGTGTGGGGTGCACAGCAAGCGGCCCACCCCACCGCCTCACAAAGCCACCCATCTCTACCCCACCCCGCCCATCTCTCCTCCACCCCATCCCACCGCCCCACCTCCTCACCGCCCCCACTATGTAGCCTCGCCACCCCACCACGCACCCACCCCCTCCCCCCCAGTCTCTTCCCAAGAGGGCACCGGCGACGGCTGGCGCGGCATCTCCGCCGACGACTCGGAGCCGGCCTCCCCCGCGCACACGATGGTGGGGCAGGAGCCGGTGGATGAGGACAAGGTGGTGGAGGCGCTGATGAGGCACCAGGCGCATTTGTGGGACCCACTGCTCCCGGGGGCGGGGGACAAGTACGACGGGCTGTCGTCGCTGGACGTCATCGCGCCGTGACAGATGTGCGTGAGCATCGACGGTGCTTATCGACAGCCCCTCGTGTCTGCGACGGGGCTGTCGTCGCTGGACGTCATTGCCTTATAACAGTGCAGCGACGGCAGTGCATTACGGTCCTGTTCGACTGGCTCTCGCTCCAGCCCCTCATGTCTGCGACGCGCTGTCGTCCCTCGTTGTCATGCCGCCCTAGCCACGGGGCTGGCGGCGACCTCCATCTTCCATCTAAACAGGCGGACCCATGCCTGCGCCCGACCATCCAAGCCATGGCCAAGCCACCAAGCTCCACCACTCCTCGCCACTGCCACCAAGCCTCGACTATGCCACCACGCCCAGGGCCTCTCACCCCACCGTCGCTCACCCCTAGCGCGACCCCCCGTACCCCGTTGTCGTGCCCTTTCCTATCTCCGTGCCCGTGCTTGCTTAACGAGGCCCCTCAAGCATCCCCTACCTGTGAGAGCCATACCTGAGAGCCATACTAGCAGCGCATGCCGCCCGTCTATGCGCCCGCTCCATCAGCGCTCTGGCATGGCTCACACGAGGGTCTACGCTGCAGCTGCCCGGCGCCGTTATCGCATGCCGCCCCGCTTTGTGTCTGGCACCCTCTGGCGGCCGCGGGTTTGCACCGCTGTGCCTTGGGACGCTGGGTGAACAAGTTCAAAGGGCGATGGCTTTCATAGCGATGACAACTTATGAGAGAGCAAGTGCTTTGAGCTAGTGCATCTCTTCTGCGCTTTGCACCACCACAACGATCACGCCGCGCTGCCACCAGATGCTGCGAACCGTCTCGGATGCAGCACGTCATGCTGGAGACATCGACTCGGATTGGAGCTGCCGCATCGCCCGGACCCTCTGCGATCACGGGAGCTTAGAGTGTTTTGCTTGTGACACCACGCAACCCCAGCATCCACCTGACCGTGCCCCCCTCCCTGCACCGCCAGGCTGGATGTACACCTCTCTGCATTCTCACACTACACAACCGTTGCGTCAATGAAGTCCGTCTGCTTTGTCAAACCCTAACCGCACTGTGCTTTCTCACCTCGGCTATGGCCAGCAGGCCGTCGAGCACCTCAGGTTGCACCGGCACGCGCCCCTCACGCAGCCGCCGCTGCACCGCGTCGTCCACCGCCGCGGACGCAAGGAGATTCGGATCACGTTCCGACAGATTCTGGAGCAGCCAGAGCGCCTCGGCGCACAGCTCTGCGAAGAAAGCACGAGAGGGCAGTGGTCAGCTGCATACAACACCAGATCGCCCCACAAGAAACCACACCTATTCATAGTCAAAACCATGTCAATCACATGCATGACTCCCGTCATGCGCTCGTTCCGCGCTCTCTGCATCGCCCTCACCAGCATCCTCGCCCGTGGCGATGTCGACCAGGCTGTTCGCGATGCCGCCCTCGGCCAGGATCTGGAGGTACCGGTCGCCGGGGAACCACGCGAGCATGCGACGGAGTCGGGCGAGGCCCACCTCGTGCCACGAAGGGTCCGGGTTGCGGCAAAGGAAGGCCGTCCCGTGTGCGTAGGCATCGGGAAGGAACATGGGCGAGTTGGGGATGAAGAACGTCGCGATGCCGGCGAGCGCGCCGACCTGCATCACCTGCAAAACGTAGGAAAACAACCTGCGCTCGCGCTGCGCTGCACAGAGCGCGGAGCTGGCGGGGATCGGTCCCAGCGCAGGTGCGGCAGGCGAGCCTGGCGAGCGCAGCGGACGCGCCTTAAACATGATGTGCAGCGGGGACCTCGACGACCAGATGATGAGGAGTTCCCGGCGTAGGCCGGCCTGCGAGGAGGGGATCGGGCGGCACTCTCAGCGACGCCCTTTGTATAAGCCGCTTCATCAGACGCCAGCTGGTCGACTCACCAGCACCTCCTGCAGCGGCGACAGCTTCTCATCCTGGGGCGGCGCGTGCTGTAATGCGCGCTCCATCCGGGCTTGCAGGACGCGCCCCCGGAAGGTGTTCGCATCGGGCACATCCTTCGCCACCGCCTGCTCGGCGATCTTCACGACGCCGAACTTCTTGCTGGGCTGCAGGAGCACGGAAACTAGGAAACGTCGTGCTGAAGGTATCGCCGCGAGCAGAGCGCCGATGCAGCGCCTGGACGGAGCTGGTCGACGTGAAAGCCCCACCTTGATCTTAGAGAGCGCCCGATGCTGCTGACGGAGCACTGACGTCGTTGCTTCGAGGGAGTAAGACGTGTTGCACGGAGCGCCGGCGCGGGCAGCTGCCGCGGCGGCCGCAAGCAGCCTCCATCCCCGCTCCATGACGGCAGCCCCGTTACACCGCCGAATCGCCCCTTCCCCGCCCAAACAGTCGAAAGTGCAAAAGCCTACGCAAAACGCGTCAAGTATCCGGCGCCTCTGTGGGGATCGGAGAGGCTCACAGGCGATGCGACGGGCATGCTATGTTTGGTGGGGCCGTGCGGAGTAGAGAGTCGATGTGAGACGCGAACCGCGCAGAGAGAGACACTATGAATGCCGTGCGTTTATCCCACCGAAGGCTGCGCGGCGCTTCTTGCGCGGACGGGCCCACTGGCAGCGAGACTGACTGCAGACGCTCCACGCCTTTACGGCCCAGCTATTCAAACAATCAGCTACGCTCAGGCAGCAAGGCTGACCAACGTTACAACTGCTGCCAACCACCACCACCACAACCGCCGCCACCACCACACCCTTTCCCCTCAACTTGCCTACACTTAGCCCACCCCATGCTCCTCCCTACCCAACACCCCCCCTCCGGTCACGCCTTGGACATGACGGCCCGGTGCAGGTAGCAGAGGTGCTCCGTGTACGACTGCAGGCCCGGCCCACGGTCCTCCACAAAGTAGGGCAGGACGTACTGCTCCTGCAATGGGGGAGCATTAGAAACAGGGGATGAGGGGATGGGACATGGAGACGGAAGTGAGTAGAAGTCGGATACAGGGAATGGGACATGCAAACCATCCATTGACGCGACCTTGCCACCGCCACCACCCCGCACCCAGCTGCACTACCTCCCCACCCACCACCCAACCCAACCCAGCCCAGCCCCGCCACCCTGCGCATCGACTCACCTGGGGGTCTCCCTGCTTGACGACGAAGCAGAGGGGATGGGAGGGGTTGCCCCTGCGCAGGTGTGCCACCACGTTGTTGAGGCGCTTGGACATCGGGGAGTCGCGCGCTGGCTCAATCTTGGCAGCCTGGAGCTCCTGCTGGGAGGCCTGCTGGGACAGACCGAAGACCTGGGAGGGGGGGAGGCGGGAGAGGGGGGTGTTTGTAAGGATTCTATAGTAGTACTAAGGAGGGTGAGAGACAGGTATCGATGGTATGCTCGCCGTGCCTTATGCAACAACACAAGCGTTCAGTCGTGCCGTGGCTGATGTTTGACACTAACAAGCACCCCTATCCCACCCCATGTGACCCTGTAACTACCCTTTCTCCTTTCCCACACACATCCCCTCGCCCACTCCTCCACTGCAACCCCACCCCACCCCACCCCATCCCACCCCACCCAACACACAGCCAGCCATCCGCCACCCCTCACCTGCATGATGAACTCCGGGGCCACGGCCCTGCCCAGCAGCAGCACGAAGATGCGTCCCGTGTCGAGCAGGTATGCCCCCTTCAGGTCCAGCCGCTCGAGGGTGAGGGGCAAACGGGGCGGCATGACGCATTGGCCGTCGTGGCCAATCGTGCCCCAGGGCCCAGAGGGGTCCGACACCAGGTACAGCCCCGGGTAGCACAGGTGCGCGATCTGGTCCGTGTTGAGGCACATGACGTCGAATCCCATGGAGATGCGCTCGTCGGGCGCCACGTCCTTTCGTGACCCACGCAGCGCGCCGAACTTTGTGGCGGCCAGGCACAGCAGGGGCAGGACGGCGAGGTTGCGGGGGTAGATGAGGCGGTTGGCCACGTAGCGGGCCGCGGAGGCGTGCAAGAGGCGGTACTCCTGAGGGGGGGTGTGGGTGGGGCAGGGGGGGTGAGAGGGTGTGTAACACAAGGTGGTCAGGGACGGGTCTGGGGTAGCCCAGTGGTCGAGGGATGCACGTCGCATGCAGCTGTCGCGCACGTCAGCACCCCTCACGCACATGGTCACCTGCAGATGTCCCATCGCGTGTCCAACACCTGCACGGCACCTCTCACGCAACGCTCACCTGCAGCGCCTGCGTGAGTCGGAACATGATCGAGTCCCGCGCCTCCTGCAGCCTCCCCTGATAGGACTTCTCGACGGCCAGCTTGGTCAGCATGGCCGCGCACGCCGCGCCATCCGCGTGGTTGTACATCTCCCCAATGTCGTTTGTCACAGGGACCTGCGAGAGTGTTAACAAAGGATCTCTATGAGTTGGGATGCTGCGCCACTTGCTCGCACCTGCAACGTACCCTCAACGCACCCTCAACCCCACGCTGCCGCCCATGCTCAGCCCTGCTCTGCACAACCGCTTGCTAACAACGACCTCTCCCCCACCCCCATTTCCTCGCCTGCATGGTCATGACCCGGATGCGCCTCTCCCCGCATGACGCGGTGTACAGCAGCGCCCCCTGGATATAGGCGACCTGGGAGGTGAGCATCGACTCTTCCAGGGCAATGTCGGCAGAGAAGCTCTTGTCCTGGTCCACGCAGGGGATGGCCAGGAGGTCGCGGGAGCGGATGTAGAAGTGGCCGTGGAAGGAGGAGATGGTCAGGCCCTTGGAGCACCTGGGGGGAGGCGTTGTGTGGGGTGAGATGAGTGGGGTAGCGAGAGGGTGGCGCATGGCGTGGCGAGTGGGGTGGCGAGGGTAGCATCTGAGGTGGCAAGCGGGGCAACAATGACAGCAAAGTAATCACAGCCGCTTTGCACCTCACACACCCTTCTTCCACCCAAAAACACTCACCCCCTTCCGGTGCCTATGCGCTCCACCGCACCGCCCCGCCACCCCGCGCGCCTCTCCGCCCAGCGCTCACCTGAGCCTCATTACGGCCTCCCACGCCGTCTCCCTCGACAGGTTCCTCGTCAACTCCGCCTCGAGCTTGGCCGCCTGCTGACTCGCGGAGAACCCGGGGTAGTAGTACAGATTCCCCGACGTGTGGCGGGGCATGGCCGCGAGCGACGCCAGGTCCATGTAGGTCTTGCCGAACGCGAACGCGTCGACCGTGATCTGCGCCCCGACGCAGTCCGCGGCGAATTTCTTCCAGAAGGGGTCCTCCGGGTTGCGCATCGTGTGCTCGCGCTCCGTGCCGTAAAGCGTGGGGTTGTCGCGGTTCTTGATGCGCCCGACGCCCAGGGACGGCGTGGCGGCCTGGAACAGCATCATCTTGCCGCCCAGGTAGCTCATGCACAGGAAGGCCGCCTGCAGCGCCGGGCCCGTGGCCGAGTCGCCACAGACGGTCGATGCGAACGTCCCCGGGAGGGCGTCGAGCAACGCCTCGATCTCAGAGCGGCTCTCGTGGAGCGAGGCGAGGAGGTCCGTGGGGAGCGGTACGAAGGGATCGTCCAGCTCGGGTACCACCAGCATCTGGGGCTGGCCCGAGGGGGGCTTGAGGTGGTAAAAGTGGAGCGTGCGGTCGAAGGTGAGGATGCCGACCTTGGTCCGCTCGTCGCCGGGGAGCGCGTCCAGTGCGGCGCGCACGGTGCGGCACACGGTGGCCAGCATGCCGGACTGCACGGCCTGCGCCGAGACGTCGATGACAAAAAAGTACGAGGGCGGCATGGGCGGGCGAGTGTAGTACTCGATCGGGGCGACGAACTCGACGCAGCCGCGCGACAGCTCCGGGCGCTCGTGGCGGTCCCTGCGCTGGTTGGTCTCGTCCAGGGTGCTGGGGGGGGCGATGAGTGGGTTACGGGGTGAGGGTGGGGTGGGGTGCAACGACGGGGAAAGGGTTTAAGATGGGGCGATGAGGTGCATAGGGCATAGAGCAGAGGCAATCCATGACATACCCATGCACCCCTGCCCATCCCTGCCCACTCAGAAATCGCCAGTGGTTGCGTGACGTACAACACGTTGCGCACTCTCACCAGAAGTACTCGACGGGCACTTCGTTGAGGAGGGCGCACACGTTGCACCGCCAGCGCCTCCCCCCGTCCGCCCACTGGACGAAGGGGTTGACGTAGGTGCGGCAGGTGCGGCACCGGACGATGCCGGCGCTGCCCAGGTCCACGACAGGGACCTCGTTGTCGACGAGCGGCTGCACCACGACGCTCAGCGGGAGCTTCCACCGCTGCCGCAGCTGCTGGCTGTTGGGCATGGCGCTGCAGGTCAGGCGCATGTACTTGGCCGGGCAGTTGGCGGGGTGCAGGGGCTCCGGGGGCGCTAACAACGCCACGGCCTCATCACCGATCGGCCGGGGGAACTCCTCCGGGTTAATACCCCCCGACTGCCCCGGCACGGCGCTGCCCAGCGACAGGGACGCAAACTGACTCAGGAGCTGCTGCTCGTGAGCGGGGTCGACCCCGAACGCCCCAAAGCCGGGGCCGGGGGGCAGGACGCCTGTGGTGGGTGACGGGCCAGCGGGGCCGTCGTAGGGAGCCCCGGGAGGCCTGCCGTCCATCTGCAGGTAAAGAGAGGTTGTGTTGGGCGTGAGAGGAGGCTAGGGAGCAAAGAAAGGAGGGCTAGGCGGGCAGGGGTGGAGGAGGGTGCCTTGGCTGCATGGGTCCACGGTGGCTATGCCATGAGATCAATCAGACAGATCACAACTTGGCTGATCGGGCAAGCGCAAGCAAATGCTCACCGCGTGGCTCGAGGGCATGCCCGGGACGGGGCCCATGGGGCGCATGGCACCGGTGGGCGGGGCCGCCATGGGGGGCATGGTGGGGGGCCCTGTGCCGGGCATTCCGGGCGTGGAGGGCACGAGCATCCCCGGGCGTGCCATGGACTGTGGGGGGCCTGAGAAGGGGGCCGAGCCCGGCATCGAGCCAGGGGGCATACCCTGACCGGGACCCATGCCGGGGCCTGGGGGCATACCCGGTGCAGCACCCATGCCAGGGCCGGCACCCATGCCAGGACCGGGGGCCATACCCGGGCCGGGACCCATGCCTGGGCCCGGCATCGATGGCTGGGCAGAGCCGGGGGGACCCATGGGGCGCGAGCCCGGGGGGGTCATCCCGCTACCCGGGGGCCGCATCGCCGCCTGCGAGCCGGGCGCCGGGCCGGGAGCCATGCCGGGCCTGGCCATGCCGGGTTGGGGGGCCCCTGGCATGCCGCCCGGGCGCGCCATAGGCATGGAGCCAGGTTGGGTGGGCACGGGCCCCGGTGCAGAGGTCATCGGGCCGGGCCCGGGCATTCCTGGCCGCATGGCCTGTGGCTGCATGGGCCTGCGAGCAGTGCGGAGTGCGGAGGGTTAGGAGGATGCTGTCGACACGGCAGCAACCGTGGGCAGTGCCTAGCAGGGGCGCGGGAATCACCTAGCGCCTCCCCCGGGAGCACCCATCGGATTGGAAGGGCCCATCCCGGGCTGCATCTGCGCCCCTGGATAGGGCGCGCCCGACTGTCCCATGGGGGCTCCAGGCACGCCATGGCCCCCCGGCATGGGGAAGCCCGGCTGGCCCGGCCGAGGACCGTTAGGCGCGCCCTGCGGAGCGCCCATCATCATCTGCGGCTGCTGCATGCCAGCTGGCCCCGGCCCGCCCGGGGCGCCTGCGAGGGAGTGGCGACGGTGCGGACCTGACGAGGTGCCCCCAGCTGGGTGCGGACGGTCCGCGAGGCGCGCGCCCGGGTTCCACAGCGCAGATTCTTAGCCACTGACATCGTCGCGCAAGCCCAGATCCCGCGAGGCGCGCGGCGCGGGCGAGGAACATCTGCGCGCCTGATGGCGCGACGAGTCCGGCGCCCAGCCAGATCCCGGCGCAGGCACGCGTGCCGGATGGCCCTGCAGTCCCCACCTGGAGGCTGGCTGTATGCCCCAGGCGGCGCACCGGCGGGCGGGCGCTGCTGCCACGACATTGCGGAGTCCAGGACGTGGGCGCGCCGCGGGTCGCGGCGCAATCACCCCGCAGAACCAGCGTTTCAAGCTCCAATGCGAAAGCGACCGCACGGATCCCGGGGCTGGGCCTGCGATCGCCCCCACGCTCGCACTGCACGAACACTGGCCCGATCCCGGGAGCAAGGCAGCCGATGGCGCGTGCGGCAGGACGCCTGGTATTCCCGCGCGAGGGCCCACCGGCAGGCGCCTTCAGGGCCTGCGCCATTGGGGCGACATGGCCGGTCAGACGGGGGTCCGGACATCAGGGTCTTTCAGCCCGGAAACCGCCCGGCAGGCCCCGGAGACGGCAGAGAGGAGGACTTTGGCAGGAAATCTACCTCGTGTTGCTGGAAGAGACTCGCGGGGTGGACCATGGCGCGCGTGGTGGCGCCCACTGGCCAGCTGGCCGCCGTGCGGGCGGTGCGGCCCATCCAGGCCTCCCGTCCCGCCATGCTCCGTTCGGACTTCGTGGGGACGTCGGTGTCGTCCATGTGCTCGTCCATCGCCGGTGAGACGCGCCTTAACCGGGAGTCAGGGGCCTTTGCCGCCCGGCATGTCCAGCGCGGCTGAAAGAGCGTTACCAAGCGCGGATGTCGCGTGGCTCGCGGGCCCTTCCCCGCCCCCCTCGAGCGAAACGCCGCCCCTGACATCGCTTGGCGGTCGACAGCGCCGTCGCAGGCCCTCCTTTCGCTATGCCGTGGGTCGCAAATCACGTCGCGTGCATGTGCGAAAGTCGTGCCGCCCTTCCGGACGCGCGGGGGAGCTGCCACTGCCCCGGGCCTCGACATCCACTCCCCCTGTCCCGCAGGAGCGGCGGTCGCGATGGTGCAGGCCGTCGCCGCCCCTCTCGTGCGCGGGTTTTTCGTGGAGGCCAACGCCAAGAAGTCTATTGGCTGCACCAAGGAGGGGACGAGCCGCAAGCGGGCGCGCGTCTCAGGTGCGTGGCCGGAGCTCGCCGAGCCCACGGCGCGCTTGGGCTTGTGCAACCTGCGCTTCGTGCTCTTGGTGAGCTACCTGACGGGCCCCTTGCCGCCGCCCCCGCGCAGGTTTCCTGACGCGGATGAAGATGTCGCAGGGGCGCAAGGTGCTCGCACGGCGCCGGGCCCGGGGGAGGAAGAACCTGGCGCCCGCCTCGATGGTCGCTGGGAAGGACCGGTAATCGTCAGCCGTAGCAACATCTGCTGGGGCCCTTGCGCACCAGTGCGCGGGTGCAACATAGCGGGTCCACTTGATCGAGTCTAGCTGATTTCAAGGTGCTTGTGGTGCAGAGCTCGACGCAGACGGCGATGCATCGGACACGGCGGCGTCCTGCATGGTGACAGACAGCGCAGGGAACCAGAACAGCCGCCCCTGTCGCGGGTCGCCGTCGTCGACCAACGCCAGCCCATCGTGCACAAGCTCCTCCAACACAGCCTGCGCCCGCGTCCTGTCCCAGCCGAGTCCGGCACGCACGAGCTCCTCGCTTGTGAACCCCCGCTGCCTCGCCTCCGCCATCACTGCGAGGGTCGTGGGAAGCGTGTGCGACCCGCGACGCATGGGCACGGCCCGCCGCGCGCATCGTCAGCCCCCCGCAGCGCGCACCGGCGTTGCCATCCTGGTTGAGCTCCCCGGGCACGGACCGCACGAACCGCTGGCCCCCGATGCTGACCATGGCAAAGCCCCCGCCCAAGGCGCTCAGCTTGCGGATCGCCTGACCCACGTCCTCCTCCGACACCTCTTGGCTCCGGGTCGTCCTGCAAGCAAGTCGACCGGCGTGCTGCATCCAGGCCCGCCAAGCTCTGCCCATGCCATCGGGATGGAGTGCTTTCGCACGCGTCGTCACCGGGCCCGCTTGCGCCGGACGGCCACCAGCATCTTGTCCACGGGCACCAGCCCACCGCTTATCGGCCTCGCTGCCAGGCACACCTCCAGAATTTGGATCCCCAGCTCTGCGTACAGGACGGCAAGACCTGGCATGATCCCCCACTGAATGTCGAGTGACGAACGGGGACTCGTCAAACGGCGAGAGCTGCCTGGCCAGCGTCGGGAGCGTGACGGCCTGCCGAGCCTTGCGTCTCACCGTAGTAAAAGTCGCCCAGCCCCAACTTGGACCACAGGTTCTTCCGCGAGGCCAGTGGGTCCACGCCAGCCTGGGCGCACATCTTGTGGAATTGCGCCCGAAACTCCGGATTGCTCCTGCGACGATGTGCACGTTGCGGGTGCTGAGTGCGGCATCCACAAGCGCTCCTTGTCTCTCCGGGGCTCGAGCGAGAGAGGAACGCGGGCAGTCTGAAGCGGCCAGCCGGATGCAGAGGCTACCTCACCGGATGGACGCGCTATGCTTTTCGACAAACTCTTGCAAGGCCGTCTTGAACAGCTCCATGCTCTTGCGCACGTGCTGGGAGCAGGGAGAAGGGCGTGCTGGCAATGATTGCGAGCACGCGAGGGCGCTGGGGAGCCGGACGTGCGTAAGAGCAAAGCCATGGAACGCTCTTTGCAGATGGCCGCGTCAGTGTCGGTGAAAGCCCCACCTCTGCGCGGACGGCGAGCAGTTCCTGGCCGGCCTGCTCGAGGCCTTCTTTCCTCCGCATCCGGGCCTTTACAGCCGCCATGCCCACGCCCTTCCGCCTCATGAGCCCTCTTTGCTTCACCGATGCTCAAAGCGAGCGAAGAGTAATGGCCGTGGGCCCAGTCTGCAGCGTGAACAGGGCGAGAGGCAAGGCCCTTCAACAGCAGCACGTTTGCGATGACAGCAATGTCAACACGCAGAGCCTTTGTGCAGTGAACGAGCGGTGCGGCTTCTTGAACGGGGAGGAGGAGGGTACCCTACTAGCGAACAAATCACGTTTTGCTGGGAACCAAATTTACCAGGTCCTAGCCCCCTGCCACGGAGCTGCCACGAAGCGGAGGTGGGCAGATGGAGAGAGAAGGCAAGAAAGCTGAGACAAGCCATCACACGGTGCGTCCGATTCTTCAACCCTAGCGTGCTGTGCTACGGCTGTGCCTGGTTGCACTGCTGTCCTGCCTCGCCGGCACAAGAAGGCCTCTCACGCATGCGATTACGAATGCAGCGTTTGCGGCCACGACTGCGACATGGTGTTG
Source organism: Protoeuglena noctilucae (assembly GCA_958009085.1). Lineage (NCBI taxonomy): Eukaryota > Viridiplantae > Chlorophyta > Pedinophyceae > Marsupiomonadales > Marsupiomonadaceae > Protoeuglena > Protoeuglena noctilucae. Next base: position 270,418 of record OY253689.1, read on the forward strand.
CTGTTGCCGCCCCCTGTGTCGTAGTCCTGGATGTCCCTCGTCATCTGCAGCCCAGGGATGTCGCAAGGCATCTCGGGACCGTTGCCGTAGCGACCAACTAAGACCTGCAACAGTTGTTTTACCAACGACCTGGAACGCCCCGCTCTCACCAGGGCGTGCGAGTGCTTCACGATGGCCTTCCCCACCGTGTTGATCCAGTCCTCCTTCTGCTTGTCGTCGTCGGCGATGAAGAACATCGAGTCGGACGCCGTGGCGATCTCGAAGGACGCCGGCTTGTTGATGGTGTCCTCGGCGCCCTTGATGCTGACGCACGTGGCGAGGTCGATGACGCCCCGGGGCACCGACTGGGGCGTAATGACGTCGTCCTGGGAGCGCAGCGATGCAACCAATTGCAGAGCTTCCGTCAGGGTTGCCACTAGCAGACGCCTCGCGCCAGGCGGGGCGGGGAGCGGGGTCAACAGCTGGAAGTTGCTGCGGCATGCGTGCGCGCGCTATCGCCCCTACCTTGAACCAAAACATGCGCCCCTCCTTCATGACGAAGAAACGGCGTCGCCACGTCTTGATGTGCTCGCCTGCGAGGCAGCGGGGGCGCGCGAGAACCAAGTGTCGGCGCGAGGCGACTAGTCCCGGGACCGCGGGCGTCTCGGGGGTCACGGCTAGTGGCGAGAGCCGTCCTGCAAAGCTACTGGATGCGACAGCGCGAGACGCGACAGGCGCAGGGCGCATACGGACCTTGCTTCCACAGCCATCCCGTTCGCTCGGGCTGAACCCAAAATTGCACCCCTCCCGTGTCCGGCCTGCCGAAGAGCCCAAAGAAACTCTGCATTACCGACGGGGCAGTACGTATGCTGCACCGACGGGTGCGGAGGTGGCCCCTAGCGGCCGCGCGGTCGCCTAGACGGTACCAGACCAGCCAAGTAGGTAACCGCGAGTTTCGCGGAGCGCAATTTCAATTGCGAGTTCGCGGCGAAGCTCCCAGGCCTAGACTTCTCAGCTCAGCGATGTGCGCTGCCGGCCCGAGCCAAGCGGTTGCGAAGAAGGGGCTCACCGCCTGGGGAACGCCCCCGCAAGCCGGCCGTGCGGCACAAACCCGCTGCGTAGCCTCCTAGCTAGGACAATGTACCTGGGGCCGAAAAGACCATGACAGTCCCGAGCGCAGGTGCCCAAGCACGAGGGCACCGGTCGAGCTGGTGGGTGGTGGGAGCGGTCGCGCTTTGGCCGAGGTGGCCGCGGCATCGGTGCACCTGCACACAGCTGGGTGATGCCACGTGTCGCATACAGTGTGAGGTGACTGGCAATGAGACGGTAGCTGAGGATACCGAGCATCTCACCTGCTGCAGGACGGCTTGCGCTTGCCATGCAGCTTCGGCTGAAGTGATGGCTGAAGTGATGGAGAGTTGGCATGGCGAAGGAGTAGCCATGCCATATAGCTGCCCGGAATCTGAGTGGGTCGCAGATGACGCCAAAAGGAGGATCACGAAGCTGACGACATGTGCCTGCAGGAGCGGAGGTCGACAGCAAGTCATCGCACAGTCGTGGAGTAGCAGCCTAGGTGAGCCGTGGCTCGGCCAATGTGCCCGACAACACACCCACCTCATCTCTGCAGGAACCCAGCGGGCTTCTCGATTCCCCGCCCTTGCAATGAAACGCCTCCCAGCATTACGTTTACTTGGTGGCCTTTGATGCGAACGTCTGCCGCTGCAGCTGGTAGATTCCATCGTAGACCTGATCACGGTAGCTGATGTTTGCGTCCTCGACCCGAAGCGCCTCCCCGAGTGCGTACCGCACCTCTCCGAGCATCGCCGCGAGCTCGTCCATGGATGACTCGTGGAAGCGCATGCGAGCTCCGAGCAGCTGCACGCAGCCCGTCATCCGCCGGTGCTCCGCCCAAGGATCCAGCTCCAGCAGTATGGGCTGGAACTCGTCCTCGGGAAGGACGCGGACAGCGTCCTCTTGCGTCGCGTCGTCGCGGACGGGAGCTTTGAAGCGCGCGTCGAAAGATTTCCTCTGCTTGATCATGGCCGACAGCTTCTTTTCGATCGTAGCAAACCGCTCAGCCACCACGTGAGGGGGCAGAGGGCGTATCTGCGGGTGGACGCGCGGCAGCTCACAACGGCGCACATCCAGGGCCCGGGCCGGTCTCTGACTCGAAAAGCCCAGTCATGTAATCCCATCCGGATCATAACTTCAAGATGCGTATTGTGGCACCCACCTGCTTGTCGTAGGCCGCTGCGCGCTCCCTCGTCGTCATGCCTTCCCGGCGGACCGGCCCTTGCAACACGCCGCGCCACTCGTCCTTGCGGCGCCGCCCTTCAGGCGATGCGCCCCCTTTCTGCACACGTGCAGGTGCTTTCGACGTGCTACCCATGATCTCGCCCAGAGGTCTCAATCCCGTGCTGGTGGCGTTGCCATGTCTAGCCCGATACTCTGTGCCTGTGCGCTTCGGAATCAAAAATAAAAGCTGACAATGTAGCACAATACAGGCGATGTCACTGTCGTAGAAGTATAGCAGCTTCGCAGCGTTGACCCACACAGGTCGCACTGGCGACGAGGGCAACATGGTGTTACCAACACCGCGCATTCAAAGTGCGCAGGGTCCCGGAGAGACCCCAGATGTGCCGCACAGGCACGTGGGTGAGTGGAAGGGAAGGTACCCTCCGTTGTTGTGGGGCTGATGGGGCAGCCTATAGAGCAGCAAAGGGGGGCAGCCAGGGCAGCAAAGAGGACAGGTGCTTGGCACTACCGGGCCGCAAGCCCGCCGCGCACGGAAGCGGCGGCCAGCGATCCGAACGGAAAGGCGCCTCGATCGCCGCAAGGACCCAGGTATTGGCAGCGTCGAGCGGCCAGCATTGCGGGGCTCCGATTCCAGCCCACAGACTCTCGCGGTCGCGGCAACAAGCGGGAATACGCGACGCGGGGTCCAGGGCGGCACATCCCCCGGCGACGGAAAAGAGGGGTCCACGTCAGCAACAACGATCAGCGTACGAGCATGCAAGGGTCGGGAAGCAATGACCCAGGGTGGCACCGGACCCAGGCAGAGTCACTTCTACAGCACAGCATCCTGTGCAGGGCGAAGCAGGGGTATTGGAGGATTGGTGGATGGTGGGTGCGAGCGAGTGCAAGAAAACGGCGCTCCCGGCGCGAGGATCCGGGGAGCGCTGAGCAGCGCAGAGGCCACAAAGGGACCATTGCTCCCTGCGGCTGTAGCATTGTGCGTGGCGCGGGGACGGAAGGTGAGTGGAAGGGGGAACGGAGCCGACAGGGTGCAAGCCCGGCAGCAAAAGGAAGGGCTCCTGTCGTGATGTGGGGCGTGAAACGCGGAAAGGGACGGGCAGGGCACAAGGGACGGGGGACTGAAGCGGGCCCAGCTGCCCGAATGGCACGGTCGTGAGTGAAGGCAGGAGGGCGTGGTGGGCCGGTCAGTGGGCCGGTCAGTTGGGCATCTGGACCCTCCATCCAGTCTCGAAAGTGCGGGGCCCGCGCCCCTCGCAGTGGATCTTCCACATGCCAAAGAAGACGCACTCGAGCTCCCTCACCCACGACGCTGCGAGCGGGGGCAAAACGGGCGTGTTTGGCGAGCGACACGACCACACTCCACCCCACCACACCACCCGAGCACACCCGTACCCGTCTCCCTCCTCACCGGTATCGAAGAGCGGGCAGTTGAGCCTGTTCCGCCGCAGCTTGTCCCTCAGGGCGGGGCGGCGGCCGTGGTCGACCCCCAGCTGAATGGCGAGGTCCTTGTACTCCTCATGGGACGACACGACCATCTCAGGGCACCCCACCGCGTAGCACAGCGACGCGGCGACGCGGGACGCCATGCGCTCGAGCGGGAGCGTGACCATGGGGCACCCCGCCCACAGCACGTCGCACCCCGTGGTGTGGGCGTTGCACAGGGGCGTGTCCAGGAACACGTCCGCCAGCGCCGACCGCTTGATGTGCACGTCCTTCTGCGCCACGTCCGTGAAGATGATGCGCGAGGGGTCGACGCCCCGCCGGGACGCCTCGTGCCGCACGCGAGGCTCGCCGGCCGGCGGGAATCTCAACAGCCACAGCACCGAGTTGGGCACGGCGCGGAGGATGTCCATCCAGCAGTCGAATGTACGCGGATCGTACTTGTAGAGCTGGTTGGAGCAGGCGTACACGATCACGCCCTCGGGCAGCCCCACGGACGCCCGTGTGGGCAGCGAGGCGTCGTCCAGCACGTCCATGTGGGACTGGCGGTAGTCGTTGACGAAGTAGCAGTGGCTCATGAGCGCGAGGCGCTCCGAGTAGCACCGGTGGAGCTCGGGCGGGGCCACGACCTTGTCGACGATGAGGTAGGGAAGGAACTCGGCGCCCGTGGTGGCCGGGAAGCCCATGTAGGAGGCCTGGACGGGCGCGGGACGCAGCGCGAAGATCTCGTTGCGCGCGCCCTTGGTGTAGCCGTTCAGGTTGACGCAGACCTGGATGCCGTCGTTGGAGATGCGGCGGGCGATGTCCGGGACCGACCAAGACGAGACATCGATGAAGTGCTCGGCCTCACGCTCAATGCGCTGGCGCCACACCGAGTTGTCGCTCGGGGACTGCGGGGAAAGGGCGAGCGGGCGAAGCATCTTTCAGGGTGCTGCTGCTAGCTTGCGCGAAGGGTGCGCAACGGCCCAAGGGGCCAGCAATCGGGGCGCAGCCACGCTGCCCGCCTGACCTCCTCTTTGGCACAGTCGCTACGCACCCCAGAGACGGCGCGTTGCGGCAGCAGCTGCGGCGCTGCGGCCCCCGCAGCGTGCGGCCAGGCATGGGTGGATGCGGTGGCTGGCTCGCAAGCAGGACATGACAATGACTCACCAGTGCGTAGAGGAAGACCTCGACGCGCGACCGGTCGTGCATGCCGAACACGGAACACATGAGGTGGCTGAGGGGGTGGTTGCCGAAGTCAGAAGAAACGTAGCCGACCCTCAGGCGCTGGCCGGGCGCGAGCGGCAGGGCCGGCGGGTGCGGCAGCGCGGGCACGCCGAGCTGGGCGGCGTTGTTCTCGCAGAAGCGCGCATAGGCCTTGGAGATCGCGAGGGCCAGGTCGGCGGCGAAGGGGTAGGCCATCGCATGGAACGGCTGCACGGCCGGGAGCGCCCCGCGCTGCAGGTCGGCCCACACTACCTGGGACAGCCGCACGAAGGAGCCCTCGTGGTCGGACCAGTCGCAGACGCACTGCATCGAATGGACCATGTTCGCGAAAGCCTCCGGGAAATCCCGCCGGAGCGTCAGGGCTTGGCGGTAGGCGGCGACCGCCTCGTCGTGCATTGCCATGTCCTTGCACGACGCCCCCAGGTTGCACCAGGCCTCGGGGCTCTGCGGATCCAACTGCACGATGCGCTGGTAGCACGCGACGGCCTCGGCCACGCTCCCCCGGAGCTTCAGGAGCGCCCCCATGTTGTTGTACGCGACGGCCAGCCGCGAAACGTGCTGCGCCATGGCCTGCTGGTCCCCCAGCGCCGGCTGCATGCGGGCGTACTGCAGGTGGATGCACCCAGTGTAGCACGCCAGCGCCTCGGAATGCCGGCCCAGCTCCCGCAGCGCGTTGCCCATGTTGTTGTATGCCTGCGCGGGGCGGCGACGGGGGCGAGCCGTGCGTGGCAAAGACAGGGCCCCTTCTCCCAGGATGGTGTCATGGCAAACGTCCCCGAGAGCACTCGCGCGTTTCGACACCATGTAAGGCCAGGCCAGGCCAGCACCCAAGCACCCAACACACCGACAGACGCCAGCCCTGCTCACCTCTGGGAAGTTGGGCTCGATCTTGATGGCCTGCTGATAGTAGTGGACGGCGAGGTCGTACTTGCCGTTCTCGTAGTAGAGCCCCGCGAGGTTGCCAATGCTGAGGGAGCACGCCGGGCTGACGCGCACGGCCGCTTCGAGCCACTTCTCGGCCTCGGCAGGCTGCGAGACGTCCTTGAGGGCGCGGCCCATGCCCGCGTACGCCTCGACGAGCGCGGGTGCCACGCGCGTGGCGTTCTGGTAGCACCGGATGGCGCCCTGAGGGTTGCCGGCCTCGCGCATCAAGTCGCCCAGGCCGCGCCAGGCCGGGCCGAACTTGGGGTCGAGCGTGATGGCGTCCGTGTAGCATCGCTCGGCGACCTGCCGCCCAAGGGGCCCCTGGAGCCGCCACAGGTCACCCAGGTTGGTCCGCACGTCGACCAGGTTGGGGCTCACGCGCAACGCCGTGTTGTAGCACTCGAACGCCTCGCCCACCATGCCGCGCTGCAGCAGGGCCGACGCCAGGTTGTTGTAGGCGTCCGGGAAGGCCGGCCGCAGGCGGATGGCCGTCCGGTAGTAGAGAATCGCGAGGTCGACGTGGCCCAGCTGGAGCAGGGCGTTGGCGAGGTTGGTGTAGGCCTCGGGCATTTGGGGCGAGAGCATGATGGCCCGATCGTTGAGCGTCACGCACTCGTGGTAGTTGCGGAGCTGATACTGGCACGCCGCCATCAGGAGGAGGGCGTCGGTGCGCGACGGGTTGCGCGCCAGCACCAGGCCCGAGGCCTGCAGCGCCTGTATGTGCTGGCCGGAGAGGTACAGCTGGTGCGCGTGAGAGAGCGTGCCGCCATCCTGGTCCGATGCAGACGCGTCCGCGGGCCTGCGAGCGGCGCCGAAGTCGACTGCTGTCGCTCCCGGCGCGTCCCCCAGGCGAAGCAAATAGCCCGCGATGCCGTTGACAGGTCCCGCAGCTAAAGCACCGCAAGATGCATGCACATAACCACCTCAACCTTCGATGGCTGCGCGGGGGCGCGTGCGGGAAGCCGCGAGGCAGGCGCACGCTTGCGGCAACCTCGCGCCCAGCGCGCTCACCTCGGAGGAATGACGTGCGTGCTCGAGGTCATCTGGAAGCCTAACGGCCCGGATATCGGAGGCGGGACGCTCGGGCCGCTGAGTGTGCTGTGGCTCCCACCATGGCTGGACGCCGCGGCCGATCCTGTGCAAGGGGAGCGGCGTGGGAATCTCGCGGCTCGCGACAGCCAACCTCCGCTGCGCGAGAGTCGCCAGAAGGCACGGGCGAAGCCGATAGCGGCGGCAGCGGGGGGGGGCACCGGACGACGCGCATCCTTACCTGCGAGGAGGCCGGGCGAGGGCGAGGGGCCCGATGTATGCCCGCCGCTGTGGTGCGTCGAGAGGGGGTGCGGTAACACGCTGCTAATGTGCGCCGGCGGGAGGTCCGAAACGCCCTCTGGGGTCGCGGCGGCCCCCTGGGTCAAAGCGTGAACAAGATGCAGGCTCTCGGGGAAGAGGCCGGCCACCCTGGTCGCAGAAGAGGAGCGAAGGAGGCGTGAGAGGCCGGCGCAAAGACTCCGACTTGCGCAGGGGGTGGCCGCAGCAACCCGCGCGGCCATGTCCAACTCCTTGGGGCGCCCTCGCCTCGGCAGGTGCACGCCGAGCCCGGGCCCCGGCGCCACGACTTGTGCCATGGCGAGCAACCTCGTCGATGTCCCCCCCTCCCACACCAGACGCGCCAAACGCCCGTTTCGATCAGAGCGCTGGTTACTCCCTCTCTGCACCCCGCATGATCAGCTTTGGAACGCGTGGTTTGCGATGTCGGCGCTGGCCACGAGGGGCGCTATTGGTCGGCCCGTCGCAAAGACCCCCGCATTCGCGCTGAGGGACGGCACAACACGCGATGTGGTCTTCACGGGAATTGAAGTCGTGCTGGCCCTCGCCGGCAATGAAGGCGCGGGGGCAGGGCAGGGGAACCCGTCTGACGAGGGCAATACTCAAGACGGGGCCGCGGCTTTGATGGACGGTCTCCCCCGTCTTCCAGGTCTGGTCCGAGGCCAGGGGACGCGGGGGAGGATGCGGCTGTCAGCCCCCGCGGTCGCGGCCGTGCTTGGGCTGGGCGCGGCCCTCCCGTGGCTCTTGGGCCTGTGGCTGGCTGGATTGAGGCACGATCGCTGGCTGGATCGCCTGGGGAGGGCAGGGACGACCTCACCGCGCGAATGGTAAGCTTTGCTCTCCGTGCTCTCTGTGGTCGAGGCCGCTGACCCGGACCTGTGCGCCTTGCCCGCCCTGGCTGCGCACACGCGCTGCCTTACACCCCAAGGTGTTTGCATTTCCTGCCTGTCTCCCGTGTATCCGCAGGTATGCGCTGGCTGGCGGTGCGGACGCGCCCTTTGACCTCTCCAGCGATCCCCCACTTCTTCTGCTTCAGATGCGAGCCACGCACCTCGCACTGCAAGCAACTGAGCTGCGCCATGGCACCGACTCGGCGGCGCCAGCTCTCGGGCCCCTGTGGGCGGGCCTGGGCTGGGGCACATTGCTCGTCGTGCCTTCCCTTGCCTTTGCGTTGTGGTGGGGCCGCAGCGCGCGCAGCCCCGCACACGCGGCGTGGGCCTCCTGCGTCCTCGTACTAAACCCCGCTGCGCTGCTGGCGGATCATCTGGCCGGCCTCGGTATGGGGGCGACATGGTGAGCGCTTCGTGGTGCATCGTCCTGGCTCTGATGGAATGGATGAAGTAAACAGTCAATGAGGCACACGCATGGCTTGACTGCGACGTCGCCCGTGACGCCCGCAGCCTGGGCCTGGCAGTGGGTTCCGCCTTGCTGATCGGCAAAGGGTGGTGGCTGGCCGGCACGGCTACGCTGGTGGCACTCGTTCACCACAGCGCCGCCGCCCTCGCCTTCGCTCCTCTCGTGCTCGCGCACCTCGCCGGGCAGGCCTGGCAAGCTCGCGACCTCCTAAGCACCGCGACCGTCGTCGTGGCTGCGTCAGTCGGGGCCGTCGGCGCCTGCGCCGCCATATGGGCACCCCTCCTCGACCGCTCCTCCCTCCCAGCCTTCCTCGCCGACGCAAAGCGCACGATCATCGCCTTAGTCTCCATTGTACAGCCCGTCCTGGTGAGTCGCGCCATGCCACCTGTAGTGATGTCGACGCATGCCCTGCTTCCGTGCACCCACCTCATGTCAGCCCGCCCTCGCCGCCGCCGCAGGACGCCATCCCATCACCGTCCCTCGCGGGGCGCGCGGCCCTCAGTCTCCTTCAGCGCACGGCTCTGTCGTGGGCCCCACACATGTCGACCAGTACCTTGGCATTCCTCATCCCAGCAGCCGTCGAGCTGCTCCGCCCGTCGTCCAAGGGCCTCCTCCTCGCTCTCACCTCCACCGCGTGGATGCTGTGCTTGGCCACTCCGGGGTCAACCCTCATGCCCCTGCTCATGGCCGCCGTCTTCACGGCCATGGTCGGCGCCGCGGAGGCGCTGTCGGGGGGACGCGGCGGCGCCGGCGCGCCCTCCGCGGCCCTCTGGGCGAGCGCGGTGGCCGCCGCGGGCGTGTCGCGCGCCGCCGGGACCGCTCGCGTGGCCGGAGCTGCCGCGGTCGCGGCCCTCGCGGTGCTCTCCGCTCTGAGCGACTGGGGCCCGCTGGACGCGAGGCCCGCCGCGCCTCGCGCGCCTCCCCGCGCTCCGGCGCCCCCGCGCGACGTGACCCTTCCCACTGGCGAGGCTGCCGGGCGCGGGGCGATGGCCGTCGTCCCAGCGCGGCCGTGGGACGAGGTGACCGCGGCGCGGCGCGGCGGGTCGCTCCCCGCGCCTCCTCCGGACGAGGAGCTGGACCAGTGCTTCCCGGGGTGCTTGCTGCCCCATGCGCGGCGTCGGCTCAAGCGTGGGGCGTCGGTCGGGGTGCCGCCCGCGCCAGGCCCAGACGCGCCCGTCGCCTCGGCTGAGAACGGGGTAGCCACCCAGGGGTCCTTGGAGCGGGACGGCAGCCCCGCGGCGTCGGCAGCGGCGAGCACGGCCGCGGGGCTGGGTAAGGGGCACAGCGCGGGGATCGAAGGGCGTGCAAGGGCGAATGGGGAGGCCGGGCCGGCGCCACGGGGGTGGGCGTGGGGAGGGGTGTTGGCGGGGGCTGTGGTGGGGGCGGACGGCGCAGCTGGGCTCGCATTGCGGGTCCCATTGCTGGCGAGATGGGTCGGGGGAGTGGCTTCGGGGCTCACTGGGACCGACCTGCGGGCAGCGGGGCGAGGAGCGAAGGGAGATGGGCGCGGCGGGCGACGCAAAGTGGCGCCTGCAGTGTGGTCGGGGGGGCTTTTCACGGGGCTGTGCATGGTATTGTCGCTATGCGCGTTGGGAGCTTTTATGACCGTCCGTGCCGCTGGTGTTGCGCTTCCGTCGTGGGCTGACCGTGCCGAGGATCGATTGCTCCGCGTGCACGTTGTCGGGTTCGCCGCGTGGGCGCTCGTGGCGCATTTGCGGGCCCAGCAGGCTTGGAACGCACTTGGGTAGGGCCTCCCCGAGACGGGGAGGGCATGTTATTTGCGATCGCCTCGCGCGTCTTAAACCTCCGTCTTGATCTGCTTCTGACGAAGTGGACATGGGCCGCGCTTAGCGCTACGGCACGCGTAACAAGTCCGCTGAAGTGGAAAGCGTTGATCCAAAGGCCGGGGGCTCCTGGCAGGCGCGTGGGACGCTTGGTTTTCTCAGCGCCAATCACTCTGCGGGCGTGAGGCCTCGTGACGCCGCTCGTGGGCTGCAGCTCGCCTGCGCGCAATGAAGGCTTCTTTGCTCGCGACCTCCGCGCCGGGTCTCACGCTCAGCCCAAGCGCTGTCCGCCATCCGGCAAAAGCGCACGGAAGGAATGCAGAGTGCTCGCCCGCGGTCGAGCATATCGCGGGGTGGCGTCCCGCAAGCAGAGGTGAGGCCACGGTTGCTTGGGGCGCCCTCTGCGGGCGCGCACGCGGCGCGATCGACGGCTGCAGGGTTCTCTGGGTGCATGTGCGCGTTGCCATCCGAAATCGCTAAGTTCGACGCTGAAAATGGCCTCCTCCTCGGCCCCAGGCGCGACTGTTGCCACGCGGGCACTGAGCAACCTCGACGATCCCGCCGACTACGCCCCGGCCACCACTGACGAAAAGACCGCGCTCTTCCTTTCCGACCTTCTAAACTTCGAGTCCGAGCGGCGAAGTTCGGACCCGGACCCGATCATCGAGCGGGCCAGCGCAGGTGCGGACCGCATGCCGCATCCGCACTCGCCCGCGCCCGGCGCCGCCCACCCCGCGCTCGATCAGCCCCGCCGTGACCGCAACCTTGCTTTGTACCGCACGCAGTACTTACGAAGGCTCGCGAGGCCCTCAACCGGCAAGCCGCGGTCGGTGCCGCGTCGTCGCCCGCGGCCCCTCCCGCCCCCCGCGCGCCCGTCGCCCCGCCCGCCGATCCCGCGCCTGCGCGCGAGTCTCCTTCAGAGGATGCGCGCTCTAAGGACGACGCGCGCCCACCGAGGGCCGTCGTCACGGCGCCGACGACCCACAAACCGCGCTCCCGGTCGCCCCACGCGACCCGCGTCCCGGAGAAGCTCGCCGCCCTGCGCCGGGGATTAACAAAGCCCCGAGCCCCTCCTCCGCCACCCCCGGCCCCCTCGGCCGCCGCTGCCCCCGCCGATCTGGCCCCAGCGCCCTCGTCTGCCACGGAGGGCGCTTCCGGGTCCGGGCCAGAGCCCATGCGCGCCCTGCGACTGGACGACGAGCCGCGCTCCGTCCTTTTACTGGAGCGGGAGGGCCCGCAGTGGCTGGAGCTCCGCGCTGAGAGCGACGACCTGCCCTGGCAAGAGTCCTTGGCGCTCCCGCCATTCCAATCGGTCATCGAGCTCACCACGGCGTCCCAGCCACCCGCACGCACCCTCGGTGAGCCGCCATGCGCCGCCATGCCCGCAGACCGACGCAGTTATGCTGTCATCAAGTGCCCATGCGCTGATGCACCCATGCAATGTCTCGCTGGCACCTCTAGCAACGCCCGCCATGCCCCTGCTCGCTTGACCTGCGCGCAGGGGAGACGGAGAACAAGCCCGAGTCGCCCCCGGAGAGCTCCTCCACGCCTCGGGCCTTATCGTCGGTGGCGGCGGGGGAGGGGCAGACTCGTGCGGCGCTGCATGCCGTGGCGGACGGGCGGGGGATGCTGGCGGACGGGACTAAGTGGGAGAAGGTCAGCGGGGAGGAGTTTGGGGAGAACGGGTACTGGAAGCGATGGTATCTCATCACGGGGACGACCTCAGAGGGCGTGCGGTGGGAGGAGTGCACGTGGGAGGTCACGGGTGAGAGGGCCGGGCGCTGCATTTGAGCACGTCACGTCAACGGCTTGATGGAGAGCGACAGTGTGTATCGTGGTGGTTGCATCGTGCCTGCCCGGCGGGGGGTTGGCGTAGCTGACGATCGTCGCATCGGTCACACCGTGCACCGTTCGCAGACTGGGCCGGGATGAAGCAGTTGGGGGCGAAGAAGAGCGGTCGCGCGGCGGACGGGAGCGAGTGGACGGAGACGTGGGAGGAGACGTTTGGGCTGGCGGGGGTGCTGGGGGAGCCGTACGTGGAGCGGACGGCGCGCAAGTGGTGCAAGATGGCAGGAGAGGCGCCGAACGAGTGGGAGGAGCAGTGGTGAGGGATGAGGCTGGGATTAAGTGGTTGTATTTTGCTCGTAAGGCAGCGGGTCGCAGTCAGGATTGGTCCGGAGCAACGTGCCGTGCTGTGGCCGTGCCTCCGCAGGGGCGAGCTGAGCCGGGCGCGCGGCGCGACGTCCAAGTGGGCGCACAAGTGGGCGCACCAAGGCGACCGCGTGTGGCACGAGCGGTGGGGCGAGGATTACCGAGGGGAGGGGTCCGACCACTGGTGAGCGGCCCGCGGAGGATTGCGGCGACGAGGTCCTCGATAGACGAAGCCGTCGTTAGCAAAAGAGCCTTGCTGGTCCATCGCTGCGCTCGGAGCGGCGTTGGTCTGCTGCACAGACCGCGCGGGTCGTGACCCTGCTCGCAGCGTCAAGTGGACGGACCGGTGGGCCGAGCACCTCAACTTAGAAGGCCAAGAGGTGTACAAGTATGGAGACAAGTGGCGGGAGGAGTTTGAGGGCGGGAAGGGGGAGAAGCGGGGGGAGGTGTGGAACACGGGGAACGGGTGAGGCGGCTTTGGCGCTCGAAACGATTTCCTGCGCGCCCCGAGGGCCGACGCGCTTGCCGTTTTGATGTAACAACGTCCATCGAGGCCTGTATTCGCCAATCCGTCGCAGGGGATACCGCAGGGAGTGGGGCGAGGACCACTACGGTGGCGGGAAGGTCCGGAAGTTCGGGCACAGCAACAAGGGCGAGCACTGGGACCAGGTGGAGCAGATGAACACGTACTACAACCCCGTGCCGCACTTCGGGTACCGGCAGGCCATTCGCCACAGCCATGTGCTGCTGTCGCTGCGAGTGCGGCCTCGCGACGACCGGCGGGAGGGCGAGCGAGAGGGTGCGGGCGCGGAGCCCGAGCACGCGACAGAGTTCAAGATGTTCGGGACGGGCATCAACGCGCTCTGAGGCCAGGTTGTAGGGGCTTGTCTAGGGGCTTGTGCTGCAGCGCCAGCTGATGCCAGTCTGCCAGTCTGCCCTATGTGCGTTGATGACCCAGGATTGGCTTATGCCGTCCACACTGTCGCTGTCTCGCTATCTCGGACCACCACCGCTTGAACGGTTTCCAGAGTACTCAGCTATGGCTCGCAGCACTGCTGGCCGTGCAACCAGGCCAACGATGGGCATGGGTCGCGGCACCCGTGAGCTCCGCAGGGCGATGTCGGCCATTATTGCCGTGTTTGGACACTCGAGGAGGAAGGGGGAGGACTCGGTGCGGCTGTATGTCGCCAACCACGCTTCGCATGCGTCGATCTGGCGCTTCCTGCGGAGTGTGCGTGATGCGCTCACACGCTTCGATGCGGACTCGACGCCTGCGGACATCCGCAACGCCGTCCGCCACGCCGTCGCGGCCGCGGAGCTCCTCGTCCAGCAGGGTTCAGCGTCAAGGCTCGGGAGCCTCACGGAGGAGCTGCGTGCTTTCGTGGATCCCGAGAGGGTGCAGGTGCTGCCGCGCAGCCGCGGCGCAGCCATCGGAGCTATTGTTATGGTTACCGGAACGTCATCATTCCATCTAGAAGCCTGTCCGCAGATGGGCGGCGCTCTCGGGGACCTCGCGCGCATCTCCTCGCTCGCCATCCACGAGGCGCTCACGCGGTGAGCTTACGCCGCCGCACGCGAGCCATCGCTGGTTGACGACGAGCTTATGAACTAACAAAGACGATTTTTGGATTCTGCAGGGCGATATTCCGCTGGGTGGTCGCAGAGGTGCACTGGGAGGGCGCTTTGGGGTTCACGTACTCGTCCGAACAAGGCCGTCGTGTGCGCGTTGCGTACACGATCAACGGCCAGCTCCTGCGTGACATCTACGGCGAACTGGCGAGATCTGCAGCGGGTGCCGGGGTCTTTCCCGCGCAGCACGTTTGCAGCCGTCGCCACAATGCCCTGACCCTTTGCATGCAGGAGCGGGAGCGTGGGCCGCCCCTGGTGCCCCGCCAAGAGGCGCCGCCGCCCCCGCTTAACCGGGGGAGGCGCGGGAGGCGGGGCAGGCGAGAGGGCGGAACTTAAGTGGGATTTGTTAACAGTGGCATGTGCAGCGCAGTTATACCACTGATCAACTCATAGCATCATCCCTCGCCCGTCTCTGCCCAGGGAGCCCCGGGTCCGGTTCCCAGGCCCCTCTGCCCCGCTGCAGGAGGCAGGGGCTGGGCCGTGGGCGGCGTCCCACCCGCCCCCACCTGGCGAGGGTGGGCCAAGTGGAGTCGGCATCGGGGATCTATTTGCCGACATTGATGAGCGTTTGTTGGATCCCGACCCTGTCGGGCGCCTTAGGTGAGAAGCAGAGGGTCTGGGGCGCATCGCCTGCACGATAGCAATTGTAGCGTCACTGGCAAGCGTGCGTGGCTGCCGTGTTCAGGGTCAGCGCATCCAATTGCAATAAGCAAGCAGTGCACGTCCTTGCCTGCAGGAATCATATGCAACCTCGCGTTGGATTGAACGGCTCAGCACGAGCGAGAGGGACGGATGGAGATGCGTTGTACTTCCTGCTGCCAGAAGACGAGCTAGACCCGGGCTCCCTGCTGGAGGAGGCACTTGGAGAGCTCCCAACGCCCACGGCCCTCGACCCCGTCGCCACGATCCAGCCCATGATGACGGCAGGCGACGCGGAGTGGCCTACACTGGGTGAGGAGGAGCCACCACCCATGCAGAGGCCACGGCTGGCCCCGAGGGACGAGGAGGACGAGGAGCTGGGGCTGGCGTGGGAGCGGGTGGTGGAGGAGGGGCGCGGGGCCGGGTGAAAGGGTGCGTGTGATTAGCACGTGCGGGTGCTGGAGGGCGCAGATGGGTGCAAGTCATGAAGCTAGGCCTGTGCATTTCTCCAGTTCCAGTCGCAAGGATTGAATGCGCTATAGTTCAGTGGAAGATTAACAAAATGTCGGTGACATAACTGGCCTCCCTAGCTCACGTCACGTCGGTCGTGTTACCGCGGCCCCAGTTGCGTATGGCGGCGCGCCCTTTTGCCCTGTGCTCCGCTATGGGCATGCGCTGCCGCACCGCGCTCGCAACGCTGAGGTCGATGTCGCATGTCTCCAGCCCGACCCTCTCAGGGCCCATGTCCACAACAACCCGGCCCCAGGGGTCTACCACCTGCGCACAAATCGACACAGCGAGGGCGATGGGCATCTAACAAAGTTTCGTGCAACTCCATGCGCAGTCGCGCCAAGAGCGACCATCGAGCTAAACAGGCGACCAACCCTGAACAGGCGACCTCCCTTAACGCGCATATCCGCTCACCATCGCGTGCCCGTGGCTCTCCCTCTTCTCGTTGTGCACCCCCGCCTGCGCAGCCGCCACCACCCAGCACTGCGTCTCGATGGCACGCGCCCTGGAGACGAGGCAAAGCATGGGTGATGATTCGCTACACCTCAAACTCCACCGCCGCCCCTCTCCATTCATTCCGGCGTCTCCAGGGTGGTTGGGTGGTACCTACGAAAATGGCCTCATCAAATTCCTCTCTCACCGCAACAGCACCTCCCAGTGGGCCTGCCCCGTAGGCCGCGTGAACGCGCTCGGCACCAGCAGCACCTGCGCCCCCATGTCGTGCGCAAGCGCCTGGTACACCTCCGGGAAGCGCAGGTCGTAACAAACCGTCAACCCGAGCACCCCGGCGGGCGAGTCACACGTCACCAGCGCATCGCCGGGGGCGGTGGCCCTGCGTGGGCCGAGTTGCGGGGGAGCAGTCACGACGACCGTTCTAGAGAGCCGCTGGTGGCGGGCAGCCTGTGCGCTGTAACAACCCACTCGCCACTGCCACCCACACATCGCCGTTCCTGGTGCCACCCACTCGCCTGGACTCCATGAGCACGGGCCCTGACGGCACATCGACGTCGAAGAGATGCACCTTCCTGTACGTAGCACGTATGGCGCCCTGGTCGTCCACGACCACGTGCGTGTTGTGCATGTGCTGCGGGTCGGGGCCCGTCTCCTGGAAGCCCCCGAGGCTCAGCCAGAGCTTATTACGGGCCGCCAAGTCCCTGTAGCGCGACATCAGGGGGCCGTCCAGGGGCTCGGCAATCGCTAAGCTCTCCTGCTGCGACCGGCCCAGGAACGAGAAGACCTCTGGCAAAAAGAGGATCCGACAGCCTCGAGAAACGCTCTCCTCCGCGAGCCTGCGGGCGGCGGAGAGCCTGCGATGCGCGCACACCGAGGCGGAGTGCCGTGCTGGCACGACAAGCACCATTGTGCATCGTCTCACCTTCGGACATTCTCAAAGTTCGCCTCCTTGTCGCCCGTGGACGTCAGCTGAGCCACCGCAATCCTGCACGCCGCCATCGGGCTCGTTGACGCATGGGCGGCGCGGGGCAAGCGCAGGGCTGCACTCCACAGCCCACGGGATGATGCTCTGCGCAAGAGACGATCGAGCATGACGATTGGATGCCAACTGCCCGGCCAGGGGCCGGATCGGGAGCATGACGAGCGAGCAATCGCATGCGGCAGATGCTGACTTGGCTGTCAGGGCCTGAAACTCGGCGGTGATAAAAAAATCTGCCGATCATCAGACATCCGCGATGTCTAGGTCCTTGCTGGTAGGCCTCTGCTCTGGTCCTTGCTACCAGGCCGCTGCTGTGAGACCGGACGCGACCATGGCGGGCGAGGAAACGCCGCTCACGATTGCCGACTTGCACGACGACCTGCTCGCGCGCATATTCGAGCACGTTCCAGCGCTGGACCGCCGCGCGGTGCTTCCCCTCGTCTGTCCGCGGTGGAACGCAGCGCTTTCCCCGGCGTCGGGCCGCGTCGGCCTCTTCCGCGATGTCCACGTCGACTTTCGACTTCCCTGCGGTACCCGGCATCGCAGCGAGGAAGCTCAAAGGCAACTCGAGCCCTTCGGCGTCGAGAGCGTGCCCCCGAGCGCGGAACCAGCGATGGATGCGCAGGTGCTGGATACGCTCCTGAAGACCATCGCATCCGACGGAATCCTATCGGCCCGTTCCTTCAAAGCCGCCGAGAACGATTGCCTCCTCGATCAGATCGCCTCCGGGAAGTCTTTGGTGCGTGGCGCATCCGCGGCGAGGCCTGCTTGCCTGCATCCCTTGCACGCGCCCACGCTTGGCCCCGTTCTCATTCCGTAGGGACCACTTGACGAAGCGTGTGAGGACGACGCCGATTCATGTGACAGCCGTGAGGTGGCCGCGGAGGAGCCCGCGCCTGGGCAGACCGACGCACAACTGATGACGCGGTGGCTGGCGGTGAGGCGAACGACGTGGTCGTGCAGTGGCACTTCAGTGCGTCAGCGCTGTCTCTCAGCACCGCACGTCGCTGCGTCTATGCGTTCAGGAGCGCGGGCAGTGGGTGGAATCCCTCACAATCGAAAACGGGGAGGTGACATGGAGGAAGAAGCCACGACAGTCGCACGACCTCACGAGCGCCCAGCTGGCGCCTCTGAGCTCCCTGCGCGGGGCGGGCGTGGTTTCGGAGGACTCGGCATCGTCAGACGATGTCTCAGACAGCGATTACGGAGTATGGGACCCCGACGCAGGTGGGAGTGACTGACTACCCCCTTTTAGCAGCAACCGTGCTGCTGCCCTGTTGCCCTGCCCCTGACCCTCCGTGCTGTGGCCTTCCCTCATGTTTGCACAGTCCCCTGCGACCCTCTTTGCTGTCCACCAAGTCTCTGCCTACCACCCACGGCTGCCCTTGCCACCCCTCCCTCCACACCCTGTGCTGCGCTCACCACCCCACCTCCGACGGGCCCTCCCTTTGCTCCCGCAGAGTCCTTCCCGACCCACACCTTCGACCAGCGCGGCTTCTCGGACCTCTTCCCGCTCCTGCCGCGGCTCATCGACCTCCGCATCTACCGCTGCGCCCCCACCATGACATCGGGGGCGTTCCCCGGCCTGGCCTGCCTCACGGGCCTTACGAGACTCGAGGTCCACGGCCTCTCCGGTCCCATCTACCCTCCCCACCTCCACTTCCTCTCCACCCTCCGCACACTTCGCCACCTCGCCCTCACCACCACCCCAGAGGACGCCCCTGACGTCGACGACGACATGGGACTGACTGACTTCCCCACGGTACTCCTCGCCGCCACGCAACTCGAGTACCTCAACCTCTCCGGCAACACCCTCCTCGTCTACCTCCCGCCGGACATATCGACGCTCGTCAACTTGCGCGAGCTGGTCGTGCAGGACACGAGCCTCATGGCGCAGCGGGAGCTGGGGCAGCTGCCGGCGCTCACGCGACTGGACATGCAGATCAACGTGTTGGCGGGCGAGACAGTCGCGGAGGACTTCTACGGGGACGTCGAGGAGCTGGGGACCGGGCTGGGGCAGTACCGCAGCCGGCGGGTGCTGGCTGCGGTGCAGGGGGCGGTGGCGGGCGCTGGGTTCGCCGCGGGGGAGGGCTTGAGATTCGGGACGGCGACCGGTGGGGGTGCGCGTGGCAGTGATCGTGCTTCGGCGGACGATGCGATGTGGAAGGACCTCGCGAGCGTCGCGGATTCCGCGTGCCACGACGCGCTGTCCTCCCTGGGCCTTTCCTCTCTGGATGACCTCAACCTCACCTTCCCCGTGCTCCGTGCCGTCCGTGACCTGAACCTGGCATCCTGCAGCTTCTCTGTGCTGCCCGTCCACCTCGCCACCTTCTCGAGCCTCGTGTCTTTGTCCCTACGCTCCAATAACATTGGTGGCCTGCCCCGCCCCTTCTCGTCTGGGGCATTCCTCGGTGAGCGGGGTGCTGACTGCGGCAGTGTGCGGGGCATGGTGCTGGACAGGGTGGGATAGGGATGGGATGCCGACTGCAGCTTTGACAGCGGAGCTAGCTGTGGTGCTGACCATGTCGGATTTTTCACCTCACAGCCCACCCGTCTTGCATTCTCGACGCAGCGCTGACCCGCGCTCGTCCCTTTTGTCGCCGCAGATGCCCCGCCGCAGCACCTGTCCTTGGATTGGATCGGCAAGTCCCCGTCGCAGTTCCTGGTCTTTGCCAGAGACCTTTACGCATACTGGCATGGCTGGGAGCTTGGTGGTGAGGAGAGTGAATTGCAGGGGACCAGGCAGGCGCAGGGCTCAGGGGACGGTGCAGACGATGATTGGGGGGGCGAGCCTCGACCGTGGCTGCACCTGGGGGCTGCCGATTCTGGGGACGACCTCGGGTGAGATGCATATTTGCTATTACAGCTTGTAATAGCAGCAAGTTGGCATATGTCTTCTCCATAAGACGCCCGCTCGACGAGCTTTCTTTATCCTTTGGCCGGCAAAGCTCCACACGCGCCCCGCCTCCCCTTCCTTCTCCCCCCGCAGCCTCGCTCTTTCCTGGCGGGCTTACCTCAGCCAGTCCCTACCCCTCGTTCCCGCCCTGCTTCCGCACTTGGAGTTCCTCGATGTTAGCAACAACTTGCTCTGCGTCATCCCCGACTCCCTCCTGGGGTTCCCCAACCTCAAACACCTCGACCTGTCCTACAACATACTCCAGGTAAGGGGCGAAGCAGCCGAATGCCACGTCTGGATGATGAGGATGCGGGATGGGCGTTTAAGCACGACGCACGACGCTGGTCGCCCACGCATTGCCCAGCGCTGCTCTGCAGGCAAACTGGTAGCCCTCAACAGCCCCCCCGTCGCGTGTCGCAATTCCCAAGTGCCTCATCTGCTTCCCCGCAGGTCCTGCATCCCGGCGTTCTGGCTGCCAACCCATCGATCGAGGCGCTGCACTTGCGGGGCAACCCCTCCCTGGGGCCCTCGCTGGCTGCGGACGGCATCCTTGGCGTGGCGCTCGCGGCCGCAGCCAAGGCTAGAAGCGCTGGTCCCGCAGGGGCCGAGGGAGAGGGAGAGTCGGGGCCGAGGGGGCTGCGTTACTGCGAAGCTAGCGGAGCGGTGCTGGCGGGGCCGCCGGGCACGCGGGAGGAGTGGGGAGTGTCGGATCTGGAGGCGCTGGTCCGGCATAAGGCGGCCGGGTTGCGTGAGCTCGAGTCTCAGGTTAGATGATCCAGTTGTTTCTGATGTCATGCAAATCCGCCAATGCTGAGCTGTGCGCGTCCAATAGCCTCGCGCACCTCGATGCGACAGTGTGAATGAACAAGCTGCTTCCAAATCCGCGCAAGCTCAATCTGTAGCTTCACTGCATCGCTCTTCCTGGTGAGGTGCATGCGGGTGGGGCACCCTGGCGCTTCGGTGGGCGCTTCGGACCAAGAGACCCTTGCGATCATGTATATGTCAACGCATGATCCCGCAGCGGGCGTCCCAACTGGCATCGCTCGCGTGAGAGCGCTCCAGCACTATCGTGCTCTTTGTGCTCCACAGCCCCGGATCGCGCGATGGACGCAATGAGTGAGGCGCAGACTGGCTGGTCCGACAACCGGCTCATCCTTGACAAAGACGAGGAGGATCGCGCGCCGCTGGAGCTGCAGGGGCATGATGTCGACCCGGCATCGCCCCCTGGATCGCCTCCCGAGCTCGACCTCGACCCCGCCCCCGCTGAAATCGTTGGAGATTTCGCAGGTCATGCGGAAGAGCTTCGTGACGTCAAGGATGAACCCGTTACGCCCCCGGACAGCCAGGCGAGCCGGGGGAGCACAGTTCGCAACAGATGTCAACCCAGCGTGGACGATAAGAAAATCCGCGCTCATTTGCGGTCCATCGCCCCGACTGCGCCACGCAGGTCTGGACGGAGAAGCAGGTGCAGGAGGCCATCACGGCGGCGCAGGGCCGCACCGGGGATGACGCAGTGATCATCGACCTCGGGGGCGCGGAGGTCACGATCACGTCGCCCTGGCTGACGGTGAAGGGCAACACGAAGCTGACCCTGCGCAACGGCGCGCTGGTGGGCGAGAACGGGGGAGACGTGTTACGGGCCATCGGGGCCGGCGTGGTCTTGACGTTCGAGAGGCTGCGTGTGGAAGGCACCGTATCCGTCACGCGTCAGGCGAAGGCGCGCATGGTGGACGTGACGATCACCAGGAGCAAGGGGAGGGGCCTTTACATGTTCCACGGTGCGGATGTCGATCTGGAGGGCGTCGTCATCACGGGCTGCAAGCGCGGGCTGTTCGTGGGGGAGAGCAGCGTGGTGCGGGTGCGGGGCGGCAGGATCGCGGGGTGCGAGGAGGGAGGGGTTCACGCGACGAAGAAGGGCCGGGTGGAGCTGGAGCGGGTGGAGCTGGACGGGGGGCCCGGTGCCGTGCTGGCAGATGAGCAGGGCGTGGTGGTGAGGGACGGGGTGGTCGTTGCCGACGAAGCCCTTGTCAGGGATCCCGCGCCGCCGGCAGCGCCTCCTGTGCCGACCGGTGACGAAAGCGGAGGGGTGGCGCCTGGTGAAGGGGCCCCAGTGGCGATGACCTATCCCATCCCACCCCCGCCACCGCCTGTGTACAAGCCCATCCCCACGCCCCCGCGCGCACCCAAGCCTGCGCCCGGTCGCGGACCCTCCCGTGCACCCACCAAGGTGAGCTTGAGGCCCTGACAGGCGGCGTCGACATGCTGTCACGTGGGGCGCATGCATAGAGGACTCACTTGCCCATCCAGGGGCGACGATGTATAAGATGCCATCCGTGCATTACTGATCTGCAGGCCTCCAGCAGCCGCGGCACGCGGCAGCCGTGGACGGAGCAGCAGCTGCGCGAAGCTGTGGATGCCGCGCAGGGCCGGACTGGGGACCCCGCTGCGACCGTGATTGATTTGGGGGGCTCGGAGGTGACGGTGACACCCACTTCCGGGTGGGTGTCTGTGAAGGGCAGCCTGACGCTGCGGAACGGCACGCTGGCGGGCGGGCTGGGAGAGGTGCTGCGGGCGAGCGGGGCGGGAGTGGTGGTGGCGCTCGAAAGGCTGCAAGTGACGGGGGGCCGCGTGTCGGTGTGGCACGGCGCCAAGGCGCGCATGGCCGACGTGACCATCACGAAGAGCAGGAGCGTGGGGTTGCACGTGTTTGGGGGCGCGGAAGCCGACATGGACCGCGTCGTCATCACCGAATGCACCAAGCGCGGGTTGCGGGTCCAAGACGCGGGCAGCGTGGCACGGGTGCGGGGCGGCAGGATCGCCCAGTGCGGGGAGGGAGGGGTGTGCGCGGAGAAGGGAGGCCGGGTGGAGCTGAACCAGGTGGGCGGGGTGGGCAGTGGGGCGCCGGACGTGGAGGCCGACGAGCAGAGCGTGATCAAAAGAGACGGGAAGGTCGTCGCCGGCAAAGGCGCGGGCTCTAAGGCGGCCAAGGGCGCCGCCAGGGACGGAACGACGGCTCCTGGGAAGACTGGAACTCCCAGTCAAGTCCAGGGCCCCGTGTCCGGCGCCTGGCTCACGAAGGATTTCTACAAGTACGCGGCGGGGGCGGCCCTGGTGGCCGTGCTGCTGCCCCTGGCGATGGTGGTGCTGCGGTAGCTCACACCCCGTGCCGGCCACGTTTGCCCCAAAGGGTACTGGCATGACGGTGAGCAGTGCGGGTACACGGCCTGCTGTGAGTCGTGGGCAAGGGTGGTGGCACAACCTGGACAGTCTCGACGACTGTGGCCCACTCGCACTATACGCTGGGGCTCTGCAGTGGAAAGCAGCCCGCTGCCGCCCTCACAGGGTCATCGTGCGTGGACGTGAACGAGTGCGTGGTGGACGGGCACGCGTGCGGGAGCGGCGGCACGTGCGTCAACCAGCCGGGGAGCTACACGTGCGCGTGCTTGCCGGGGTATCGCCTCACGGTCCTCGACGGCCGGGCCACGTGCGAGGACATCGATGAGTGCCGGGAGATACCCACCGCGTGCGCCAAGGGACACTGCTGCGCCAACTCCCCAGGGAGCTACCAGTGCTACGGAGGGGAGGTGTGTATTGCATCGGTGCTTTCTGTCGAGAGTCACAGACACCCTTGTGACTGCACCTTGTTAGCTGGTAACGGGCCCAGCTTGCGAGTGGCTGCAGGTCTTTTAGTGCACCTTATCCACTGCACTCGCCCCCGCAGACCCCCCTGGCCCTGGGCGAGCAGGGGATGGCCGTGTTGGCAATCGCCTTCACCTCCGATGGGCGGCGCGTGGCGGCGGGGTCGCACGACGGCTCGGTGCATGTCTGGGACACCTGGACTGGCATGCCAGCGATGTCCATGACCAAGCACTCGTCCCCTGTAGCAGCTCTGGCCTTCGCGCCGGCCGGGGACCTGCTGGCGACCGCCGGGCAGGACCGTGTGATGCTGTGGGACGTGGGCGCTGCCGGGGGCAAGCCGCGCCGCACGCTGGCAGGGCAGGGCGGCACGGTGTCCTCGGTGGCCTTCTCTGCGGACGGCTCGATGCTCGCGGGGGCCGGGGAGGACGGCATTCGCGTGTGGGACGTGGCCAGCGGGGCGCTGCTGCGCACGATGGCGGGCAGCGGACCTGGCGTCCTGTCTGTCGCCTTTGAGCCCAAGGGGACGTGGCTGGCAGCCGCCTCGCGCGACCACACCGTGCGGCTGTGGGACGCGGCTGAGGGGTCGCACGTCCGCACGCTCTACGGCCTCTCGGGCAACGCCCTGTCGGTGGCGTTTGACGGCCAGCGGGTGGCGGCGGGCGCCGGCGACGGCTCTGTCGGCGTCTGGGACGCTTCCATCGGCGAGCGCCTGCTGTATCTGACCGGCCACGCCAAGCTCGTCAACTCCGTGTCACTCTCGGCCGACGGCAGCCGCCTCATGACGGTGTCCGCGTCTGACAGGGTCGTGATGTGGGACGCCAAGACCGGCGACCGCCTGGGGACCGTGGGGCCGAGGCCCAAGAAGACGCTCACGACAGCCGTGCTGTCCCCTAGCGGAACCCACCTGGCCAGCGGGTCCGTGGAGGCGGCTGTGGAGCTGTGGTGCGTCGCATCGCTGCCGCCAGGTGGCAAACCGTGATGGCAGTACCGAGATGGGTGGACGTGGCGGGCGCTGGAGAGGGGCTGGGTGCTGCGGCGTGGTACTAGGTGGGCATTTCAACAGCCCAGGTCCCTGTTTGCGATTTCTGTTTCCACGGCTAACATTATGCTCGCCGTGTCAGATACCATTCCATGCCTTCTATTCCATGCATGAGCCACGCTTCATCGTGCCAATCATTCAATAACGACGTCGTCCAGACAGAAGCTGACCGAGTCTCCAGGTGTCTCAGACAGAAACTGGAACGTGATCTTGTTGGGGATGACGGTGGCATTGCACCGGAAGGACGACATTGGCAGCGCGTACCTGCAGCAAGTGAGCAACTGGTGGCTGTGTCTGTATTCCCACCAGCTCCACACTCGCGTCGCCCACTCCTCTCACACACTAGCCCCACGCTCGCCTGGTCCAGTCCCCGGATGTCGCGTTTGCCGGCACACCGCTCAGCACCGGAGCCTCGTCGCAGCCGCGGTCGGCCACGTGCGCACGTCACGAATCGCATTCACCGCCCATCAATCGCCAATCGCTGGAATCGAAGTCGAGGCCTCGCTCCCTCTCTCTGACGTTTCGCGCCCCATCTCTCTGACGTTTCGCGCCCCCCCCCCCTCTCTGACGTTTCATCGTCCCATTGCGTCCGCAGCTGGTGGCGCAGATGCGCGACTGCTGGGTTGGCGTGGGGAAGGAGGCACAGCAACGCTATTACGAGAAGGTGAGCGGGGTGGCAAGTGGGAATAGGGGTGGGTGGCAAGTGGGAATAGCAACGCTGGTACTTCCCAGAAAGGTGACGCAGTTGTGGTGGCAGTGGTGGTGGCCAGTATGAGCAAGTGGGAATGGCAAGGCAATCATCTATATTATACATTATCGAGAGCAATTGGGAATCGCAACGCGATAATCTATTATCTATCATGGAAATGTGTGCCTACTCGCACCCCACCATCCCATCTCCGTCCCGCACCAGCCCTGCCTGCAACAACATCTTCGATTACATTTTACAGTATCTACATCAATTATTATTATAATAGTTATAACACTTTCATCTCACCCCTCTCCCCCCAGTCCCGTACCCTCCTGCCCCGCAACGAGATGCTCCATTTCATGTAATAGATGTAACACACAAATTTAAACACCCCTCCCCCCCCCGCAACGAGATGCTCCATTTCATGTAATAGATGTAACACACACATTTAAACACCCCTCCCCCCTCCCCCAGTCCCGCACCCTCCCCCCCGCAACGAGATGCTCCATTTCATATAAGATATGTAACACACAACTTAAAACACCCCTCCCCCCTCCCCCCCAGTCCCGCACCCTCCTCCCCCGCAACGAGATGCTGGTGGCGGTTTTCTCCTGGCTCATGGCAGTACAGGCGGGCGAAGAGTGGGAGGAGCACTCGCGGCTGTCTGACGAAAACAAGACGCGCATTCTGGCAGAGCTGATGCAGATGGATGGGGTGTTTGCGGAGTGGGAACCAAAGAGACCGGCGGAAACGGAGAAAGAGGTGAGGGGGGGTGGGTGGGTATTATTGAGGGGTGGTATTATTGTGTGCGGTGTGTGATGTGGGGTGAGGGGGGGTTATAGGGGTGGTGTGTGTGGTGTGGGATGTGGGGGGGGGGTTACAAGGGTGGTGTGTGTGGTGTGTGATGTGGGGTGAGGGGGGAGTGGGGTGTGAGAGGGAGTTGAGGGGGTGGCGAGGGTGGTTGGGATAGGGTTGATTGGGAGGAGCGTGGGATGGGCTGTGGGGCAACCATGACCGCCACTGTCATCACCACATCAGCATATGAGCATATCGTGGTTGGCACGATGACGTGGTTGTTTTGATACTCGTGGTTGGCACGATGACGTGGTTGGTATGATGACGTGCTTGGTACGATTGAGTGCTTGGCACGATAACGTGGTTGGTATGATGACGTGGTTGGTGCGATACCGTGGTTGGTTGGATTACGTGGTTGGCACGATTTCCACCCGACTTCGCCCGACGCAACGCCCTCCTTTACTGCAGGGGAGTGGGGAGATCGCAGAGTGGGGTCACGAGTTCGACAGGATGGGATTCCGCACCCTATCCCGGGTGGTGAGTCGGTGGATGGCGAATTCGACGCTTTTTACGGTGGAAATATTTACATATTCATATTTTATGGTATAAATATGCCCGTATATGCTGGATATACTACCATGTATGTACGACGATATCGTCATGAATCGCCCTTACCTGAATTAACCGTACCATGTATTACAATACTCTCCTTGGCCTCCTTTCTTTGCGACAGTCCACGTGATGCGTCCGCGCCAGTCATGACGACACGTGACAGGATGATACGTGACCCTACCCCATAACAGCCCTACCCCATAATAATATAATATAACATAAATGATAATAATAAGAATAATATAATATAACATAACATAATAAATAACAATTATAACAGCAACCCTACCCACCCATTTGAACCAGACAGCTCTCCACCCCCGCAGATCGAGTCCCTTCTGTCAGCCAACGTCCCCATTCCAGGGCTTTCCCCTCACGCCCAGCGGACGGTGGCGGGGGTGGTGAAGGCGTGGCTGGCGTCGCCGTTTGAAATCGTCGCAGCTCTGGATGAGCTGAGGGAGGGGGGGTGGGGGAAGCCAGTCAAGCGGGTGAGGGGTTGGGGTTTGGGAGTTTGTGTTGGGATGGGGGTGAATGGGGGGGGTGGGAAGCCAGTCAAGCGGGTGAGGGGTTGGGGTGTGTGTTTGTTGGGGTGGGGGGGGATGCCAGTCAAGCGGGTGAGGGGTGGGGGTGTGTGTTTGTTGGGGTGGGGGTGAATGGGGGGGGCGATAGGTGTGCATGTGTGTGAATGTGTGTGGTGCAAGAATGGGAAAGTTGATCAAGAGGGGTTGTGTGTGTATGTATCAGGGGGTTGTGAGGGTGGGTTGGGGTGGTTGGGGTGGTGGGTGGGTGTGAATGCGTGTCGTTCAACTCTCGGGTTATTTTCTATCACTTCGTATGCTTGCCTCGCATGCTCGCCTCATATGCTTGCCTCGCATGATCACCTCATATGCTTGCCTCATGTGCTTGCCTCGTATGATCACCTCGCATGATCACCTCCTATCATCACTTCATATGCTTGCCTCGCATGATCACCTCAGTCGACCTCCTCTTTTCGCAGAGAGTGGCGGATGCGCTGCGCAATTGGGCGGCGTTTAGCGAGGGAGCCAAGGAGCAGCAGCTAAAGAAGGCGAGAGAGACAATAGCAATACTATAGTACTACTGTCTGACTGACTGCCATTCCTAATAAAAAAATCATAACACGAAAAATTCCTAATACGTCGCTGACTGACTGCGGTGATTATTATCACGATGAACGACGACCGGTGACGTTGCTCGCAGATCAGCCGCCTGGAAAGGCGCGATGCGTTGCGAGTGTTGGTGTACCACCTTACGGGGGGCAAGGCCGGGGGAACGGTCGAAGAGTACGCCGCTGAGCTGGTGAGGGGTCATAATCATGGAATATTGGGATGGAATATGGAATAGTACGAATATCACGATAACATGTCATCAAGAGATGAGGTGTCATCGAGGGTAGTACTATGATGTGGCGGGCCGGGCTGGGCAATCTCCCGTCGCGATGCGCCAACGAAAGGATCGCGATTCATTTTATCTGATCATGAATGGGGTTCGATGCCACTCACCCCTTCCCATCGCGATTCATCTATCTGAACATGAATGGGTTCGATTCCACTCACCTGTGCTCATCGCGATTCATCTATCTGAACATGAATGGGTTCGATTCCACTCACCTTTCCCCATCGCAGGCCACGATGCGCAGGAGCAGCGCCGTCGTCGGCAAGGCCATGGAACTGGTGAGGCCGCGGTGTTCGGTATTACTGTCTTCATAATAATGGCATTACCGGAGCGCGATGTTCGGTATTACTGTCTTTCTTGTAATGGCATTACCGGAGCGCGATGTTCGGTATATTACTGTCTTTCTTGTAACGGCATTACTGTAGCATTCTTGTCATTGTCGGCGTTGGAGTAGCTGCTCCTTTGGTGAGCATAGCAGATGGGAGGGACTTTCCATGTCCCCATGCACGCGCAGACAGGCAAACACGCGCGTCGTGCGCATCTCCCACTACTGCCATCTCACGCATCCACGTCTTGTCTCGCATGCAAACACGCGCGTCGTGCACCTCTCCCACTACTGCCATCTCACGCATTCACGTCTTGTCTCGCATGCAAACACGCGCGTCGTGCACCTCTCCCACTACTGCCATTCACGTCTTGTCTCGCTTCCCCCATTGCAGGCTCGGGAGGCCGTGCGTGGCGGGGCGTCGTTGGCTGCGTTTGCTTCGTCGCTGTTTCACCGCCACGCCCCACAGCTGGTCAAAGCGATCGAGGCGAACGCCCGCGATCCCCAAGACCTCGTCACGAAGATGTTTCTGGCGAACTCGTGGATGGACTACCCCGACGAGGACGAGGGCGAGGAGGAGAGGGCCGACGCGGATAGCCAAGTGAGAGTGAATGGTGGTGGTGGGGGTGGTGGTGTTGTGAGAGAGAATGGTGGTGGTGGGGGTGTTGGTGATGTTGTGAGAGAGAATGGTGGTGGTGATGTTGTGAGAGTAAATGGTGGGGGTGATGTTGTGAGAGTGAATGTTGGTGGTGGTGGTAGCGGGGGTGGTGGTGGGGGTGTTGATGTTATGAGAGAGAATGGTGGGGGTGATGTTATGAGAGTGAATGGTGGTAGTGGTGGATGATGTTATGAGAGTGAAAAATGGTGTTGATGTTATGAGAGGGAATGGTGGTGGGGTTGGTGTTGTTGATGTTGTGATAGTCGTGAAAGTGATGGATGATAGCATCGGCAACTGATTGACTGATCGACTCGCCGACGGACTGATTGACCGACGGGTCGACTGGTCGATGGATCGATCGATTTACTGATCAATTAATCGAATGCAGGTCCGCGAGATCGTGGAGCAGTATGAAAAGATGTCCAGAGAGGAGAAGAGGGTGTGGGGAAGCGGGGTGAGGGGGGGGGGCTGACGACGATCGCGATGCGCAGGCCAGGCATCAAATTTCATATTATATCTCGGGCATGAAACTTCATGTTATATCTCATATTATATGCTCCGTGTTTCGCACATCCTATGACGTGCGGTCGTCATCAGTTTCGACATTATTTCGTTATTTTTATCTGATTTTACCACATTATTTCGTTATTTTATGGATTTCATGTTGCGATGAAACGTAACGTCTTTGCAGCTCCGCTCTATCCACGACCGCGGCTCCCATCGCAGATTATGCCGCCACTGGCGCAAGAAGAGCTGGCGCGTCAGGTTGTGGGGGGTGTGCTGGCGCTGACGATGGCGGGGTTGCGGCTGGGGACGGGGCAGGCGAGTCCGCTGTTATCTTATGCATGTATGTGCATGTTCTGTATTCTTATATACTTATATGTATGTTCATGTATGGGGTGTGCTGGCGCTGACGATGGCGGGGTTGCTGCTGGGGACGGGGCAGGCGAGTCCGCTGTTATGCTGTGCATGTATGTCTATGTTATGGATACTTATATACTTATATATATGTTCGTATATGGGGTGTGCTGGCGGTGACCATGGCGGGGTTGCGGCTGGGGACGGGGCAGGCGAGTCCGCTGTTATGCTGTGCATGTATGTGTATGTCCTGGATACTTATATACTTATATATAGTGTGAGTATATATATACACTATACGATAGAAGCATACGATGCACACGGTGTCGAGCATCCCTCCTGCCTTTCGCAAACGTGCTGTGTCGCATGCACCGCAGATGCCGGACAAGATGTCCCTGGCGATGGTTCTTCTGGAAATCGAGGCGTTTGACGAATTCAAAAAAGAGAGGAGGCAGAAGGGCGGGGCGGAGAGCGTGAGTGGGGGGGGGGAGTACTACTTGGTAGGGGTGGTGGGTGCTTTTGGTTTGTTGTTGTTGTTGGTTGGTTTGGTTGGGAAGGGTAGGGTAGGGTATGGTAACTGTAAGAGGAGTGTGTGGGTTGGGGCGTGACAGCTGCCGTCACAGGCGGTCAGGGGTGGGTTGTTTCTTACGACATCGTGAATGGTTCGAATTCAAACACCAAACACTTGCCTTTCACGGACAGCAAACACTTGCCTTTCACGCAGGAAGCCGCGTTGCTGGAGGAATGGGGCCGCAAAGCGTCGACAGACTTGGTGAGTCGTAATCGTCACCAAGTCATAATCGTTACCAAGATACTCAGTATCTTGGTATCATCATGACGCGCAATATAAGAAACCTGCGGTATGTGGTATACCGTAGCATACCATCGACTGGTACTACGGGTAATGGTGATAATGCCGTATTAAAGAAACATGCGACGATTACCCACCAACCTTCCCGCCCCTCCCCCCCAGCTGAGTGGGGTGTCTCCCGCCCTCACCTACCTGTATGGCCCCTTCTATGTGTCTCACGTGCCCGGCTTTTCAAAGCTGGTGGATTTCGTGGCGACTACCGGGGGCCAATGGCAACCGATGTTGGGGGATGTGGGGGACGAGATATCCAACACCTTGGCCCTTTTTCACTTCTATACCTGATTCATGCCGCCTTTCCTGGCGGCGGGCAAGAGGGAGGGGAAGGTGAGGGGGGGAGAGGGACGGGTGGCTGGCGGTGGGGGTGGTGAGGAGGGGTGAGGGTGGCGGTGTGGCAAGGTGGGAGGGGGAGCGGTGAGTGAGTGGTGGGCGGATTTAGTGGTGAGTGGTGAGTGGTTACGGTAGTCCCAATCTATCCTTACGGACACTTCCCATCGACTTTCAGTATGTGCGTGCGCCCCGATCGCGATGTGAAGTGCTGCCCCGTCGCAGGGCCAAGGCGGGGCGTCCGGGTCCGGAGGCGCAGCGCAAAGCACGAAGACGGGAGCCGGGGCAGTCCAGAGCACGAACGCGGGCGCAGCACAAAGCGCGTCGCACGCCGCCCGCCCCGGGCAGGCGTGGTGGTCGGGCCAGGTGTTCGAGTCAGTCGGTGTTTCTGGCGAGAAGCACGTTCTGGCGGTGGAGGAGGTGCTGGGGAGGGAGGAGTTCGCGGGGCTCAGGGACTACGACCTCGACACGCTGCAGAGGCTGGCCCGGGAACACAAGTGGGCCAGTGAGTTGCAAATGGTATCATGTTGTTGTCATGTAATCGGTGTTACTGTCATGATGGTGGTTGTGATGGCTGACACGCTGCAGAGGCTCGCCCGGGAACACAAGTGCGGTGGTCAAGTGATGACATCGACTGTTGATATTGATTATCGATACCGGCCAGTCATTCATCGCTGATGTGTCTTTCCCAACTCCCAACCCTCTCGTTTACCCAGTCCACGGCCTCGATGCCGTACGCGACTTTCTGGCGAACAAGTTCGACGCCAGTAAACGGTCAGCGGACGTCAAAAAGGAGAAGAAAGCGGAGCGCAAGAGGAACAAGAAAGCGGGGGAGGCGGCGACGGGGGCTGGGGTTGTGCAAGAGCCGGCGGTGGTGGTGGGGCCGTCAGTGACGGAGCAGGCGAGTTCATTAATATGTAATCATAATGATTATAGAAGTGGTTTCCATGATGTGGTTTGCACTGCGGCAGTGGGGGTGGGGGGGCACAGGAGCGGGCGGTGGTGGTGGGGCGGGCGGTGACGGAGCAGGCGAGCCGAGCATTGGGGATATGATAATGATGACAACAACAATGATAATTATGGTGATTACAATCAAAGATCGATTGCGGACGTGCTGGTTGGGACCCGGCGGTGACCGAGCATGCCAGTCGAGGATCGGTGACGATGGTAACTAGTAACTATCATTGCATTCACGACACAGCATAACTAGCATTGCATTATGACATAGCATCGACCACGAGTGAGCACCCACACACAGCGCGCACTCCCAGCCCAGTTGGCCCACCATGCAAGCCCGCCGTGCCTGCTATTCACAGCAGTCACCAGCACCACAGTCGCTAGTCAAAACGAAGTCAAAAAGAACGATCCAATAGCATTCGTAGACGCTAGTCAAAACGCAGTCAAAAGGAACGATCCAATAGCATTCGTAGTAACTAGCTAGTTGTCAATCACTGGTCGCTGCCGATGGTGTCTACAGGAGGCGGAGATCCGCGCCAAGCGAGACGAGGAGCGGCAGCGCATGGAGAGGGTCGAGGCCGCCAAGCAGGCGGTGGTGGAGCGATGCGGGATGAGCCCGAGCGCGACTACGGTGGGGGAGGGGGGGGCGGCGGAGGAGGCGGTGTGCAGGGTGGAGGGGGAGGGGAGGGCAAGTGAGTGTTGTGGATAAGGTACTGGGGATAGCGACGATAGCAATGGGTGTGGGTGAGGGTGAGGGTGGGGGAGGCGGTGTGCAGGGTGGAGGGGGACGGGAGGGCAAGTGAGTGTTGTGGATAAGGTACTGGGGATTGCAACGATAGCAACGGGTGAGGGTGAGGGTGGGGGAGGCGGTGTGCAGGGTGGAGGGGGAGGGGAGGGCAAGTGAGGTGGATTGTGACGATGAAAGGCCGCTATCTAATGACGAATCGTTCAACACAGCTATCGCATGTATGATCGGCTGGCTTCTCGTCATCAACTCCCGCCCCCTCCCCACCCCACCCTCACCACCGCCACCCCCGCCACCCCTTAACCCCCAACCCCCTCCCCCCACAGTCCGCGCCTGCCATCCCCGGATCGTGCTTTCATGCTCTTTCGGGTGCAAGGGTATGACCTACCATTACCCCGACTGCTACCGCCAGCTCAAATCGGCCGTGCAGGCGCGGGGAGGGCAATGGGTGGGGTGGGACCCGGCCAAGAAAGGGGCGCAGGGGCCATCTGCGGGATTCGTGCTTTGCCCTACTGACGGCTGTCATGGGGTGCTGACGGAGGTGGTGCAGTACGGGGGGGCGGGGGACGGGGTCAACCCCAGCAAGACGGTGGTGGCGGGTGAGTGGGCGATGATCGTGGTCGTGATTCGTGATTATATGTTTAGAGTAATGGTTGTGAATGTAGGTATTGGAAGTGCGGGGGACGGGGTCAACCCCAGCAAGACGGTGGTGGCGGGTGAGCGGGCACCCCACGGGGTGGGGGGATGGTAGTGAGTGTTACTGTTCCTTATCATCAACATCGCAGTTATAGGCGGTACACGTTCCCTTCAGTAATTTCGATGAAAGTGATACTGCTATATAGCACCATTATTTATAGTTATTATTATGATTATTATGACACAGGTCATACTATCGACCAATACCGATACCGCTAAAATATAAGAAATATAATTTTCATAATTACTATGATTATCATCATCATCATAATTCCGATGCTATCATCCACTGAAACCATCCGCGCGAACCGCTCTCCGCTCCCAGGCGTCGCGCCGGGCGCCCGCCCCCGGGTCGGTGAAGGTGAAGGTGGCAGCGCAGCCGCTGCGGGTGCGGCCCCGCAACGCCAGAAACGAGGATCGGGAGGGCGAGAGCGAGGGGGAGGAGGAGGAGGGGGTGGGGAATGCGGGGGTGCAGGGGCAGGGGCAGGGGGGGCCGCAGCCACCACAGTCGGGGGTGGGGGGTGGCAAGCGGAGAGTGCAGGTGAGAAAGGAAGGGGATAAGGGGTGAGGGAGTGGGTTGAGAGGTTGGGGATAAGGGGTGAGGGAGTGGGTTGAGAGGTTGGGGATAAGGGGTGAGGGAGTGGGTTGACAGGTTGGGGGTGGGTGGTGAGGGAGTGGGTTGAGAGGTTGGGAGTGGGTGGTGAATCCCCCCCCTCATCTCAGTCTCTGATGGAGTTTGCGGGGGATTCGCGTCGTTCGCAAATATCAATATGAATATAAATATAAATATAAATATACCCCCCTCATCTCAGTCTCTGATGGAATTTGCGAGGGGTTCGCATCGTTCGCAAATATAAATATTAATACAAATACAAATACAAAGATACCCCCCTCATCTCAGTCTCTGATGGAGTTTGCGGGCGGGTCGCGTTCGTACGGGGTGGAGAGGGACGAGGCGACGTTGGCGGAGGATTTGGAGTTGGCGAGGAAGGAGGGCCTGGACCTGAATGCGCATTTGGGATCGGAGATTTCCGCGATTGCGGACGAGAGGGACGGGGAGGGCTTTGCGGAGTTGGAGCGGGCAGTCACGGGGTGGGCGGTGAAGCAGGGGGGGGTGGCGCAGGTGAGGGATGGTGGTGTTGTATTGTTCTATTGGTTGGTGAAATAGGGACAGTGATTAGTTGAGATGATGGGTGCGGAGTGGGAGGGGGCGTTGCACAGGTGAGGGTTGAGATGGGGTGGTTGGTGCAGATGTGTTTCAAATACGTTCATATCGTGGGATATAGATGTACAAATGGTAGGGTAAACGTGACTAGTTGCAGGTGGGGCGAGAGGTGGGTGGGGGGCGTCGGTGGCTGCGATGCGCACACGTTTCCAGCTGTGTCGTCTAGTAATATGTATCTATCATCTAGTCATGTATACCGATCGTCACTTCTCATCTATCCGCCCCCCCCCCCCCCCCACGAACCGCAGAGCCTGTGGGGTGCCCTCTCCGCCTATGCCGCTGCGCAGGAGCGTGCTGTGGGAAGGCGCATGGCCGTGGGTGGTCAGTCGCGGATGCCGGGGGTGGGGATGGAGGAGGAGTTCCCGTCATTGGGGGGTGCGATGAGCAGAGAGGGGAGGGGGGACGAGGTGAGGGGGGGGTGGAGTTGTTGTGTGGGGTGGTGTGTGGGGTGTGTCGGGTGGGGTGGGGTGTGTGGGGTGGGGTGGGGTTAGAGGGGTGGTGGTGGTGGTGTGATGAGCAGAGAGGGGAGGGGGGACGAGGTGGGGGGGGATGGAGTTGTTGTTGTGTGGGGTGGTGGGGTGGGGGGTGGAGTGGGGTGGTGGGGTGGGGTGGTGGAGTGGGGTGGGG
>OY253689.1:305620-346593 GCA_958009085.1 Protoeuglena noctilucae
GGGGTGGGGTGGTGGAGTGGGGTGGTGGGGTGGGGTTAGAGGGGTGGTGGTGGTGGTGTGATGAGCAGAGAGGGGAGGGGGGACGAGGTGAGGGGGGGGTGGAGTTGTTGTTGTGTGGGGTGGTGTGTGGGGGGTGGGGTGGGGTGGGGTGGTGGAGTGGGGTGGTGGGGTGGGGTTAGAGGGGTGGTGGTGGTGGTGCGATGAGCAGAGAGGGGAGGGGGGACGAGGTGAGGGGGGGGTGGAGTTGTTGTTGTGTGGGGTGGTGTGTGGGGTGTGTCGGGTGGGGTGGGGTGGTGGAGTGGGGTGGTGGGGTGGGGTTAGAGGGGTGGTGGTGGTGGTGTGATGAGCAGAGAGGGGAGGGGGGGACGAGGTGAGGGGGGTGGGGTGGTTGTGTGGGGTGGGTGGAGGGGTGGGGTCGGGCGGCGAGGGACATAACGATGACATAACGATGTGTCCTTTGACTGAGTATAACTATCATGATCATTATCTATCGATATCGTCTATCGATCGCTTTCTTACAATCGCAGAGGCGCGAGGCTGCGATGCGCACCCTTGCCCGGGTGTGGGGGGCGGCGGTGGGGGAGCTGGTGGGGGCGATGAGGGCGGACGAGCCCACGAGCGTGCTGGTGAGGGGCGGTGGAGTGTGAACGTGATATTATATGGTTGTAGTATTATTCATAGTAAATGTGTGGGTGGTGAGGAGGGAGCTGGTGGGGGCGATGAGGGCGGACGAGCCCACGAGCGTGCTGGTGAGAGTGGATGGCTGCCATGAATACGATGTTATAGATATGGACGAATATAATGTGATTAAGATGCGGGTGGTGGGTGGCGCTGTCACCGACTTGTGAGTGCCGAGACGGGCTAAACACCCATGAAGAAACCACCCCCACTCCCACCCCCATTGCCAACCCCCCTCCCACCCCCACTCCCGCCCTCCCTGCTACCCCCATTGCCACCCCCACTGCCACCCTCCCTGCTACCCCACTACCACCCTCCCTGCTACCCCCATTGCCACCCCCACTCCCACCCCCACTCCCACCCCCACTCCCACCCTCCCTGCTACCCCCACTGCCACCCCCATTGCCACCCCCACTGCCACCCAGACCACCACCCCCACCCCCACCCCCCCCTGCCCCCTATACCGTCACCATCACTCTCCCCCACCCCCAGGAGCGCCAGCGTTTGGAGGCCCGGGCCCAAGTGGAGGCGTCCGCCGCCATGGCCCCCGCCGCCCAGCCCCAGCCACCGGACATCCCCGACTCCCTCGTCCCCGATCTGTCGTCCCTGATGCCACCCTTCGCTGCGGCGGGTGTTTCTGGCAGCTACCCCACCCACCTCGCGACCGCCACCGCCCTCCCGCCCCTCGCGCCGCGCCCCGCGGGCCACGCCACGGGCCCCGCATCGGCGCAGTCGGGCCCGTCCTCGCAACTGCACTCGCAGTCGCAGTCGCAGGCGCACTCGCAGTCGCAGGCGCAGTCGCCGGCCCGGCCGCCCCGGCCGCTGTCGCCGGGGCTGGGGGGTGCGAGGGGGGCGGCGGGTGGCGGTGGCAGTGCGGGTGGCGGTGGCTCGAGTGTCACGGATGCGCTCCCGAAGATCGCGCAGATACTCAGCGCGGGGCAGCCGCAGCCGCAGCCGCAGCCGCAGTCGCAATCCCTGCCGGACTTCGCGCGTCTGCTTGCGATGTCCTCGGCACAGTTGCAGCCAGGGCAGGCGGGGCGGGGGGGGGGTGGCGGGTGCGGGTGGGCCAAGCACAGGTGCGGAGGAGCTGGCGAGGCTGCTGCGGGGCGAGGGGCTGGGGCGGGAGGGCGACAGGGGTTCGAGTTCCGAGGCCGACGGGTTGCTGCGGTCCATCAAGGAGCTGGCAGCGCGCGTGGAGGCGATACAGGCGCCTGGGTCGGCGGGGGTGGCCGGGCAGCCATCGCAGCCACTGTCGCTGTCCCAGCCGCAGTCGGGGCTGGGGCAGCCGGGCCAATCGCTGTCCCAGTCGGGGCTGGGGCAGCCGGGCCAATCGCTGCCGCAGCCGCAGTGGCCGGGCCAGCCCTCCCTGAGTCAGTGGCAGTCTCAGGCGCCCCTGAGTCAGTCGCAGGCCCCCGCGTCCGGCCTGCCCGCGGCCTATCCCACGACTGGCGCCCCCAACTGGCTGTTACCGAGCCCCACCACGCCCGCGTACGGGGCGAGCGCGAATGCGAGCGCGAGCGCTGGGTTCGGGGCGGGTGCGGGTGCGGGGTATGGTGCGCTGGAGGGGTTGCTTGGGGTCTTGGGAGGTGGCGGTGGTGGTGCGGGGGGGAGTGGGCCGGCGGGGGGTGTAAACGGGGCGATTCTGCAGCTCCTGCGTCACCAGGCGGCGAGCGCGGGGCTGATGGCGGGCGCTGGGACGGGGGCGGGGGTGGGTGGGGCAGGGGGCGGGGTGGGGTATCCGACGGCCTCAGCCGCACCCGCACCCACCTACGCACAAGCACCCGCACCTTACGCACAAGCACCCGCACCAGTTTACGCACAAGCACCCGCACCCACCTACGCACAAGCACCTGCACCCGCGTTTGCGCAAGCGCCGGTGGCGGCAGCAGCGGTGGCAGGGCGCGTGCCGCACGGCTCCTCTCGGCTGACTACGGTGAGAGTCGATTCGATTGCTTATTCACATGGATGGACCGCACTTGCATGACAATCGCATCGCACGATGGCAACGCACTTGCATGACAATCGCATCGCACGATGGCAAGCCCTCTCAGCGGGCGGCTCAGATGTTTCTGACCCTCACCCGTGCCGCATCACCTGACCACCTCACCCCACCTCCCACCTCCTCCCTCCCAGGACGAGCTGCTTACCCTGAACAAGAAGCTCTGCCCTTTGTGCGGCGCCGCCAAGAGCGCCTACGTGTTAAACACCTGCGGCCACAACGGCCCATGCGACGGATGCGTGCCGCAGCCGGTGGCGGCGAGCGGGGAGGGGCGGGGGCTGTACGCGGTGTGTCTGAGGACGACCAAGGGGGGGGCGCTGTGCAACAGGGCGGTGGGGGACATGACGCGCATCCACAACTGAGGGAGTGGTTGCAGTGGGGGGGGGGGGGTTGGCGGTGGAGAGACGGATGGGATGGGGTTTGTGGTGTGCATGGTATGCATGCTCGTGCTGTGGAAGGTTCTGCGTGTGTCTGCTTGCGTGTGCATGCGTTTGCGTGCGGCTGTTGGCGTGGCTGGCCGCCCCCGTTGAATGGCGCTTGCGCGTCACTGCACTGGCAACACTAGCGGGAGATTCGGCGGGTACCGGGACCCGGGTTCCCGCAGGTACGCGAGAACTGACCCGGAACTGGGCGCGGAACTCGCCCGGTACTCGGTTTCCGGGGCCGCGGCCGGGTACCGGGGGGACTGTGTCGGTACCGCCCTGGAACTCCCTGTTAGCGGCCCCGCGCTCCAGCGGCGCCTTTCACCCAGCACGCGCGCTCGCTGGGGGGCTTGAAGAATGTAGAAGTCAGCGCGTGGAGCGGGGCGGTCGCAGGGCGGCTCGGGAGACGGGGAGAGTGATTGCGGGGGCGTGCGCGCTCCCGACCGCAACGCCGCCATCCGCAGCGACTGAGAGAGGTTCCTGAATATGAAGAGGTAGCACCGGTGGTCCCGGCGTCCTCGCGGCAGCGCCTTTCAGGCGACGCCACGGGTTTCCAGCGCTCTCGGAGGCACCGCGCTGGCGAGGGGCGCGAGGGGACCGATTCGGTACATCGCACTGCGAGTCATGTCGGTCATCGACGGAACGCGGCGTGAACCCCGAGCCCATGGGCCCGGTCGAGGCCGCATCGACGGCGGTGGCGGTGCATGGCGGGTGGCATCCGACAGGCGCGTCTTGCGCGGGTTGCGCGCCCATCCTGTGACCGCGATGGCAGCTGAAAGAGTACTGCTTTGCATACAAACACCCATGACTCGGGCCGACCCAGCCGCGCGCTCGGAGGGGGGCGGCTGCACCGAGACGTGGATCGCAGGCGGGCCCGAGGGGCGCCCCGACGGGCGAATCCAGCAACTGACGATCGAAAGTAGCTTGAAAGACGCATCGCGACGAAGAAACACAGGCATAGTGGGGTATTGAGCGCTGCGGAACCGCTCGTCTGGGGGCAAGCTCATGCGAGACGCAACGCGGCGCTCGAGGCGCGCCGGCGCAAGCCAGTGATCCCGGGGTGTTACTGAAGGACTCAAGAGTTGCACAGACACCGTAGCTTTCCCCATCGTGTCCCCGAGAGGCGCGGGGACGCGCCTGCAATTCCAGGCACCGACGGTGCGGCGATGGAGATCCTGAAGGACGCGGAGTGCAACGTGACGTGCAAGCGACTTGTTGGGCGAAGGGCTGAGCCACTAGTGCATTCCGAAACCTGGGAACAGGCTGGCGTTCCCTGACGCCCGTGTCGGGCGCCAGCGCGCGCCGTTTCCGGCGCGCAAAGTCCCAGCCGCACCCTCCAGACGACGCACAATCTGCTTCTGCAGGTGTGGCTCGAGCACCATGTAGTTTCCAACGCGTTTCCCGCCCTCTGGGGCAGGCGCTGTGTTCAAACGCAGCTCGAGTCTCCCGGCCCCGGGCCTGTGAGACGATGGGATCCGACGGCTCCCAGTGCAACATGCTTCTTTACGCGTCGCGTAGCGGGCGCCAACCCACCTCAGGGCGGCCGCGTCGCGCTGCTTGGGCAGGGTGCCCTTCTGGACGCTCACGGAAGCCGTTCACGGCGTTCGCGAGGTATGTCGCCGCCCCCAAGCTACGGATTAGTTCCATTCTTTGCAAAATGCGCCATCCGCGAGGTCCCGGAGCTGACGGTGCGCCACATCGCCGCGAGGGACGTTAGGCTCTGGACATCGGCCTGCCGGGGCCACGATGGCCGCTCTTGTCCCTCCAAATGAGTTTCAAATGCATTGTCCCGATGCTCTGCGCTGTAACCCTGCACAATCAGCCGCTATCTCGCAGCTGCTGGTTGGGCTGGCCTGGCTCGCAGCATACCCTGCTGATTGCGGCCACGATGCGCTCAGGCCCCGCGCCACACCCGCCGGAGACGAGGTCTTATGTCCACTCAATGCTGTGTCGCCTGTCGTGTTAGAGCCTCAGGTGAGGGCGCCTGTGTTGGCCTATGGCCGTGGCTGCAGTGGCGTTTTTGTGCCGTCGTGGCGCATGCTGTGTGTGCTCTGGTGGCACGCCATGGGCCTTGCGTCATGGCCCACCGTCAGCCGGCCGGCTCAGGATCAGCCCAGCACTGTGCCGGTCGAGTGTCGGTCACGCGCTCTTGGCGCAGGACACCTGTCATGCTGTGAGCTCCATTCTCAGAGACCGTCTCGTTGCTCGTTGCATCCAGGGCTGAGCAGAGGTGGCGGCACATGTGTAGCCGACCTGCTGTGTGCGGGCCTCAGAGACGGCGCTCCCCGCTGCTGTAAAGCGTGCGAGAGGTGAGTCTGGGGCCTGCAATTGGTCGCATAGGACGCCTTCGTCCCTCTTTCTACAGCGAATGTCGAGACCAGACGCTGCCCTTTGCGCTTGACGTGTGGGGCACACCTGCTGTCATGCGCCTGTGCAGCTGCGCCATGGCAGGTGGCGGAAGGGAGACCCTGACATGTTGCTCGACGGCGCGCCCTTTGCTTCCCGGTACATGGATAGCGGCTGCCTTTCACATGCTCCTGGTCTTTTCACGAGGCAAGCGGCCGTGGTGGTGTGACCGCTCCTCGTGCTCGGTGCGTCTGCAGGCCGGCAGTTGCCGGAGGCCGAGCCTTGGCTGCGTGTCATCTCGGCTGTCTTCATTCCGCACCCTTCCACACCATGCTTACTCGGTGAGCGCGGCCCACGCGCCTGCGCTAGCGTATCGCTCACCTGCGCCATCGTATGCGACGTAAGGAGGCTGCCCCAGTGGTGTGTGGCAGCGGCCAAGCTGCGGCGGTTGGCAAGCGTGGTCCTCCGTGCTCTTTCAGAGTAGCTGCCTTCAGCACGCATCCATCTGTGCCTGGCCATGCCTTGCCATGCATTGTCGGAGGCTTGGGCACCTGACGCCACTGAGATGTACCGACAGACCCGCTGCCGGCATGGCCCTCAGCCAAGGTGCTCTACCTTGATGCCCGCAGAGCAATGGGACAGGCGCGCGCTTGGTAGTGGCTGCGAGGTGAGCGGGGGTCATGAGCGGTGCGTCGGTGGTGTTGTAGCTGCAGGGGAGGGCGCTCGGTTTCCCGCCATCACTGCGCTGCTTTGCACGACACCTTGTGCCTCGCAGGAGTTAGGGCTGCGTGCTTGGTGCTGGCTGCAGTAGGTGTACGCGCGGCTGCTGCTGCTGCCTGACGTGTGCGAGGTGTGCTGATGGGTCGGCGTTTGTGGGCTGAGCTGGACTTGGTATGAGAGATGGGCTGGTGGGGATGTTGAGTGTGTTGTCGCCAGCAGGGCTACTGCACAGCACGTACAACGTCCCTACACAGTTTGATGCATGACCCCATGTCTTGCGCACAGCAACGGGGAGCCCAGGCTGTCAGCGGGTGGCGGACGTGCAGCAGAGTGATCCGAGCTTACGCGTGGGCGGTTGGAGGAGGGCTCCCCGCGAGGTGGAGGACTGAGCACGCGGGCGTCGGCGAAGAGGGCTTGGGAGGGGCGCGAGTCGGGTGCCGCAGGCAGCGTCCACGCCCCCTTCAAGGCGCGTCGCCGAGCGGAGGGTCGGGCACAGCACACGGCGCGCGCAGACCTGTATGCGCACGCGCGCAGCACATGCGCATCCTTTCCAGACGCCAAGCCCTCTGCGCCCTCGTCCCCCGCAGTCACATGTTTCGGCACCCGAGGCGGCGGGTCGTCGACGCAGGCCAGGCGATGCGCCCGTCAGGGCCGCTCGGTGAGGCATGTCCCTGTCCTGCCCGTGTCATCAGGCAAGCGCCGCCGGGCGCGCCCATGCTGTTTCATCCTCCATTCAACACGTGAGCCATTCGAGGCGGGGCAGCCAGCCCGCGCCTGCCATTGCCATCGCTTGTGCTGCTGCTGCGGACTCGTGTAGCACCGAGCGAGCGAGCGCACCTCAGAGGTTTCATTAGAGCATTTCACTGGCCGCAGCAGGCGCTGCAGCCGCTAGCGTGCACCCGGACCCCGCTTGCTTTGCCCACGCGAGCCAGTTCTAACCCCGGTCGCGTACCGAAATCATTGAAGAACGTACCCACAGCGTACCCGTGACCCGCACCCAAAGCGCTCCGGCAGCGTTCCAGCAGCGTACCTGCGTTGTTCTGATCAGCGCGTACCTGCGTTGTTCCGATCGTGTTCCCCTGGAGTTCCCCCGTGTTGTTCCGCCTGCGTAGCAGACCACGGCACCGCCGGCGTTCCGCCGGCGTTCCGCCGGCGTTCCCTTCTCAAGGGGAAAAAAACGTGTACCGCGCGGTACACGGTGAATCTCCCACCAGTGAGGGCACGTCGTGGGCTGCTAGTATTAGCCCTGGAAAGGTGGCGGACGCTGCCGGGGGCGAGATGTGACCGCATGGTTGCGATATATGAATGACGCCGTGGGATTAGAGTGTCCCTGTCGACTCTGGCGCATTGTGCTCCCGTCTGACACGGCGTTCGGGTCCATGAAGCCGTCTTCGGCGCCGCTGCTTGCGAAGAGTCGAGTGCGATCGTCAGAAGCAGCGCATCTCTTGTCGAGCGTGCGCTCGGTACGCTTGAATCCGACCCAGAGGACCCAAGCGCTTACGGGCTTGACGAGGCGAGGAGTCAGAGCGGCGAGCTATAGATCACATCATAACAGAGGTTGCTGTGTGTTCATCCGCCCGCTGCGATGTGCGGAGGCTACGCGCACGCCGGGCCTTCGTTGACTGTCGCCCACCGGCTGAGCATCTGTCGAGCGGACATTTTCTGCCCTGCTTTGGGCATATGCCACTGTCTTCGCTCGCACTTACACGCGCGGGGTGTCCGCGGGCGCCGGGAGATCCAGACGCGGGCCTAACCTTGTCGCGCTTGCTCGGGGCCCGCTGCGCCTGGTCGCGGGCCCCGACCTGCTATCGAGCATGCTTTCGAGGGCATTTCTGAGACGAATCTCAGTTGGCAGGGCCTTTGGCGCCCGGTACCCTTTCCCGGCGCCGTCTTGGCGCTCAGCATGCCGAGGCCCGCCGTGCGCGCAGCCGGGACTTGCAGGCATCCAGGGCCTTCCGAGGCGGTCGCAGCAGAGCTAAATCCACTGCACGAGTCTGCACGATGGGAGGCAGGGCCAGCAAGCGGTCGCGGAGGTAACTTGAGCGCAACTAGGCATGTATGTCGATGCTTGCTGGCAGCTCGCAAACTCGCCGCGAAGTCGGCGCGTCTTGTTCTCGCAGCCGGCGACAGCGCTCCACTCCTGCGACCCCCGCACATGCCGCCCCCGCTGCGGCGAGCCGTGGGACCGAGAAGCCACTCGGAGGTGCGAAAGCATGCATGGCTCCCTAATGGCTCTGCCAAATCGCAGCCGCCATGCCTCTGGTCTACCAGAGAGCCTCTCTCGCCCGCAGGGACTGCTGCGTCTATGCCGCCAACGGCCAGCGTCGTCGAGACCAAGGCGATGGTGGAGGTGGGCCCGGCAGCTGAGAGCGAGGCATCCTCGGAGTTCCTGGCGTCGGTCTCGGCCATGCAGACGCTGGTGGGGAGCGGCGGGGCGCTGGACGGCGTCGTGGACAAGGGCGGGGTTGGGACGGAGGACGCGGCGCGGGCGCAGAGGGCCATCGAGCGCGTGCAGCGCGCCCTGCAGGGTGTGCCGGTGCTCAGCATGCTGGGGCCCGTGTGGGAGGTGGCGGGCGTGGTGTTCGGGATGTGCGCCCAGGCGATAGCAAACCGCCAGAACTGCTACCGCCTGGCCCGGTGCGTGCTGGTGTTGGCGACGCGTCTGTCGGCCATGGACCGCCACGTGCTGGCAGGGAGCAAGGTGGCGGTGGAGGACCTTGTAAAGAGC
This sequence comes from Protoeuglena noctilucae, assembly GCA_958009085.1. NCBI lineage: Eukaryota > Viridiplantae > Chlorophyta > Pedinophyceae > Marsupiomonadales > Marsupiomonadaceae > Protoeuglena > Protoeuglena noctilucae. The sequence goes on from OY253689.1 coordinate 314,514, forward strand.
CTGGAGAGCGCGAAGGAGACGGTGCAGGTGTGGGCGCACGGGCAATGGTTGGCAAGCACAGCATGTAGCCCCAGGCTTGCAGCTGCCTGTCAGGCGGTGCAACATGCAATCCCTGCTCTCGCGTCCGCAGCGGTACTGCGACCGCGGCAAGCTGGCCAAGCTTGTGTTCAGCACGGCGCACGCCGAGAGGTTCGTGGTCCTGCACCGCGACCTGGAGGCCAAATTCCACGTGCTGGCCAGCGACGTGGTGCTGATGGGCGGCAGCGACTACGCGGAGGACGAGAGGCTGCGAGAGGCGCTGCGCCGCGTGGCGGGCACGGACGACCCCAAGGCGCTCGCGGCGCTCGCGGCGCTGGCGCAGGACGAGGCCAAGGTGGAGGCGGTGCTGGCGGCGCTGTCGGTGTCGGACCAGGCGGTGGTGGCGGTGGTGAATGCGCACGCGGACCGGCAGTTCCAGCAGCAGGGGTCGCTGATCCGGCGCATGTTCGAGCAGCAGCGCGATGCGTTCGAGGACATCGCGAGGCAGCTGGCGGAGCACCGGCAAGCGGGCACGCAGGGACCTGTGGACTTCGACGGCGAGAGGGCGGCGACGGGTTGCGCGGAGTGGTCGCGGGAAGTGGTGGAGGCGGCGACGGGGGACTTCGAGTCTTCGCGGGTAGTGGGAAAGGGCGGGTTTGCGGAGGTATTTGCTGGGGAGGTGCATGGGGGGTCCAAGGGCGCCGCTCTGGCGGTGGCGGTGAAGCGGTTTATGGCAAAGGCAGACGCGGAGGACGTGGCGCGGCAGATGGCGACGGAGGCGGAGCTGCTGTCGGCGCTGCGGCACCGGCACGTGGTGCGGCTGCTGGTCACGTGTGCGGAGCCGCCCTGCTTAGTCTACGAGCTGTGCCGGGGGGGGACGCTGGAGGAGCGGCTGGAGGGTAGGCACGGGGGCTTATCTGCTGCCTCGCGGCTGCGGGTGCTGGCGGAGGTGGCGGAGGCGGCGGCGTTCCTGCACTCGGCGACGGGGCGCGCGGGGGGCGCCAAGCTGCAGGGGGTGGTGCACCGGGACATCAAGCCGGACAACATCCTGCTGACGGCGGACGGGGACGAGGCGGAGGCGCGGCTGGGGGACTTCGGGACGGCGCGGGAGGAGAGCGAGCAGGCGCGCGCGACGCGGGTGGTGGGGACGTACTTGTACCTGTGCCCGGTGTACATGCGGACGGGGCTGGTTGGGCCGCAGACGGACGTGTACGCGATGGGGGTGACGGTGGCGCAGGTGGCGGCGGGGTGCCGCGTGGCCGACGTGCTTGGGGCACTGGCGCCGGGGGGGAAGCGGGAGCTGGCGGCGGACGCGGGGGCGGGGGAGTGGGTGGCGGGGGTGTTTGAGGAGTGCGTGGAGCTGGCGCGGTGGTGCACGATGCAGCAGGAGGACGGCGCGGCGCGGCCGGACATGCGGGCGGTGGCGGCGTACCTGCGGGCGCTGCACTACGTGGCGACGACGGGGCAGGCGGAGCTGCTGGACGCGATGCTGGGGGAGCTGAGGAAGCGGCGCGAGGAGGTGAGGGGAGGGGGTGACATTGGGTGCGCATGGTGAGAACGTCCGGGCAGGCGGGAGCTCGGATGTGCTCTGGGTGCAAACGGGTTAACGGGGCTGGCGCTGGCGAGCCGGGACTGGGAGTGCAGGGATGCCCTGTGCCCCGGGCGCGCCCGCAGGCGTTGGGGGGAGGGAAGAGTGCGGCGGCTGCGGGGCGGGAGGCGTGCGAGTGCAGCGTGTGTGGGGAGAAGAGGAGCGTGCGCGAGGTGGTGGCGTGCTCGAAGAGGCAGCACCGCGTGTGCGGGGCGTGCCTGGGGCCGCGGGCGCTGGTGCTGGCGGCGCGGAAGGCGGCCTTCACGGAGGCGGGCCACCTGCGATGCCGGGAGTGCACGGGGCGCGCGTGCGAGGGGGTGCTGGCGTACGTGGAGGTGGCGGCGAGGCTGGTGGAGGACGGGAGGAGCGCGGAGGCGGACCGGTTCATAAATGCTGCAGAGGAGAGGCTTGCTGCGGAGGAGAAACGTGCTGCGGAGGAGTGGCGTGCAGCGGAGGAGAGGCGTGCTGCGGAGGAGAAACGTGCTGCGGAGGAGTGGCGTGCAGCGGAGGAGAGGAATGCAGCGTTTTTGAAGCGTAAAAATGAGGAGTTGGAGTCGCTCATCCATAGCCATTTTTTCCCTGGCAACTAGCTTGGCCTTGAAGTCTCCACTAGCAAACCCCTAGACTACAACACGCACGCTGTCCGGGCACGTTTGGGGGGTGACCTCGGTGGCGTTCTCGGCGGACGGCGAGCTGGTGGCGAGCGGGTCGGAGGACAAGACGGTCAAGCTGTGGGACGCGGCGACGGGGGCGGAGGTGCGCACGCTGTCCGGGCACTCTAAGGTGGTGCACTCGGTGGCGTTCTCGGCGGACGGCGAGCTGGTGGCGAGCGGGTCGGCGGACAAGACGGTCAAGCTGTGGGACGCGGCGACGGGGGCGGAGGTGCGCACGCTGTCCGGGCACTCTAAGGTGGTGCACTCGGTGGCGTTCTCGGCGGACGGCGAGCTGGTGGCGAGCGGGTCCATGCCTTCTATTCCATGCATGAGCCACGCTTCATCGTGCCAATCATTCAATAACGACGTCGTCCAGACAGAAGCTGACCGAGTCTCCAGGTGTCTCAGACAGAAACTGGAACGTGATCTTGTTGGGGATGACGGTGGCATTGCACCGGAAGGACGACATTGGCAGCGCGTACCTGCAGCAAGTGAGCAACTGGTGGCTGTGTCTGTATTCCCACCAGCTCCACACTCGCGTCGCCCACTCCTCTCACACACTAGCCCCACGCTCGCCTGGTCCAGTCCCCGGATGTCGCGTTTGCCGGCACACCGCTCAGCACCGGAGCCTCGTCGCAGCCGCGGTCGGCCACGTGCGCCCCCAGCGTCGCACTTACCGAGTCGTAGTCAGACTGACTCAGGAACACTTTGAGGTCAGGGACCCTAACAGTGTCCGGGGGACTGGAGGCAAGCGCACCAGCTGTCAATGTGACCTGTCCAGGCACCCCAGGCGCAGGGGTGGAGCCAGGCGCGATCTCAACCAGCCCCAAAGCAGCGGGCCGAAGGACTGGGACGGCGCCGATGGCGGTTGCGTTGGCAGAGGCCACCGGGGGGGCGTATGTCGGGCCACCCCCCGCCAGCCGCACCCAGAAGCTGAGGTTCTTCGCCCCACTGAACGGTCGCAGTCGATCATGGCACCCGCGGCAGTAGAAGGCCATGCCGCCCCCTGGGCCAACCGTCAAGCACACGGCACTGCAGCGGTCGGGAAGGGAGGCGAGGCGTCGTGCATGCTTGCTGCACATGCACTCGCCGGACGTTAAGACATCAAATCCACGCTGTGCACCAGTCCCTCCTCACTTGGACCCATCCAGGCCAGCTCCCTTGACCATCAAGTCCTTCTCGGAATCTTCCCACGTATACCACGCCCACCCGTTGGGCTGATCAGTGTACACATCGCGCACGGGCCACGCCTTGGACCCCTGGCGCAGGTCCAAGGGCTGGCGAGTGGCGCAGTCGACGGGGCGCCACTCAATGCCGATGATGCCATGCGCGGGGTGGGCGAGCTTCTGCAAACCAGGGGCGCCACTGGAAGAGACTCTCCATCAGCACGATCGGCTGCGTTCACAGCACGCCTGCCATCCTTCTGCCCCACACTCACATCAAATGCCCAGTAGCTGAGGTCCATCGTCGGGGTGTCAGCGCAGCAGTTCTGCTGGAGGCGGCACGTCGACGGGCAGTAGAGACATGGGCAAGTGTCGATTATGTGGATGAGAACAGGGTCCTTGTTCCAGCAAGTCGTGTACATGACACCGGTACCCTCCATCACCTCCACCGACTCCCTGCGAGGGCGAGGATGCAGTGCTCGCCAAAGTTATGCCAGCCTCCTCTCGCCTGCGTGTCGGGAGCACCCAAGCATGTCGTCGGCAGAGTAGGCAGCGCCCCGCCCATCGCACTCACGCAGGCATCTTCCTCCCGATAGAGTCCTTCAGGCCTGGCACTGCCTCCCACATGGTCTGGTTGGAGCTGAGGCGCTGCATGGCCGTGGGCTCGTAGCGCTGCCCGGCGACGAGGTTGCGAGGCACGAACCCGTCCCGGCACCGCACCTCGTAGCACTGCCCGCACGAGCCCGCAGCGGTGGGGAAGGAGAAGTCAGAGAGAGCACCCACCGCGTCGTGGGGGAAGGGCAGGTCATCGTTACTCTGGGGCTGCCCAAGCCTGCGGCCCGCAAACCCGCACGCGGCGCCGAACAAGTCGCCCCAGGCTCCCGCGCCGCCTTGACGGTAGGGCGCGTATGCGCTTTTTAGGGACGCTGGGCCGTCAAAGAACGTCGCTCGCCCCACCTGCCACTCGCCCGGCCTGTAGTCCGCGGGGAGCTGCGGATGCCTCAAGGCGAGCATCGCTTCGAAATGAGGCATATGATTTCGTCGCAAAGCACACGACATCCCGCGCATCGGTGCCGCTCACGTGCGCAGCCAGTGCCGACAGGGCGGGGGCGGCCACTGCCCATAGCGTGGCGATGGCGAGGCCAGCCAGCATCCTGCGCACGCGCTGCAAATTTGTGACTGCAATGCAAGACCGTCAGGCAGCTGAGAAATGCTGAAAGCGCCTGCGAGACCGCGCCGGGGACGAGGCAGCCTCAGTGCAGGTCCTCCCGACCCCGCAGATACGTCAGCGATTGACGATGGCGCGTGGCTCCAGCTAAAAACTGAGCGTTCAACGATAGCAACTAACGCCATCTTCGCCCAAATGCGGCGGCCTCGTGACAGGGCCATGGCCTTCTCTGGCACTCGCTGCAAGAACTCCTCACACTCGCTCAGCTGGCCGCGCTCGAGATCTGGATGTTGTCGACGCAGAAGCTGGTGCTCTTGCTGGTGCTTGGGATGGCCTGGATGGTAATCTTGTTGAGCTGGTCTGCGATGTCGCCGCACTGGAAGTCGGAAAGCGGCAGCGTGAACTTGCTCCACGCGCCCTGCTGCTGAGCCGGGGTGTAGGACCGGAGAGTCGGGGACTGCCGGCATCCCGTGTCGCCCGACGACCCCGTGCTGCCGCTGTCCTCCGACTTTGACAAATAGACCTTGACGTCCGGCACCGCAGCTCCCTGCACGGGCATGTAGTTGGGCCCGCCCCCCGCCATGCGCACCCACAGGCTGAGCGCAGTCGCGCCCTTGAATGGGTCCACGGTCCCCACGCATTCCAGGCACTCGAACGCCATGCCACCATCGTCCGACACCGTCATGCACGCCGCCGGGCTGCGAGAAGCAGCATAAAACGATTCAGTCACATGCAGTGTGCTCCTGCACGCATACTGTATGTGCATGCAGTCAGCAGCACCCATCGCCACTTCCCAGCCGGCCTCGCCTGAGGTTGACGCCGGCCATCTTCACAATGAGGCTCTTCTCGGAGTCCAGAAACGTGTACCACGCCCACCCGTTCGACTGGTCAGTGTACACGTCGCGGATCGGCCACGCCTTGGACCCCTGGCGCAGGTCCAAGGGCTTGCGAGTGGCGCAGTCCACGGGGCGCCACTCAATGCCAATGATGCCATGCGCGGGGTGGGCGAGCTTCTGCAGACGAGGGCGTTGATAAAATGAGCAGGGGCGTCCAACAACTAGCCTCCTGACCGCAAGCAGCGCCGCTTCCGCACAGCACGTTGGCCACTTTGGCACAGCACATTTGCCGTCACTCCTCGCCAACCAGGCACTCACGTCAAATGCCCAGAAGCTGAGGTCCATCGTCGGGGTCGGCGCACAGCAGTTCCCCTGCTGGTGGCAGATGTGGCCCTTGGGGCAGTACTCGCACGGGCAGGCATCGACGATGTGGATGAACACCGTCGGGGCGTTGTCCCAGCACACGGTGTACATGATCCCGGTCTTGTCCATTTCGGCGATGGCCTGCCTACGAGGGGTCTCTCGCAAGGAAGGCGTGGGGCAGGGGCTTGCTTGGCGTGGGGCTTGTGCGGCATGTGACTTGTGGGGCATAAGGCTTTCTCACGCGGCAGTTGACGCTGCGCGAGCCACTCACTGCGGCATGACCCTGCCCTGCTCGTCATGGTAGTTCACGGCCGGCGCGATCTTGAACAGCGGCTGTCCTGACGTCAGGTTCTGCAGCCCCACTGGCTCATACGGGGTCTGCCCGCCTCTCAGCACGAACCCGTCCCGGCACCGCACCTCGTAGCACTGGCCGCAGTACGCCTGCGGGGGTAGCCCAAGCGACGCTTGTTGAAAAGGTAGGTCGCTACCGGCTTAGTGCGCCGTGCAGAGCGCGATTGGTTACCGCGCTGGTGGGGAAAGACGTCGTGCTGATGGCCCCCGCTTGATCGATGGGAAACGGCAGGTCCGCATCCGTCTGCTGCACGCCTTTGCGTCGGTCGACAAAGCCGCAGCTGTTGCCGTACAGCACGCCCCAACTTGCTACACCGCCCCGCCTGTAAGGGGCTGTCAGCTCCTTCCACTCTGTCGTCCCATCCAGAAAGGTCGCCTGGCCAATGATCCAGTCGCCCGTGTTGTACCCGGAGCCGACGCTCTCGTTTGGACCCAACTGCAAGGGCGCCTCGGGCGTGGCATGCCCACTCCCAAGGGCCCACGCTCGCGGCTTTGGAACTGGTTTGCGCGGCTTCGTGGCCCGCGCTGCTCTTCACTATCGATCGGGACATCCACTTACCATGTCAACCTTCTGCGCGAGGCCCGGCCCGGCCACAGCCAGGACGGCCGCGGCAGCGGCGACCAGCACTCGGGCAAGGCGCTGCATCCCGCCCTCCCCTCGCTTGCCCGTCTGCGCTATAGGTACGAATTATTAGATGAATTGCGATGTTTGGAACAGGAGCTGAAAAATCTGTCCTTTTCTTCGGTAAAGTGCGTTTCAATGTCAGGGGGCTTCGGTTTGACCACCCCGCGGCTCGTTGGGCCACGCGGGGTCGTTGACCTTCTCAATTTAGCGAGATATAAGGCGAGAAGTGCTTGTGTCTCGATAAACGCCTCGATATACTGCCGCGGGCCGCACCGGGTGCCGGCCCTCCCGGCGCGCGCGCAGCCCGCGTGGCGGTGCGTTCGCGGATTCATGGGTTTTAAACTCATCTAATTTAGCTTTACAGTGCCTTATTCGAGCCCCAGAGGGTCGTGTGGGACGCGCGCGGGACCTGAGATGCAAGCAGGCGTCCCTCCCGCCCGCGGCTCTGAGGAGCCGCACCCGCTCGCAAGGCGCCTCACCCTGCTGAGCATCGACTCCACAGAAGCGCACCAAGGTCCGCGGGGCTGAGCCGCGCCCTCCCGGCTCCGCGCGGCACCTGCGAGCGACGCACCAAACCGCCCTGTCGCCCCTCGCAGACCGCAATCTCTCGCCGTCCATCCTCGCCCTGGACTTCCTCCGCACGCCACGCTCCATCCACCGGACGTCGTCCGAGCCCGCCTGGTTCGCGCCGCCCACCACGCCATCTCCCCGCGAAGTCGAGCGCCTCCTGTCGTCTGTGCCTGAGGACCCCCTACCCCTTTGCATCAGCCCCGCCGCCAGTTCCCCACCGCCCATGTACGAGCCAGGCCCGAACGGACCCCCGTTCGGCCCAGCCCAGGCCTCGCCGCCCAACGCCCACCTCAACCCCGCCCACACGGCCATCCCACCGGCATGGGATGCCCTGGGGTGGCAACCCGCGCCCAGTCCGTACACGCCGAGGCGCGCTTCGTGGACCTTCGAAACGTGGCACGAGAGGGTCTTTGGAGAGAGGCCCGAGGACAGCGTGCGGGTCCCACCGACCCCGGACCCCACGCAAGGGCACAGCATCCCTCTCCCCGCAGAGGTGCAGAGCGAGGGGGCGTCTCGCCTCTCCAGCATCGCTCCGGAGGCCTTGGTGGACATCAGGGTGGGTCGCGACTCTGGCAACACAGCTGGCACGCAGCTCTGCCAGCGCACGCGCGCTTGGTGGCTGGATGTGCATGTGGAAGCAAGCATGTCGATCTCTGCCTCGGCACATGGCATTGGTATTGCATGCTTTCTGTCGCAGGAGGACAAGCGCCGGAGGAACGCAGAGGCGGCGCGTCGTTCGCGTGCCCGCAAGCGCCAGCAGATCGAGACGGTGGTGAGGCACAACGAGGAGCTGCAGCAGCGGACCAGGGACCTGGAGGCGACGGTGCTGGCGCAGCGGCAGATGATCCTCGCGCTGCAAATGAAACTGCGGGACGCCAGGTGCGGAGCGCAGGCTGAGCATACCTGAAGCGGTAGCCGATGAGGCCATGGCGCAGCGCAGGTGGCCGGTGGTGCGCGAGGGGGCGGGTGAGGATGCCGAGCCTCCGTTGCGCCGCAGGGGCGAGGCGGGTGCACACTGCGAGCTCATGTCTGATGACCCGACCTCGATGGAGCGCACTTCGGGTGACCTCGCGTCCCATGCCGGGGACAGGGTGCACCACCAGACGCACACCTCCGCCTCCAACGACCATACCGACGGGACTGGCGCGCCGGGCAGCAGCGAGAGCTTCTTGCCCGAGTGACCAGCGCAGCGTGCCAAGCGTGTTTGGGATCCAAGCCACTGCTGTAACTACGTACCCAGCAACGAGGCGCAGCATCCCCGCAATTGACAACCGGGGGCGTCCGTACAACTACATCTGACGTGAGAGAGCGCACGAAACCAATCGAAAATGAGTTCCTCGATTGCAACAACGCAACGCAACGTGCGATGCGGCCGTACCAGCACTAAGATACAGCCCCGACCGTGGGCCCTTGAGGTTTGAATCGACTGTTTTAAATGAAGCCCTTCGCACTGCCCGTCACCATAGGATGGAGCAGCACGTGAGGGCCCCGTCGGCCTTCGCCAGTTCCCCCATGTCCAGCTCCACTGCATGCAGGCCACGTTCAGTGGCGGCAGCGACGATGGCGTCCCGCGACTGAGGGCTGACTGGCTGGAAGAAGACCGTCTTGCACACCCTGAGGGCAGCGGCGGCAAACGGTAGTTCACCAGCCACGCGTCGATCGCAGCGGGAGCCCCAAGGGTCCACACCATCTTACAGCATGAGCTCGTCGCAGCTGCACTCAACAACCATTGCACCACAAACTTCACAGCCATCTGCACAGCCAGCCGCCCGCCCTCACCTCAGCACGTTCGCGGCCAGCCGGTCCGGCACCTCCACAAACGTGATGTGCGCCGTGGCTGCCGGACCCCTCTTCCCCTCGATGCAGGCCCTGATGTGCGCCGCCACGTCCATCGGGGCTTGCCCGCATCCCCATACCACAAACGTGCTCTCGTCCATAACTGACACAATGGACTTGAGGTGGAGCTCCCCAGGAGGGACTGGCACCGAAACGGTCTGCGTGGCAGCAGTGGGAAGGTGGGCATGGATGCGTGGAAGACAATGGGTTGTTGTGAGGGTGCGAAGGGGACAAACGTGTCTGCATCTCATAAGATGTCTGCGACAGAACTTATGTGTGGGGCACTATCGACCGTGTCAGTCGCCACCCACACCGCACCTGGATGCCAGCGGACATCAATGCCCCCGCGAGCTGCCTGGCGCCCTCCTCGTTCGTCCGTGAGCTGATGCCGACCAGGCAGAGGTCGTTTACGATGAGCACGTCCCCACCGTCGACCGTGCCCTCCCCACCGATCTCCACCACCGCAAATGGGCCCTTGCTGCAGATGGCCTCCGCCACGGGTCCCACCTCGCCGCGTCTGCTCGGGTGGCCGGGCCGAGTGATCACCGCGACGTTGCCGGAAACGACCGCGACGTCCTCGACAAATACGCAGTCCGGGTGCCGGTCGTCCGCGGCCACCTCCACGACGCTCGCGCCGGAGCCCATGGCCGCGAGGAGGCGCTCAACGTACGCATGGTGCTGCTGAACGCACTCGGCGAAGTCGATGCCGCCGGCTGGGCTCTCCTTGCTCAGGGCGCGCGTGATGGTGGACGGCACCGCGCGCACCTGGGAGAAGGGCGGGGATAGAAGCCATGGTTTATGCTTTCAACTGCATTGCGCGCTTGTCATGGTAGAAAGGATAAGGATGTCCTTAAACGGGCTTCTATCTCCGCGGCGATGCAGCGCACGACTCACGAGCGCGGTGCCGAACTCAAAGGGCTCGCGCCCCATAGCCACGGCTTGATATGATCCCGTTCTCGCGATAGGAGGAAGATGCAATTGTTGTCTTTCGCTTGGGAAACAGACGCGCGATTTCCACCCTCGAGAGCTCCTGTACCAGCCAGCGTTGGGTTCTACCCTGACAGAGCCCCGAAGTTCGTGTTCTCCACTTGATTTGAAAGGCTGTCTGTTTAGCCTGATGAAAAGCACGGTATCGTCAAGCGTCTGAGATCCCGCTGAGGCGCACCTGGCGCTTCATCGTGGCGGCCGAAGCGGATGGCGGCCGTGCAGCACCGGGACTGGGCGTTCCTCTCCCACAGCGACGCTGAAAAGCACGCGGCCGCTCTCGATGTCTTATGCCGCAATGCGAAGCATTCCAGCCAAGCCCTGGACCTCGCGAGCAAGTGCAGCGATCTCTTCGACACGATCTCTTCGACACGGGAGGCAGACGGCAACATCGCGTACATCGATGCGGCAGGTGCGATGCTAGCCATCGCTGGCGTTTATAGTCAGTCTCCTCGGGCCGCAAACGCCCTGAGATGGATTCGGTGGCCGCAGAAGTGAGCATGGATGATTTCCATCGCCGATTCGCGGCGTCGCTGCGGCCGTGCATGATTCGCAACCTCGCGGAGCGACCAGACGGTCCCGGCAATTCACCCAATCCCTGGCCGGCGCTGTCTCGGTGGATGTCGCCCCAGGCCTTTGCCCAGCACCACGGCGACGTGCCTTTCCGTCTGACCGAGCTTGCTCCCCTCTTTGGTCTGGGCAAGCCGATGCCTATCCGCGTGCCGCTGGGCATGTACATGGGTGAGGACTGCGAGCGATGGGGCTGCTAGCGATGACTGAGCTTGGGCTGTGTGGCTGGGCCAGCCCTGCGCCTGCCGTGATGGCTGTGGGCTGCGCTTGTGCTGCAACCCAACCCAACAGGCACCAACCTGTGCTGCTTCATCCTGTTGCCTGTGCAGAGTACTGCCAAGCGAATGCAGCCGACTATCCATGGTATGCGTTTGGGGATGACTTTGAGGGGGAGCGGCGGGCTCTGCTGGAGGACTACTCGGTGCCTGCCATGTTCAGGTGAGACCTATGTATCATTCGATAGTTGATATGCGCGTTTGTCAATGCCTGCGATGTTCAGGTGACTTGGGCATCAATTGGGGGACTTTTTGACCCATGGCGGTGCCGGTGCCGGTGTTTCCTTTGCTGGTGGTGTTTGATAGGCACCTGTGGCACTGACTGTCAGTGCAACAGTCGCCAAGCCAGCCCTCCATGCCAGTCAGCATGCGCATTGACCCCAACCCACTTGCAGAGACGATCTCTACGACGTGACGCCCGAAACGCGGGCCTCCTTCCCCCGCTTCCGTTACATGGTTATTGGGGGACCAAGGAGCGGGTCTAATATGCACGTGGACCCTCGCTTTACATCCGCATGGAACACCCTACTGGTGCGTGTGGCAAGCGTGTGCATGACATGCATGTAGTTGACGCATGCTGTGTATGATGTCACGTTTGCATGGGACACCCTCCTGGTGCGTGTGACAGGCATGCATATGTTGTACCCGTCGCATGCTGTGCGTGCCGTGCCTGCACCAAGGATGCCGGGAAGCCATGCCTGCTGTGCATATTGGGTTGGCCGTGCGACCAGACAGCACAGCTGACATCACATCCCCTGTCTCGCTTCTCTACCCTTGCCTGCCCTGCTGACCACAACTACTCAGCCCCGCTTCACGCAGTGTGGTCACAAGCGCTGGGTGCTGTTCCCGCCCGGTGATGACCCAGAGTACCTTGCGTCGATCGGAGTGCCTTGCGACGTGGGCGGGGAGGGCATGGGCAAGACAGCGGCGCCGCCCGCACAGTGGTGGCTTGACACGTACCCGCGCCTGAGGGCGGGCGAGGGGGCGCGGCTGGGCATGGTGGAGTGCCTGCAGCGACCGGGGGAGACCATCTTCGTACCCGTGGGTGCGTACAATACATGGCAGGGATATTACTTTTTACTGGTATTGAAAGAGATACTTTCCGTGACTATATCGGGTCAGGGGTGGGTGTTCGCCCCTCATGCTCGCATCCTGTCGCTACGTACAGTCCTATGCCAGCTATTAACGTCTCTTTCCTCGTGTTCGTTCACCCACAGGGTGGTGGCACGCGGTGCTAAACCTCGACGGCACGATTGCCGTGACGCAGAACGCCCTGCTCCCCGCCACGCTGCCTGCGGTGTGGGCCAGCTTGCGATCGCGGTACCCCAGAGTGGCTGCCCACATCCGGAGGGCTGTGGAGGGGCGCGGGGAGGGGTGGGAGGGGGTAACGTGGGAGGAGGTGTGGGAGGTGGTGGGGTCAGAGGAGGGTGCGGGGGACGAGGGGGGTGAAGGAGGGGAGGGGGACGATGAGGACATCGGTGAGTGGAGTAGAGGGCTTGGCTGGTTGTGAGGCGACGTGTCGACGTTGGGGAGGTGGTTGTGCAGATGACGCGCGTAGTTGAGCGACGGGGTTGCTGAGGATGTCATGTTAGCCACGGTGCCTTGACTTGATAATCGATTCTATCGCAGCAAGTCACGCTTGTGCATCTAACCCTAACCCTTTGCCACCTGCAGTGGTGGTGGCGTCGCGCGTCGAGGCGGATGATGCGGACGGGGCGGTGGGCACGCCTGTGGTGCTGGCGGGGGGTCATGTGGTGTATGTCTGACGGCTGATATCAGCTCGTGTGTATTTGACACGCTGGTAGGGGTGTCAAGTTGCGTATGTATGTCTCACATGACCCCCTTGGTGTAGTGAACTTCAAACAACAGCGATGCAAGGTTTGTTTGAATAGCATCGACGGATCGCGACAGGACAAGAGATGAACAACGTGCGGAGGGACAACATGCACAGCACACCATAGACCCTTGTGCACCAACAACACCACCCCACGTCACCATGTTACGGGAATTTGCCCAGGTGGTGCGTGTACAGATCCTCTGCCCCCACCTCATCCAAAGGCACCCTCGAAAGGAACGAACTCCGGCCGCCCTTCGACATCCCACGCTCCCTCGACCCCGCACCCTGACCCTGACCCACAGCCTGGGACATCGGCTGTGCGTCGCCCACTCTCGCGCGACGGGGGGCGTTGTGGGCGGCGCTGGGACCAGGGACGTTGCCCTCGCTGCGGCGAGAGGGGCGGTCGGTCGGGGCCCGCAGCATGTCTTGTGCGTCCCAGTTCTCCTTGTCCCCTGCGGGATATGGGAAGAACCATATGAGGGCAATGGTTCAGAGTTCTTGATGACAATGCGACTTCACAAGTTGTGGACTCGCTGCTTCGTGCACAGATGCCGTGCTGTGCCAACACACGCGTGGGAGTCACAGTCCGCAAGACATGTGTGGGGTGTGTACCCCACGCAAGTCTCACCGTCAGGGCTGGCGGGGGTCGTTTGCGGGGTCAGGAAGCGCTCCGCGTTTGGTGGGGACGAGTCGGGGTGACTGGCGAGGGGAGTGTACGTCCCCGATGCACGGCGGGGCACGCCAATCGTCATTATCGGCGTGGCTTCGGGCACGTTTACTGGCTGCGCGGGCGTCAGTAGACGCGGGGAGGGGCCGGGCTCGGCAGCTGCGCTGGCCTGCTGCAGATCCACGGTGATGTCGCGGCGGGCACGCTGTGGGTGAAGGCGGGAGGGGTCGGTGTGGGGAGCGAGAGGGGAAAATCCACCTTCCAAGCATTGTTCGTTGTAAACAGGAGAGCCCTGCCTTGCTGTGGCAGAGCAGGGCCGGAGGGGTTGACGTCTAGGTGGCCAAGGCCAGTCCTGGTGCTGAACAGAGCCATGCATAGCAGCAGCAGCATTGCATCTTAGTAAATGAGCTGGCATGCCCCGTCACCTGTCGCAGCTTGACTTCCGGCGGCGCCGTGCGCGCGGGCGGCTCCCCCCATGACAGCGCCCCGTCCAGCACCGCACACTCGCGCGCCACCCCCTCATTCCCATCACCACTGTCTCCACCGGGGCGCCCCGAGTCGAAATCGTACTCCGCGCCGCGCGAGGGCCCCACGGGGCGCGCCACGAAGGTCGGGGAGGGCGGGGCGGCACGGGTGGCTGTGCTTGAAGTACCGATGTTGGTGTTGCTGTTGGCGGTGCCCGCCTCCCCTTCGGCGTCCATCCTCTGCCGGTCGGCGCGGGCGCGGAAACTCAGCGCGCCGCCGTCACGGAAGGCGATGGGCACTGCGGGGGGGAACAGGAGGTGGTCGGGCGCTGACGCACGGGCCACACGGCACGAAGCACAAAGCACGACGACAGGACCGGGTGGCCCTGAGCGTGCTTGTGACACCCTATAAGAGCGCTCCTTAATACACTTATGCTTCCACTTCGCTACTAGTCCCAACAGTCCCTTCCCAGCGAACTCAGCCACTGGCGCTCACCCGGCTCCTCCTCCGCCCCTCGCATGGACGGCGGCGTGTCCTGGGTGAGCCCCACCGCCGCCATCATGCGACCCAGCCGGTCGAGTCCTATCACGTCTGCGCCCCCGCGGCCCTCAGCGTCGGCATCCATCACGCCCTCGGGGTAGCGGGGCGGGGTGCGGACGTCGGGCAGCGGGCGCAGCACGCTCGCACGCGGGGGCGAGCCAACCACCTGGCGGGGTGGCAACGCGGTCACGGCCACCAGAGCCACGTCAGCAGCGGCCGCCGCAACATCGGCATCGTCGCCCGTCGCCCCGGCAGCTAGGTCGGCGTCGGTGTCGGTCTGTAGCGTGGGCACGCGCTCTGCGCTCTGTCGCTGCGAGGCATGGGGATCCGAGTCCCGGCTGCGGGTCAGGGGGTTGCCCCCGGAGCTGACGCTGGTCTTGAGGGCCTGCGGGGAAGAACGGGCGGGTGCTGGAAGGCCGGCAAGGAGCCAGCCAAGGGCGGGCAGGCAGGCAGAAGTCGGTATGGCAGTGTGGCAGTCGGAGTGACCTACGAATAGCGAGGTGGTCAGACAGCATTGCTGGGACGGTTTCAGGCATCTCATCGTTGCCGCCTGCCATCTCTTCTCACCTCCACCTCCCTCCGAAGCCTGGCCACCTGGGCCTCCCGCTCCCGCATCCTCTCACTCTCCTCTCTCGCCACCTGCGCTTCCCGCTCCCGCATTTTCTCGCTCTCCTCTCTCGCCACCCGAGCCTCCCGCTCCCGCATCCTGTCGCACTCTTCCTCCATGTCAGTGAATGCCAGGGACGGCTCGTAAACGGCCGAGGGAGCGCCGAACGCCGCCGGGGCCCTCAGGAGGGACTCCTCACGCGCTTGCTCGAGCTGTGGGGTGGGAACGTGATTGGTATTGAAAACTGGCATCGATCACGCACGCGGGGATGAGGCAGTGCCCTTCCCTTGTCACCCCATCACCGCTCATTCCCCCACCACCCCTCACCTGCAACGCCAGTCACCCCATCACCCCCTCACCTGCGACGCCAGTCGCCTCTTCTCCTCCCCGGCCGCCCCCAGCGCCCCCTGCAGCTCCTCCACCACCACCTGCCGCTGCCTCAGCTCACGCTCCAGTGCCGCCGCCCGCGACCGCGCCCCCGCCAGCTCCTCCGCCAGCGCGCGCGCCTCCCTCTGGCTCTCCTCTAGCTGCGCCTCCAACGCAGCGACCTCCTCTGCAGCGGCGCGGTCGGCCTCCCTTGCACGCTGGTCGGCGTACAGGGCGCGCTCACGCAGCAGGCGGGCGCTCTTGAGCTGCGGGGGGGGAGAGTGGGTAGCAGGGGTGGTTGGGACCCAGGACACTGGTGTTTTATCTGTAGCACGCAAATTGTGAGCTCAGCTCGTCTCTCTGGGCAACAACCTGGGGTCTGGACCCATGCATAGGCAGACCACACAGCTCGTGGCCTGGGTATCACC
Source organism: Protoeuglena noctilucae (assembly GCA_958009085.1). Taxonomy (NCBI): domain Eukaryota; kingdom Viridiplantae; phylum Chlorophyta; class Pedinophyceae; order Marsupiomonadales; family Marsupiomonadaceae; genus Protoeuglena; species Protoeuglena noctilucae. The sequence continues at coordinate 330,424 of OY253689.1, forward strand.
TGGGCCAGCTCCGTGTCACGCAGCGCGGCGCGGGGGATGGCCCGCACTTCGTGAATCTCCCATCCCAGGGCCTTGGCCCACGCCACATTGACCAAACCATGCGTCGGGCACCGCTCCCAGCATTCCCACGCCCCGAAGTTGTAATTGGCCACGCGGTGAGGGAAAGAAGACTCACGGACCGCCTGCAGGAAGCGCCCCTCCGCGCCGAGGGATCGGAAACCGTAGTAACGCGGATCCTTCGCCTCCACCGCGAAGAGGCAGGCAAGCGGGATGCACCGGACGCGCTGCGGGACAGAAAGAACGCTATGTGAGACGTATGTGATGCTCGCAGCCGCGTCGGGATCGTACGCCGCTCGCGCGGAGGGTTCGCACAATTCGTACCTTCACGGCCCCCTCCGGAGTCGCCGGCCCGTCCCCGTCCTCGACCGGGTAGAGCTGCCAGTACTTTCCCTCCTGACAGGCCTTGAGGAGTCGTCCGCTCTCGTCCCAGAACGTGACAATCGAGCCAGGCTGGAGGAGGGTCGCCCTGCTGACAATCGCGGCACCGGGCGCCATTCGAGGCGCGGCCGGGCGATCGCGCGGTGCGCGGCGCAGCACAAGAGTCTACAGTTAGCATGGGATCAAAATCCAGGCGCGCGCGCGCTCGGCAGGGCCGGGAGTTTCAAGCTTCGCCACGCACGCACTTGTGGTTATCGCGGACCGCGCTCACGGGCGCGGGCAGCGCGGAGGGCGCATCCGACTGGTCGATGAGGGAGCTGTCCGGGAAGCTGTCCATTGCGGTACCCGGCGAAAGGTCGCGAGCGCTAGCTCCGTGCATGCGAGCGGCTGGAAGGAGGACGCGGCCAGAGCAGCCCTTCGGCAATGGCGCCCGCTCCTGGGCGGATGGTTGAGTGCCACGCTGTCGGAGCTAGTGGCGCATTGCCCAGATTTTGACGCGTCCCTCGCCCCAGCGGTCAGGCGTGTGTCAGAGACTGGCGACCACGCCCTGGGCGAAAGAAGGACTGTCTCGGCCGCTGAGCGTGTTCATGGATGACACATTGCGACCTATGATCCGAGCGACCCGTGGGGCGTTTCATTCTCCGTCTCCACCGTCCGCTGACGCAAACGTGCGCAAAGACGCTCCCCAGAGCGCTCAATTCTCCCGTCTCCTCCCGCTTCTACCGCACACGTGGGAGAGGGCGAGTCCAGGCCGCCCGGATGACGCTGGTGCGGGCTGCTGTACCAACCTGCGTCGCAAATAGTGCACACGGTTCCGTGCTCCGCCCCAAACCATCCCTCCTTCGCGCCGCTCGCAGGGGGCCGCTGGCGGCGAGACCTTTAATCGCGCCTCGGCGGTGCTGGCGCGATACCGCGACTCCCTCCCCGCCCTCGTGGTCCTCGATTTAGACTACACGATCTGGCCATACTATTGCGAGACACAGTCCACGCGAGACGAGCCGGCCTTCTACCCAGACGTCCCTGGAATCGTCGCGGCCCTGTGAGATGAAGCGCGCTGCAGCTCGCCTCTCCTTGCACGGCCAGCCTCGTGCCCGAGTCGCTGCGGCTCGCCTCTCCTCGCACGCCAGCCCAGCACCCACTGTAACCCCATCTCGCTCTTGCTCTCTCAGGAAGGCAGCGGGCGTCCCGATGGCCGTGGCCTCAAAGACGCCTCGCGGCGACATCGCCTCGGCGCTGCTGACCAAGGCCCGCATGCTCGACGCATTCCACCCCTTCGTGGCCTTCTCCTCGCACGGCAAGACGCCCCACTTCGAGCAGATTCGAAGCGAGACGGGCGTGGCCCTTTCGGACATGCTCTTCTTCGACGACGAGCCACCCAACATCCGCACCATGGGCCGCGCGGGCGTCACGTGTGTGCTGGTTAAGAACGGCCTGGACGTGGCTGCGCTCGAGGAGGGGCTCCGAGCGCACGCCAAGAGCCGACTCGACAAGGCCGGCTTCTAGTCTAGTCTACCAGTCCGCAGCTCTGGGCCCTCAGCAAAGGAACAGTGCCCGTTTAGTCGTCAAGTGCCGGCAGCACGGGTGCACAGTGCCCTGTGCGCCTCCATGTGTGCCACTAGCCCTTAGCAGGCATTTAGGTCAGCTTTGCCCTAGGTCCGCCGCCTCCACGTCGAACCGCTGCATGCACGCGGGCGCCAGGGCCGCGAGCGCCTGGGCAGCGCTGTCGGCGTCCGCAAAGGCATGAGACGTGACGCTCACGCCCGCCCGCTCCAGCTCCCCCGCGTCGCCCCCCATCCACTTGACCTCCCGCACGAGGCAGTCGGGCGACGTGGGGTCCGGGTGGTCCCTCCACTCCGCAAACAGCCGCGTCTCCCGAAGCCGCACCGACGCTCCGTCCACTCGCAGGAAAAAGCGCATGAGCACGAGGAAACACCGGGGCATCACCCGCACCTTGACGGCGACCTGGGGGGTGTCAGAGAAACGTGGGGGTCACATGTGTGCATCTGCCACAGAGCATCAGAGGGTGAGAGAGGGGCATGAGGGTCACATGTGTGCATCTGCCACAAGGAGTCAAAGGCCATGCGAGATAGACGTGAGTGCAACCGTGTGCATCTGGCCCAGTGCGCTTGAGATCAGATGGTGTAGCTCAGCGCTTGCCTGGGACACGCCATTATCGTCGAGCTCAGACTCGAAAAGCGGTATCTCCGCGAACCACAAGATGGGGTCTCGGGCCATCAAGAGCTCACGGTTGATGCCGTGCTCCGAGCACTGCGGGGGTGAGGTGCATGCACAGGCGCTAGTGAACGCGTCCGGTGCATTGCACGCGTGCAAGCATATCTAGACACAGCCATCACAGTGACCCTTACTACAGTAATCTGCTTCGGCGCTCACTTTGCAAAACTCAGGAAAGCTTGATGACGCCTCATGACCCTCGTACGTGCCTGCATACCCGGTGGTGTAGGTCCAGTCGTATTGCATGCGCTTGACGTGCTCGTGGGCGATGTCCTTCTCCCGCGCCGCCTGCCACTCCCTCGCGACGGGGACCTGAGGTGCAAGGAGACGCGGAGAGTGGTCACAAAAGGATGGAAGACGAGGCTCGGGACAGAGGAAGTCGCTTGTGTATGCGAACGGGCACGCTCGCCTCAATGGCTGGCGCCTGCTCTCGCTGCCACCCGCGCAGCGCCCCGAGGGCATCCAGCCGGACGGTATGACCCGTCGGGACGTGGCGGAGCGTGAGGAACGAGGTCGCGAAGACTTGTTCGGGAAGACGCAACCGGCCCCCGTGCCCCTCCGCCTCCAGCGTCGCCTCCAGCTCTTGCAGGACCGCGTCACCCTGCAAGCTTGAACGAAATCATGTAATGCGTCAGAGACGATGTGCGGAAGATCGTTACGGTCACTCCGGTGATTGCTACGTCCCCGCTCGTCATGCCGCAGCTTCGCACCGCGATGGGCCCCTTCTGGCCCCGGATCTCCCACGACGCGATTCGAATGCCGTCTCCGTCAGCGAAGATGTCGAAATTTGGGGAAGCCATGGGCCTCAGTGAGAGTGAGGTGGGCGGAACAGTGGTGGGGAATGGAATGCCTGTTGTACGGACAGAGGGACGCTAGGAAACGGACCGCGCTACCGATGTCGATGAACACGTAAGAGCGTGCGTCTGGATGTGTCATATGTTGCAGATAGCCAGCATTTTGCTTGTGGGGTGGAGACCAGCGTAAGCGCTGCGCTAGTCTTGCGCTCATCCGCCGCCTTGGTTGGGATACGGCGCTGCCTGGGCTTCCCAGAGTTGCCTGCGTATGAATTGTTGGCAGGGAACACCTTTGCTACTCGCGCGCGCCCGCCTAAGACACGGCATCGCAAGGGTCTCGCAGCGCGCAAGCTCCTGTCGCTGCTGGGGCCCCTGCCATCTTGTTTTCCCCATTTTCTGAGTGTGCGTGACGATGTCGTGGAGGAGACGGGTCGGCGCGTTGCTGGAGGCCTCGTTGCGCGGCCCTTCCGCCCCAGCAGCCGGATCGTCCTCCTCAGCGCCACTCCAGGTGCGCCGTTGCGCCCAGTCTAAGCCATTGCGTCTTCTTCTTGCAATCAACGTGGCAGTGAGATGGTTGATCGCTTCGCTCGCTCCTCCTGGCGCAGCTGCGCGCGATTACGTCCCTCCTCCACGCCGGCGAGACGAGCGGAGCGGGGAGGTCTTGGGCGGCGTTGCGACGCGCTTGCCCCGCTTGCTTAGTCCCTCTTCCTGCGGTCCGCGACGCCCGCCACTTCCGGTCCTCAACATCTGCGCTGGAATCGGACCGCGATTACTACGACGTCCTCGGTGGGCCGCCGCGGCGACTGGGGGACTGTGGGCCCGAAGCGGACGCAACATTGCATCCATGGCTTGCATGGTACTGCCAAACGTCCCTCCCGATTGCTATATACTCGCCGTCGCGCCGCGCAGGGGTCCCCAAGTCGGCGAGCGATCAAGACATCAAGAAAGCGTACTACGCGCTGGCGAAGAAGTACCACCCTGGTGCGCATTCTGTGATAAACTCGCCAAAGTTGCCTTTGCGGACAATCGCGTCGTGCCTGCTGCTCTGCCTGTGCGTCTGGGCGCGTGACGTGACCACCGCTGCGATCGATCCGTGGCCAGCACTGATCGATGCGCAGATGCCAATAAGGACGACCCCGAGGGAGCACACAAGCGTTTCACGGAGGTGCGGAAAGCGTACGAGGTGCTGCGGGACCCTGAGAAGCGCCGGGTGTACGACGCGGTGGGGCGAGAGAACATGGAGCGAATGGAGCAGGGGGGCGGGGCGGGGCCCGGGCCGGGGCAGGGCGGTCCGTTCGGAGAGGGCGGGTTCGGTTTCGAGTTCCGCGGGCCGTTTGGGTTTCAATACCGCGGCGGGAACCCCCAGGACATTGAGGAGTTGTTTGAGCAGTTCTTTGGAGGGGGTCCGTTCGGGGCGCGCGGGGGACGCGGGCGGGGCCGGGACGCCCGCGCGGTGGTGCAGCTGAGCTTCATGGAGGCCGTGCAGGGGTGCAAGGTGCGCAGGGAAGGGTCGCAGCGATGCAGTGCGTGTCCCGGCTTGCACGACGGCTCTGCTTGTGCTGAGCGGCAGTCGCGAGCCTGGCCAACGCCCCGATCTCCCGCATTTGCAGCGAACGCTCGCTGCTGGAGAGGACGGGGAGGGTCGGCAGGTGGAGGTGCAGATTCCGGCGGGGGTGCAGACGGGTCACCGGCTGCGTGTGCCCGGCTACGGCGCGCGCAACCCCGCGACGGGCCGGCAGGGCGACCTGATCATCGACGTGGTTGTCGAGGAGCATCCGGTCTTCAAGCGCGACGGCGCGGATGTCCTCGTGGACGTGCGGGTGCCCCTGACGCGGGCCGTGCTGGGCGGCGAGGTCGAAGTCCCCACGGTCGACGGCACCGTGATCATGCGCATCCCGCCGGGCACCGAATCCGGTCACCGCCTGCTCATGCGCGGGCGCGGCGTGCCCACGGAGTACGGGCGGGGCAACCAGATCGTCACGGTGGTCATCGAGGTCCCGCGGCGCGTCACGGAGCGGCAGAGGAAACTGCTCGAGGAGTTTGACAAGGAGGAGGAGAAGAAGGGGCGCGGGTGGTGGGGGAGCTGACATCGCAATGTTCGCGCACGCCATGCGATGTATGCGCGCCCGCCCCGCTCCATCTGGCGGGACGGCAGAGTTGAAGTGATGAGCGCAAACAAGTCAGAGGTCTCTGCTGAAGGAAGGCGAGCCGGGATGAGCGACGGGGCAACCCTCGACGACACGCCAGTTGTTGCGGCGTCCTCGTCGCCGCCCGGCATGCCCCGCCGGGAGAGACCTCTACTGCTCATCTTGGCGACGCCGTATCTGTCTCTTAGCCACTGCCTCCGCGCAAGGACGCTTGTTCGCGGCGCGCGAGGGCCACGCCCCATGCGCTGACGGGGAGGCGCGATGGGGGACGCCAAGCGGGATCTGGCGGATCCTAGAATGTTGGCCAGCCGCCCCGTATTGGAACGGGGGATGAGGTGGCTACTCATGGCGGTCTGGACGCCCTTCTGGGTTGCACACGCGCCGATCAGGGCCTTCGTCGCGGTGGTGCGGCGCGTCCTGCTCGCGGTGGTCACGTTCACGGGCATCGTGGACCTGAAGGACATGCGGATGCAGGAGAAGAAGCTCCAGGAGGCCCGCTGTCGATTGGTCGCCGCGGAGGCCGACCTGGCGGAGCTGCGGGCCGCGTTGGAAGCCAAGACTGAGGTGCGCTCCCCCGCCGCTGGCCCCGACCCGACGTTTCCAATACCGATGCATCCTTCGTGAACGTATTGAGATCCTGCGCTCGCTTGATGACGATTTCGCGTCGCGGATCGGGAAGGGTGGCCCTGCCCGATGGAGAGCGACAAATGCCCCGCTCTCGTTTCGCAGATGGCGGAGCGGATGACCAACAAATACCGCAAGGCGCGGAAGATCATCAAGAGGCTGGAGAGCGAGCTTTTGGGCGCCAGGTGGGTCGCGCGACTCGGCGAGAGGGGTGCGAACAGCTCGCCCACGCTGGGCGCGAAGCCGGCGAGCGGCGCGTGCTGTCGCCTCGCAGGGGCGGGGCAGACGTGGAGGTTCGAGAAACGGATTTCGAGGAGGATCGGGACGACGGATCGGGGGCGGGGCCGAGCGGGCAGGTGAGCATTTTTTGGCTCGAGCAACCGTAATTGCGACGGGACCGCTTCGCGGCGTCCGCTCTCGAACGGCGCTTTCGGACGATACCGCAGGAGGGTGCACAGGAGCTCGGATCGGCGCCTCGCGCCCCGCACCGCGCGGTGATGCGCGGGGGCGCGATGATGCGCGAGGGCGAGACGGAGCGGCTGGGCTCGGTCATGCAGTGGATGACGCACGCGGCCGCCGGTGGCGCCGCCTCGCTGTGGGTCCCCATGCTGAGAGACGAGAGCAGCCACTTCGCACACAAGATCGCCTGGTCAGGTGCGATGCATGGGTGGAGCGAGAGTGAGACTGGCACCCAAGTCGTCTGTGCCAGCCCTCTGCGAGCCATGCGGGAAGGCAACGCCTTACCTCTACTTACTTACAAAGGGCATCGTCTCTCTACTTCGAGCATGTCGACCAAACTGTCTCTATCGTCCCAACGTACTCAACACCCCCAGCCATGCGCATCGACTGTCGCCCCACCCCTGTGCCCGCAGTGGCCATTCCCCTGTATTTCCTCTACCTCTGGGGCCTCGGATCCTCGAAGCCCGTCCAGGACCGCCCCATCTTAGTCCTCCTGACTGCGGGGGGGTTCGCCACCCTTGCCGGGTTCACCATTTGCGCCCGGCTGCTGTCGACGTTATGCCAGAGCTACGGCACCCAGTGACCGGCCGCCTCGGGAGCTGCGTTAGTAGCGTCCGATGTCGGGCTACACTGCGCTTGTTGGCGAAAGGGCTATGGGGTAGCCCTACTCATTCCTGGACCCCGGACAAAGCGACCGGGCCCGGCAATGCTGCCCACTGTATGGAGGCCATCGAAGGCCCCTAGCACTCATTGGTATCTGAATGCATCGTCTTTCGACTGGCTGTGGATCAGGGATGGGAAGCCTGGAGCATGGGAAAGCGTGGCGCATAAGCGGGGTGCTGCGCTTCGCTGCCGGGCATTTCCACCAGGGCCGTCATCTGCTCGATCAGACTTTGTGCTTCAACTTCACCGCTGTGTATTGACTCTCACGCCATTCACTCGTCCACTCTTCATCTGCTACCCATCTGCCATTCATCTGTCATTCATCTCAAAACATGTCACGCTTTGCTGTTGCATTCACTTGTTGTATTCACTTGACCTCGACGGCCGTCTCCCCCGCTCCCCTCACAAAGTCCTTCACCAGCGCCACCAGCTTTGCCACCTGCCCCGGCTCATCGCTCTCGGCATTCAACACCAAGATGGGGTCATGGAGCGACTGCCTGCGACACAAACGGGGAGGCAGGGGGTGGGGGTGAGGATCTTCAACTTTGACAAGGATCATAGTACACTACATAGCACGTTGTCTCTGCCCCACCCACAGCACCTCAGCATTACCCACCCACTCTCCCCCTCTCTCCAGTGTCTCACCTCAGCAGCACCGACCCACTCACCCCCACTCTCCACCGCCACCCCTCACCCCTCACCTCAGCAGCACCCACCCACTCTCCACTCCCACCCCTCACCCCTCACCTCAGCAGCACCCACCCACTCTCCCCCACGTTGTACCTCCACCCCTCAAAATTCTCCGCCTCCAGCTCCCACCCCTCCTGCTGCGACGCCCACTGTTTGAAACGGTCCAGCACTCGCGCCCCAATCTCCTTGTATCGATCCAGATCGCTGCGAGAGAGGGAAGGTGGTTAGAGATATGGTTGGCAATAGAACCATGTTTAAATGGTGATGAACCGTAGCCGCGTCATGCGTTGTTGCGGCAATCGGTAGCGAAGCCCATACATGCGCACGGTTACTATGCAGTTACTGTACAGGTACTACCACACCATCCATGGCAGTTTGACAAACTGCCCTCACTTGATTTTGAATCGCACTTCCTGGCCTTCCAAAGGGTCCTGGAATCCCTTGAGGAGCTCTGCAAGCAGACGGCACAGAGAACGTGCTGTTGAATGGGCAGCTTCACTTACAGTATTGCACCACTTCATAGACAGCACTGCACCCCACCACTGACACTGTCCCGCACCCCGCTCAGCCCACCATCCACCCCCTCACCACCACCACCTTGCCACCCACCCCTCACCACCTCCTCGTCACCCACCCCCACCCACACCCTCTCACCCCCCACTACTCGCCTGGCAGCCCCGAGCCGGGCTTCTCCAGCCGCATGCGCACGAGCTTGATGAGGATCTTGACAGCCAGGTACGCCCCATCATCCAGGAAATAATTCTCCTTCATCGCCCCGTGACCGGACGTCTCGATCATCAGCTGGCAGTCCACGCCCTCTGCGTTAATCTCCATGCCTTTGGAAATGACGTTCTTGTAGCCCCGGCGGTAGCGGAGGTGGCGGCCGCCACGGTCCCTGGGGGGGGAAGGGAGGGTTAGGGTGTGGAGCGTGAGAGTTGCGGTGGGCGAGGGGGGGTGTGAGAAGCAGGGTGGGGAAATGAGGCGATGGGGCGCGGGGGTTGCGATGGGGGATGGTTGGTGAGAAGCAGGGTGGGTAAATGAGGTTGCGAGAGGTGCAAGGAAGGAAGTGGGATGGTGAGCGCGACGTCACCCCACTTACTGTAACGCTGAGTTAGTCTCCATTATCCTCCACCATCACTCACTGTATGAACTGTGCCAGTCCCTTGGACGTCACCGAGTCCGTGACCACCGTCGACCCTGGGTGGTCCTCCAGCACAATCGCCGACAGCACCGCGATCAGCCTGTTGCGGTTGATCTCCCTGCCATCGGGAGCCACCACAGCGCTGCGGTCCACGTCGGTGTCAAACACGATGCCCAGGTCGGCCTTAGCACGAGCCACGGCCCCCGCTGCGCTCTGCATGGCTGTGGGGTCTTCGGGATTGGGCACATGGTTGGGGAAGGTGCCGTTGGGTTCGAGGAATTGGGAGCCAGTTGTGTCTGCGCCCAGGTCGGCCAGCATCGAGGCGAAGAAGCCGCCGGAGCCGTTGCCCGCGTCCACGACGACCTTCATGCCGCTGCGGGTGGGGGTGGGAGGGGTTGAAGGGGTGGGGATGAGGTGGAGAGTGGGGTAGGGGTGGAGAGGGTGGACAGGGTGGAGTGAGTAAGTGAGGGTGGAGTCAATGGTGTGTGGAGTGAGGTAGGGGTGGAAAGGGTGGAGTGAGTGAGTGTGAGTAGAGTCAACGGTAAGGTGTGGGAGTGAGGAGGCGACACCAAGGGATGGATGGTGCAGGTAGCGATCGACGGGCAGGGACAGTCACAGCACACGTAGCCTATCCTAACCCTGTGCATCACACGCACCCCATACCACTCAGCTGACCTGAGGGGCTTGGTGGGGTTGGTGGGGTGCTTGACCCCGTCCTGGATGAGCCTCTGCAGATGCCTCGCGTACGCCTCAAGCACGACTCCCTCTTGCTTGGACACCAGGGCACTCGACGTCTGCATGGCGCCCGTCAGCATGGCCGTCTGCAGGTCCAGGTCCTCGCTCAGGCCGTGCGGCTGCAGCGACGCGGCGGCGTCGCGGGCGGCGCCGTCCAGGATCGCCTGCGAGAGACGGGAGGTTGGGGGCTATGGTGAAGGTGGAGGGAAGAGCAATTGTGGAAGGATGAGCTGTGCCTGCAACCACATAAACAAACGGCGACCCACTGGGACCTGCATCGTGCATTCCACCGTGTCTGTCGCTCGCCTTGATGTCGCCCTTGTCGAGCCCCCCCTCAGCGACGAAGAACTTGAGCCCGTTGCGGTTGTAGGGGAGGTGGGACGCGGTGGCCATCACGGCACCGTCGAACTTGAGGTCGGGCAGGATGGTGGACATGAACATCGCGGGGGTGGTGGACAGCCCCGCGTCGACGACCGACGCGCCGCGGGACGCGGCGCCGGCGGCAAAGGCGGCAACGATCGCCCCACCGGACACGCGAGGGTCGCTGCCCACGGCCACGCGGAGGCCCTCGGCGGGGAGCGCCAGGCGGCGGGAGAGCCAGTCCGCAAAGGAACGGCCGATGAAGTAGACCATCGTCGATGTCAGGGACACGGGCTCGCCCTGGATCCCTTCCACGGCCACGCCGCGGATGTCCGACCCGTTCTGCACCTTCGCGAAGCGCCTGGCCAGGTGCTCCGGCACCGGACTGCGGGGAGAGACGGAGAAGCCGGGATGAATGCGGGCTGTGAGATCGTGGCGCCGGGCGCGCGGGCTGCGGCGCAGCGAGGTGTGTCACCGCTCTGTCGTGGCCTCGCGAGTCATGTACCGCGCCGTGACGTCACGGTCGCCTGGAAGGCTCCTCACGATTACTGCGGAGGCAGAGCGTCGATGCACGAGGTCGTAGAGAGCTTCCGCGGAGCGCGTACAGCCGAGGGATGCGGGTGATGCAACCGAAGCCCCGTCGCGACCGTGCGGTCGCGCAGGGACGCGCGGAAGGCGCGCGGGGGAACAACATCGATATTGTGATGATGCCGCTAATCGCGGGATGTTGAAAAACCCGAAGATCTCCGCGCATCGGGCCTCGCAAGGGCGCGGACGTGGCACCCCCTCTGAGGGCTCCCAGGCCCGAGGTGAGGACCAAGCGCGCCACAGGACGCAGACTTGAGCAAGAGGAACAACGCGGCTCGCACCTCGGGATGCGATTGGTCGCCCAGCTGTCCTCGAGGGCCTCGGCGCTCCACCCTGGCCCAGGAAGATCCTGGCGAGGGGCACCGTCACCATAATCTAGTTCGTTGAAGTCACAAACTCAGCCGCCTGCCCGTTAGGAGGGGGAGATCGAGGCGCGCGGCCCCACGTTAGGGTCGTTACCGACGCTGCGGCCCGTGGAGTGCCGAGAGGAGCGAGCGGAGCCTGGAGAGAACGCAGTTTTAAGTGCCCATGGCGCAGACGAGGGCAGAAGTGTCGGCACTTGCGAGGACTGACAACCGCAGACCAGCGCCAGCAACGCGACCGGGCCTGGCGGGCCAGCGAGCTCGACAGGCATGCGCGGGATTCAACTGCGCGTGCATTGACAAGCCACAGCGGCATGGGCACGCCTTCATGCGTCTTGGGCCGCGAACATCTCCCACACCCGATCCGTCCCCTGCACGCAGCAAAGGTCCGGTCCCTCTGCCGAGCCCAATGACAGCGCCTGCCAATCATCCTCATCTCTGACATTTGCAGATCGCGCATTGCTCTCGCGAACGCCTGCTGCCGTGCAATCACCTGGGTCCACATGGTCACGCGTCGGTTGTCGTCCGTCACAGCCAGAACCGTCCCCGTCACTGACCACGACACGCCCCACACCGCGCACCCGAAATTCGCCTGCCCGTTCAGCTCCAGCTTCGTGTGGCCCCACTGCGCGGCACGGGTGGACAAGACTGGTGGGCGCCCTGCGCGGTGCCACTGCGCGCGAGAAAGCAACATTGGAAACCGCCACCGCTCACTTAATACTGAGCTGTGACAGATCAGCAACGAAAACGGCCATTGCTCACCTGCCCGGGCGCCTTCTCGTCCCAGATGACCACCGTGCCGTCTTGCGAGCACGAGGCGATCAAGTTCTGCGGCAAACCCATGTTGGGGCACCACGCCACGTCCCGCACCCAGTCCGTGTGCACGTCGGGCTGCGGGAGAGGCACAGTGATTGACGGGGGTGAGGGTGAGTGAGCCCGCAAGGGAGGGGCAGGGTGCGCGCCGGCCCCGGCGCAAAGGCCAAGTCAGCCCCAGCGACGCCGCGGGCAGTCCCGCTGGCAATCGCGTGGGCAAGCGGCACTCGCCAGGGGCTCCGGCTTCCAGTCGGCGCCCTCGGCCGCCTGCGTCCACACGACCACGCGGTTGTCGCAACCCCCCGAGCAGAAGCGGCGGACGCGGTCCCGGGGCTGGATGCCGTCGACGAGGGACCCGGCCGGGAGTGCGGGCGCCCATGAGATGCCGAAGACGCCCATGGCGTGGGCACGCTCCATGGACTGCGGGACCCACTGGGAGCCGCCCGAGGCGTCCTGCTGGTGCAAGAGGACGACGATCTTGCCCGTGGAGTCCCCGGCCGCGAGAACGAGGCCCAATTCCTGAGGCGCGAAGGCCAGAGCGTTGACGGACGCGGTCAGGAGGGACGCGGGGCTGCGGTACACACGCTCCCACCCGGCCTCCGTCTGCTTGTGGATCGCCACGCGGTGGTCGAACCCGCACGACGCCAGGAGCGTCCCGAAGCGCGGGTGCGCCCAGGCCACGCGCCAGACCGGGCCCTCGTGCGCCGGCAGCTCGGCCTGCAGGACCTGCTGGTCCTTCAGCACCTCAAACACCCTGACGCAGCGGTCGCTGGACGCTGCGGGAGGGGCAAGGAGGGCTGCAGTGCCACAGAGAGCCGCGGGGGCGGAGAGGGGGCGCCGGCGCTGCGCGGGCTCCCCCCGACGCACCCGTCGCGAGGAGGCGCCCGTAGTAGTCGAACTGGCAGTCATGGACCTGAGCCTGCGCGCAGAGACGTGCTGGATCGCGCGACGGATGGGAGAAGGGACGCGCCGTGGGGAGAACGCCAGCGGGGGGGCCGGGCTCGCCTGGTGCCCAGTATCGAACTTTTGCGTGAGCGTGGCAGTCATCGGAGCCCCCGCCCGGGCCGCGCGGGCCTCGCGATGTTTAGAGAAATTCGATTTCTACGTGCTCCGCGAGATCGCTCTTCGGAAAAGCGCGAGTTCGGCGAGATCCGAGAGGCTCAACAGCGAGACCTTGAAACGGAGGGCGGGGGCCAGGCGCAGATGATGATGACGGAAAATGTGAAGGCGTGGGCCCGGTGCCGGCAGCTCCCGGCTCGCTGATCGCTTGCATTGGTCTGACGTTTCATGCCCGCTCCCCGCCCGGCGAACGCTCGCCATCGAGCTGCATATTTCCACGTTGCGCGTGGCCGCAGACAGGACAGGACCGCGTCATCGGGGCCCCGTCAGGGCACATTGCGATTTCTCGGAACCACGGGGAGCCAGGCGACGAAGCCAAAGCCCTCCGGCGCGGCAAAGGGCGCCAGGGAGGCTAAGATGGAGGAGGAGGTTAACAGGGTGAGGCTGCCGGTGCGCTGGGAAGGCACCTGCTCGGTTTCCCGCCCAGCGCGCAACGGACCAGGGCGGGACGGCGATGCGGGACCCGTCCGGCCGCACCGGCGGGGCCTAGATGTAGATGTCACTGAGTCGTTTGCATAGCGCTCCCCAACCTTGACCCACGACCGCAGCTCGTCCCCCTAAGCTCGCTCCCTTGTGCCCCTCCTTTGCAGGATCATCCCTGCAATCCAATCCCGGAGGAGATCGTCCGACAGGGCTTCTGTCGTCCGAAACCAGCCGACCAGGTCCAAAGGCGACTCGATGTGCCCCGGGAGGAGCGTCAGCGGAGGTTGCTCGAGAAGGTGAGCAGGGCATCGTCTCTTGGCGCGATGGACAGGCCTAGAGCGGCGCTTGGTTGAGACAGGCCCACAAAGCATCGAGATGCCGCGCTCGCAGTCGGAGGAGCATGAAAGGGAGGAGGGCAAGCTCTTGATCGGCATCAAGGTGACGCTTTGCAATGCTTTGACGAGACAGCAGGGTGCAGGCAGATGTGGGAATGGCGCATGTTGGCGATCTTTTCAGCACTGGGCGCTGGCTGCCATGGGGATGTCATGCGTCATCACCCCGCAACACTGAGCGCCCGCCACAGCACCGCACCGATGCAACACATGACGCCCCGCAGCAGCACCGCACTGTTGCAACACCGAGCGCCGCCCCTCAACAGCACCCCACCATTGCCCCCCCCCCCCCCCCCCCCCCCCCCGCAGCACTGGACTGTGCTGAAGGACGAGGAGCTCCCCGCGGGCCCCATGGACTGCGACCCCAACGTCCGATACCGCATCGTGCCTGTGGACAACTACCCGGGGAGGCAGAAGGAGTTCCAGGTGAGTGGGGGTGGGAGTGGGAATGACGTTAGTGAAAGGCGACGAGAGGAGTTGGAGGTGAGTGGGAGAGAGAGGGGTGACGATGACTGTGTCTGTGAACGACTACCCGGGGCGGCAGAAGGAGTTCGAGGTGAGTGGGGGTGGGGATGATGACGGTGACTGTGCAATGCGACGGGAGGAGGTGAGTGAGAGGGGGGATGACGACTGTACGATGCGACAGGCGAGCTCACTGTCACCCTCTCTGGCGCTCTCCACGCTCTCCCCTCACCCCTCACCCCTACACACTCCCATCACCCCCTCACCCCATCACCCTCCAAACCCCTCACCCCTCACTGCTCACCCCCCTCACTCCCCATTACCTCAGTACCTGAAAAAGCTAAAAGTCGACGTGTCCAAATACAAGGACTCTGAGGAGTGTGACGGAGAGGACGAGGGAGGTGTGGAGAACGAGGGTGATATGGAGAATGGGAACGATATGGAGAATGGGAGAGATACGGAGAAAGGGGGGGATTACGAGGACGAGAGAGACGAGGAGAACGGCGTTGGCGAGGGGGTTGAGGTAGCTGTCACCAAGTCCAGCAAGACGCCCGAGGCGAAGGCGGCGCGGAAGAGGACGGCGGCCAAGGCCACGGCTGAGCCTGCGGGGGTGGGGAGGGCGGGATTGCCGCGGGAGGACGAGGGGAGGGGCAAAGGCAAGGGAAAGAGGAAGGGGGTACATGGAGATGATGGGCCTAGCAAGAAGAGGGGCAGCAGGGCGGGCGGTGGGAAGGGAGAGGAGAAGCAAAGCAAGAAGAGGGGCGGTGGGGAGGGTGGGAAGGAGGGAGAGGGATCGGGGAAGAAGCGGCGGGGCGGGGAGGGGGGCAAGGGGCGGAAGAGCGGGGGTGGTGTTGGGGCTGGGGGCGATGGGGAGGATGAGGAGGTGAGGGGGGGTGGGGTGGTGATAGGGGTTGGGGTGGGGAGGGGTGGGGAGGGGACGGGAAGGGGTAGTGAGTGGGAGTGAAGGGAGCAACAGGAGGAGTAGGTTAGCCCGCATGTATGCATGTGTGTCGCTGCGCAGTTACACACCTACACCCACACCCACCCTCACCCCCACCTCATCTCATCTCACCCCCAGAACATCGACATCGAGAACGCCCCCGCCCCCCTGCTGTTCCCCAAGCCCGGGGAGGAGAAGCGGTTCGCTCGACTGAAGAACGACCCCTCTCGCCTGGCGCAGTGCCAGGAGTTCCGCAGGAAGTTCCTCGAGAAGTACCCAGAAGACTGGGTGTACTCGGAGGTGAGAAGGGAGACTGGTTACCTACAGAAAGTTAGTACTCAGAGCTGACCGTTTCTCTTCTAAACTTGTAACCACTACCCCTGCCCCTCCCCCTAGGGCGACCACTATTACTCAATAGTTTTTAATAGTTGGTAACTATAAAGTATCAACTACTGCCCCTGCCCCTCCCCCCAGGGCGACCACCGTTTGGAGGACTTCTGGGAGCTGCCCTTCACGACTAATGACGACAACGGCGACTCGTTTCTGGCGGAGCGCATTGTGGACGAGGACACGAGGGAGGGGGGCGTCGAGGTTCCGGGTCAAGTTCTGGAAGTGGGAGGTGAGACGATGAGATTGTGACATGAGGCATCTGGTCAAGTTCTGGAAGGGGGAGGTGAGGGATGGGTGGTGCTGAGTGATGTTGGGTGATGGGGTGTCTGTGAATGGAAGTGGGAGGTGAGGCGTGGTGATGGGATGGATGGGGTGTATGTGACGAAGGCATGAGGAGT
>OY253689.1:346793-420565 GCA_958009085.1 Protoeuglena noctilucae
ACACAACCACCACCACCCCCTTTCCCAGCTCGAGCCCTCGTGGCTGCCCAACCCACCCCTCACCCCTTACACCCCACCCACCCCCCCCCCAACCCACCCCTCACACCTTACACCCCCCCCACCCCCCCCCCCCCACCCATCCCTCACCCCCCCTTCCCAGCTCGAGCCCTTGTGGCTCCCCGAGGAGACTTTGACTGAAGATCAGTTGCGGAATTGGTACGACGAGGACAAGGAGGAGCTGAAGAGGTGGAGGAGGGAGAAGAGGAAGGCGGAGAGGAAGCAGTGAGGGGGCGGAGAGGGGTGGGGGTGAATGGGGGTGATGGTGGGGGTGGGGTGATGGGGGTGATGGGGGTGGGGGTGGGGAGTGAAGCGGTGGAGGAGGGAGGAGAATAAGCAGTGAGGATGGTGGTGATCAGGAGCGCAAGCAGGGAGGGGTGGGGTGGATTGGAATGGGGGTCGCTGTGATGGGGAGCACAGGCAGTGGTAGGTGGGATGGATGGCAGGTTGGGGGTGACGAGTGGGTGGGGAAGTGGGCGTGGAAGCGTGGATCTGGGGAGTGGTTGTTTATGTGAATAGGCAGGAGGGCCAGTGCCACTTGCCGCCTGCCACATCGCGATCGGCAGGCCCATGAGCACTATGCCCCCTGTCACGGCACGTTGTTAGCTTCCCTTTTCTTTGACTGTAGGCACGGGGATCCCTGTAGCCCTCTCTTTTGCCATTCGCGGCGAGTCATGCACCGCTTGCCAAGCTCCGGCAGCTCCTGTTTCATGCGGCGGCGGTGTCAGGGATTGAAAGGCACGCGGCAGCGCCCACGGCAGCCCCACATGTGCGGGGTGAATGCGGCTAGAATTTCGCTAGCCACCCGCTTGCCCTTAGTAGGCCAAATAACGCAGCTACTGCCATGCCACTGCTGCCATCTCAGCGCCCCTACACCCCTATGGGCCTCCCCCCCCCACCTCCATAACCTCCCCCACCCCCTCCAATGCCAAGCATAACCCCCCCAAACACATCCCACATCGCCACCCGTGACCCTTCCCATCCTCAAGCCCCCGCGGGCCTCCCCCCCCACCTCAGGCCCCAACCCCCACCCCCCATCACCCCCTTCCCCCATCACCAAACGCAACAACTGTATACCCTCCCCGTCCCTACGCCCCCACGGGCCTCCCCCCCCCCACCTCCGTGGCCTCCCCGAACGCCACCACATCCACATACTTAGCCACCACGGTCCTCCCATCGAAAATGCGACCATCGATGCCCTTTCGTGCCTTGTCGGCGGCATCTATCGTGTCGAACTGCATGTACACTTTGCCGTAGTGTCCCTTGCCGTAAAATTCATCCAAGTCCTCGGGGCGGGGGCGGGGGGCCACGACGGACACAACGCGGCCGGCCTCCTCGCAGATGCGGTTGCACTCCTCTTTGGCGTCGAGGAGCAGGTCCTTGTACTGTGTGTGGGGAGAGGGGGTAAGGGGTTGTTACTGTGAGTGGGTGAGGGAGCGAGGGAGCGAGTGAGTGAGTGAGTGGGTGAGTGAGTGAGTGAGTGAGCAAGTGGCAGATGCGGTTGCACTCCCACTCACCATCTCATCATCCGCCAGGTCGTTCTTAGACGCCATGTTCTCCAGGCGCAGGTAGTAGCTGCGCGTCCCGGCCGGCTGACCGTCCGCCGCCTTCTCCACCTCAGCCGTGCGAAGGCGCTCGGCCTCCTGGCGACGGTACTCGTCAATGTCCACGCCCTGGGAAGTGAGTGAGTGGGAGGGGGTGAATGGTGAGTGAGTGGGGGTGAGTGAAGCGTTTGTTGCCTGCTCCCTCAGCCTCGCAGCTCCCCATTCAACACCCACCCACTCCCCTGGTCAAACAGCCTCAGGTCCTCCTCCGCCCTCCTCACCCTAACCCCACCTACTCCACCCACCCAACTCGCCTGGTCAAATAGCCTCGCAACTCCCCATCTAGCCCCCACTCCCACTCAACTCACCTGGTCGAACAGCCTCAGGTCCTCCTCGGCCCTCCTCAGCTCCTCCAGCTGCTTGTTGGGGTCGACCCACCCCGACGGCCGCCCAATCGACAGCGGGCTGCCCATCAGCTCCACCCCGTTCAGATGCAGCGCCGTGGTGGCCATCGTCGCGTTGCGGAACTCCACGAACGCGTACTTGCCCTCCGTGTGCATGTTGATGTTCTTGACGGCCTCGTTGCCAGGAACTGACGTTTCAGGAAACGCCTTGGCGAGAGAGGCGTTGAAGAGCTCGCGTAGGTGGTGCGGCTGCACCTGCCCGATCGCGAGGTTGCCCACGTAGATTTCCCGCTGCTTGATGCCTGACGTGAGGGTCTCCCAGATGCGCTCGCCCGAAAAGCTCGCGTTGGGGCCGGCGATCTGGGGGGAGGAGAGGGTGGGGCGGGTTGCTTGGGTGGGTGCGGGTGCGAGCACGCACCTGCTACTTCCCCAGCCCCAGTCTCACCACAAGCTGCACCCCTGCACCTGCTTCATCCTCAGCTCTCATAAGCTTCACCTCCCCTCGACAGCCACCCCCATCCACACCCACCTGCTTCTCCATTAGCTCTCAACATGCACCTGCTCATTCTCCATCTCACTCATCCCCCACCCACCTGCTTCTTCATCAGCTCGAGCCTCGCCACCAGCTGCGCCCTCCTCTGCTGCCGCTGCTTTTCTTTAGGGTCCATCGCCCGCACCGCCGCCGTCTTGGCACGCAAGTGCGCAAAGGGGTCGGTCAGAACCTGGGGGGTGCGGATGGGGGCGGCGCCCGAGCGCCTGCGGGGGCGGGAGATGCGGAAGAGGGTGTCGCGATCACACAGGGGTGCTTGAGGTGTCACCGGGGTCTACGGGTGTGTGTGGGGGCAGTGGTTCAGGTGAGCACCTGGGCAAGCACGGGAAGGGAGAGCGGTGGCTGTGACGAGCGCAGCGAAAGGCAGAGTAGCTGTTGTAGCGATGAACATAGCACGACAGTTACCTGGGACTGGGGGACCGGCGGCGCTCGTAGCCCCGGCCGTCGTGGCGGTCCCGGTAGCTGCGGTCACTACGGTCGCGCTCCCGGTCGCGGTAGCTCCTGTCGCGGTCCCTGCCCCGGTCCCGATCTCTGTCCCTCTCACGGTCTCGATCCCTGTCCCTCTCGCGGTCCCTCTCCCTGTCCCGGTCTCTCTCCCGATCCCTGCTGCGCTCCCGCTCCCGGTCACGGCTGCTGCCCCGCCCGTCCCTCCCCGCCTTCGCGGCGTCGTCATCCCTGGAAGCGCAGACGGAAAGAGAAAAGCTGAGCAGCCCGCGAGGAGCTTGTGAAAAAGCACGGAGACGGCGAGAGGGCCATCACGCAGCGCGGGCGACGGAAGCAAGCACCTCTTCGGCTGATCCGCGTGGCTGGGGGCGGCCGGCGCCGGAGGGAGACTCGAACCTTCTCCTGCGCCCGTCGGCGCTGTCGCCTGCGGCAGCGGGGCCCGGTATCGCCGGGGAAGCGGTTGCGAGCGGGAGCACGTCGTGCCGACTCTCACCGCGAACTCAGCAAACGAACGCCTTGCCACCATTGCATTTGTCTCAATTAGCAGCGAACCATGTAGCAAAGCCTCCGCACCAAAGCCCGGACGACGCGGGCAGGGGTGCGTCACCCGCCCGCAGCGATGGGCAGCGCGCCTGGACAGCCCGGTGCGATGTATGGCATCCGTGGGACGCACCTGATCTCCGTCTGGCGTCATCGCCCCCCTCTCATGAGCAGAGCTTGCGCACTGGTCGCCCAGCCCCAGCGCGGACTGTCCCGAGCCAAGCAGAATCCCTTTGGCAGTCCGGCCGATGCAGTCGAGGGCTCAGTGCCAAGGAATGCACCCGATGTGGGATGCGAGTGGCGGGGAAGGGCCAGACAGTGAAGCACTGGCGCAGCACGCGCCAGCCGCGCTCAGCTCCGAAGGAGACTCGGGGCCCAGCTGGGCAAGAGGTCACTGGAGATCGTCTACGTCGGATGCCGGCACATCGGGGTTTAACTTGTGGGGATCTAGAAGGGCCATGCAATCCGCAGACTCCGCAGAAGCACAGCAGACACACTTTAGAGGCTCAGATGTTCTCGATATCCACAAACTCCTCGTCCGAGCCGCTGGACTCCTCCAGCGCCTCCGCGTTGCCCGTCGCGGGCTCGCCGAACTCGATGAAGTCGTCCAGCCCGCCCGTGTCCTCCTCGCCCTGAACCAGCGCGTCCGCGTCGTTCACGCGCCTGCGCGCAGCGAGAGCGAGCGTTTTACAACCCGCAGCGGGCGTTTGCGGGGGTCTGGAGCGCGCCGAGTCCCTGCTCTGCTCACCAGTGGTCCGGCAGCTCCTTGTAGGCCTTCAGCGACCTCGCCTCGTCGGCCATGTACTTGAGGATGACGTCCGCCTTCTCGTCCTGGAAGTCACTGCGGGCGACGAAGGCGCGAGCCGCGCTGGAGCGGAGACAACGGCGCCGGGCGAACAGCGCGGCACGGCAGCGCCGCCCGGCCCCGGGATCGCGCGCAGCGCATCCAGCATCCCTCGAAATCCACAGAGGTTGTCGAAGCCGGGCGCGCGGGGGCCGGAGCGTTCGCAGAACGGCCCGGGGAGCATCGTACTCCAGAAAAGCTCACCGCAGGCCCACCAGGATGATGTCCCCAGCGTTAATCCACACCCGCTTCCGCATCTTGCCACGAATGTGACACAGGCGCTTGGTGTTGTCCATGCACATGGCCTCCAGGCGCCCGTTCCCCAGCATCCTCAGAACCTGCAAGCCCAAGGGCACCGCGGGGCCGTGCTCCCCGCCTCCGGCGGCGCGGACGATGCGGCCAGCAGGCATAGAAACTGCCTGCTTGCGGGCATACCTCAACGACGCCCCGGCGCCGCGCAGGCCCGGCCAGCCGGCGCTGCTCACCTGCGCATACTCCTGGCCATCCTCCTTGAACACGAGCTCGCGCTTCTCCTGCAAAGGACGGGGAGGACGACGATGCACCGGTGCTGTCGATGCCGGGATCGTCGGGCGACGGCGGCGAATCAAGTTCGGGACGCACGAAAAAGACGGGCCTCCCCGTCCGCCCATGCGGCGCTCAGCACTCAGAACGGCATCGGCACGACACTCCTATGTGAGCATTACCGAATGCGAACGGACACAGCGCCGCTGCCGGGGCCCTGCCCACGCGGGGCCGCTCCCCCACCCGGAGCACGCGCAACCGCGCTCTGAGCGCGGGCGGGGGCGCCTATGCGTGCTTCGCCCAGCATCGCGTTCTATATGACTTCCTCCCTGACGTGCTCACCTGCTCGTCCCTCTTCTTCCTGCGCGCGTTCTTTCCCCCCTTCTTGGACTTGCCAGGTGGCATCGCTTCCCTGCGCTCCCTGTCTCTGTTCGGTCCGATAAGAAGCGAGGTTGAGTGGGTCAGATATGGCCCGGGCAGGACCGGGCCGGCGCGGATGAAGCGGCTGGCAGCGCGTCAGGCGGGTCTGGCGCGAAGCCTGCCGCCAGGAAGAAACGGCCGTCCACCGCAAATGCATGCACGCCACTCTTTTCGCATGTTTGTGGAAGAGACACCGTTACCGCGGCTCCCTCGACCCTCTGGGCTACCCTTTGCGCGCACATTCGGGCAGGGAAGGCGGCTCGAGCGAGCCTGGGACTCGGGAGGGTGGGGGCAGGCATGACGCCGTTCGCGAAGCTCATGCTGGAGGCGCTGGGCTACGCGAAGGAGGTCCCAGGTAACCGTGGGGCGCGATCGCAGCGATTGCAGCGCGCCGAGCACCCTCGCTCCGCTCCGCGAACCCCGCGCGCGTGGCTTCGCAGATCCTGCGGACGAGGAGGCCTTGAGGCAGCTGGTGGTGTGGTTGGAGGACCATAAGATCCGCGCCCTCAAGAAAGACGAGCGGCAGCACATCCGGGACACCAAATCGCCGCAGTGGCCCACCACGTGAGGCAAAAGGGCTTATGTCTGAACCACTGTCGTCTTCTGCAAGTTCCGCATGCAATCCCGGGTTCCTCGCGTGCGCATCGCCGCAGGTTCGCCGGGTACCTCGATGAGTTGTCCTGCCCTGTGACCTACGGCCCCAAGACGAGGGCCCAAGTGATGGAATGGCTGCTGGCCCACGCCGTCAGCTACGAGGCGAGCGAAGGGACCTGCCATTTTGCCGTGGGGCCTTGGCAGGGACTGCCGAGCACGCCTGGCGCATTGGCCGCGGTCTTATGCTTGCATCAGCCGTCTTGTGTTCGCAGTGTGAGGACCGTCAGAGCGACATCCTGAGCATGCAGAAGGCGGCGGAAGCGTCCGCGCCGACTGCCGCACCGCCAGAAGTGCTCAAAGAACTCAACTCGAAAGAGTTCCGAACGGAGGTGACGTTTCGATGGCTAACGCCCATTGCGTGGGTTGCTAGACCGTGCTCAGCGCTGATTGGCGACGAGCAGACGGCCATGGGTCCACCTGCTTTGTGGATTGCGCGCTAGCTGCGTTGGTGGCCTGTCGGGCCACCGTGACGGCCTCTCTACCCTGTTGGTCCTCGCAGCTGGGCCGCATCGCATCGGCTTTGGGCGTGTCCAGCACCGAGCCCTCCGAGCAGGCGCGGGCCATCCGCTCTGCGCTGCAGTCGCGAAGGTGCGGCGCCGCAACTCGATGCGCCACCCACCCCACCTGCAGCACATGTGCAGCCCGAGCATTTCCACACACAAGCACCTCATCCGATGGACCTAGTCTCACCAACTCGCAGAGTAACTCCGGAAAACTTCAGCGCGGATGACATTGGCCCCGCCAACTTCCCGTCCGGCATCGAGATGGGCGACGACGCTCTGGACCACGGCGCCAGGATCCTGCGCATGCTCTTTGTCAAAGTGAATCGTTCGCAAGATGGGTCGCGATGTTTACTGCATCAGCGCAGCGAGATGGGTCGCGACGTGCACTGCATCTGCACTGACGTGACGCGCTCACAAGTGGCGCGTGCCTCGCACTGGCTTCAACGCAGCGCGCGCTACCCTGCCCGCAGGACCTCCGGGATCTGCAAACCCTGATCGACGAGTCGATCGTCGAGGCGCAGGGCTTCACGGCGAACCCCCGCACCGACGCCAAGCTAGGCAAGGTCGGCCGGTGACGGCGGCGCTCAAGTCAGCCTGCGCCGCGCACGCACCCATCGACCCGGTCTCATCTCCCGGATAGGGTAGCTCGCCATCGGCTCCCTCGCCTCACGCCGGGAGGAGCACCGTGTCAGTGAAGTACACGACGGCCTTGTTGCATGCCTTGGCGGACTTGGAGACCGTGGCCACGTTGCCGGGCTTGCCGCCCATGATCTTGGTCGGCTTGAGGCTCTGCACGGTCAGCACCGTGCCCTGCGAGGGAAGCAGCCGGGCACAGTTCGAATCCCGTGCAGCGCCGTGCGTCGATGTCTAGTTCTACTGATGGGGTGCTGGGCTGCGTCGCTGCCGGCGCCCTTACCTGGTCCGACTTGAGCTTCTCGCCGACCGTGGGCTTCTTGACGGCGTTGGCCACGATCTGGGTCTGCGCCACGGCCTTGTACACGGGGAGGTCCTGCGCGCTGAGCTGGGCCGCGCTCGTGACCCCGCGGCTCTTGAGCCACGCGCGGACCGCCGTCGTGGACGGGCAGAAGAGCGTGCCCTTGAAGCTCTTGCCCAGGGTGTCCTGGAGACCCGTGGCTTGCGCGATCAAGCCAATGTCGGCCGTTTGCGCCTGGAGGAACGGGGGTGCGCGGGGTCGTCGCACCGCGTGTCGTCGACGCGCCTCACGACATCAGGCAACGCGCTGCTCAGCGGGCACCCACATTGCACAGCTCGAGAGCAGTCTTGCATGTGCCGAGGGCGGAGGCGGCGCCCGCCAGCGCCAGGAGGACGAAGTAGAGGCGCATCATGGTTCTGCGGTCATCACACATCCCAAGTCTTGCTCAATCCCCGGAGCCGAGGGCGGGCCGCGAAGGGGCCGCGCCCTACCTAGGTGGGTCCACCGAGGCCCCCATGCGAAACCGAGGAAACGCCCAATGCAAGCCCCTGCCACAGCTTCGTCGCATCCACAACCCCCCTCCACGCCCGTCGAGACGAGGCCCCGCCCCCGCCGCCGCCCATCGCGGCGCGGCGGGGTCGGTGCCGGTTGCAACGGTCGGCGGCCCGCGTCGGCCCAGCGCGCTCACCTGGTCCGCGTTTCCGAGCCGAGCGTGGAGGAAATCGTGCGTCGCGGCGACTGCCGTACGCTCTTCTCGATCCCCGCGGGTCTCGGGATCCCGGCAGGGCGGTGCCACTGCAACACCCTGGCGCCGGGCAGGGCCGGCAGGCGAGCGCCCGAAGGCACGGCGGAATCGGGCGGCGGCGCGTGTGTCGAGTGCAGCCCCGGCCGCCGTCCCGGGCGGCGGTCAGGGGCCGGGGGACGATGACGCATGTGCGTCGGCTCGTCCGCCCCCTCGCGTCCGCACGGTGCCGCAACTGGCTCGAGGATGTAGGGCTGAGACGGCAGCGGGTGTCGGCTCCTCGCAGCCAGAGCGTGGGCCGCAGGGACAGCGCCGGGGGCGCGCAGAGCGGGGCCGTCTTCACGACGCTGCAGGAGGCATCTAGGAGGACCCGCGACGTTCTGGAGCTCGACTTGCGTGGTAGCGACGAGTTGATATGCAGAAATGTCTTTTGCGAGAAGCTGGGGGAGCCGTGCGTATGCAGGTGCGACGAAGAGGCCTGCGCGACCTCCACGCGCGCTCGAGAAGGTCTCGCTGCCGCGCACATCGCCAATGCCCCTCGTTTCCCTCACCAGACTCGCATCTGTTCTCGAGCGGACGAAGAACGTGCGGCGTCTCGTCCTGAGAGGCTGCGGCATCGGCGCCGTGCCGGACGGCGTGTGGCACTTGCCTCTGCTGCGTAGCCTGGACCTCTCCGGCAATCGACTCGACTCGCTGCGCGTGCCTGACAACGGAGGACTGGCATTGGAGGAGCTCGTCCTGTCGGACAATCCACAGCTGCGCGTCTTCGATGCTGGAAAGGGCGCACTGCCCATTCTCCGAACGCTGGACCTCAGGTGTGACAGCAGATTTCAGAAAAAGCTCTTCATCCTTTCTCGCTCCCATGTAACTTTGATGTGTCAGCTGCCATGAACTGCCCCCGCAGGGGATGCGACCGTTGCGAGTTGGGTCCTGGGATCGCGTACGTACAGCACTGGGCGGGGGGCATGGAGCTGCATCGCTAGGGCAAGCACAGAGCGGAGGAGCATTCATGATTGAAGCAGAGTTACTCTGCTCCACGTCCAACGACGGTTGTCAGCAAGCTTATGCGTTGCAATGAGCAGCCAGGCTTATCTATCTTTGTGAGATGGTCGCCATCTCACGCCGGAAGCAGCACCGCGTCCGTGAAGTACACGATGGCCTTGTTGCACGCCTTGGCAGCACGGCTGATGGTGGCCACGTTGCCGGGCTTGCCGCCCATGATCTTGGTCGGCTTGAGGCTCTGCACAGTGAGCACCGTGCCCTGCGAGGGGTCGGCGAACGAGAGCCATTGGTGGCTGCAGAGCTCTCCCGCCCGTGGTCGGGTTTAATGCACGATAAGCAAGGGACGTGTGTATCATGCATCAACTGGCGTACCAACCTACCTGGTCTGACTTGAATTTCTCCCCAACTGCGAACTTCTTGATCGCCATGCTCGAGACGATGTTGGTCTGGGTCACGGCTTTGTAAAGGGGAACGTTCGCAGGGCTGAGCTGCACACCGACGTTGTTACTGTCGGCTGGGGAGAGCCAAGCTTGGACGGCCTCGGTGGAGGGGCAGAAAACGGTCCCACGGAAAACTTGACCGGGCGCCACGTGCACGCCGGCGGCGTTCGCGATCACGCCCACCTCGGGCGTGTGCTCCTGCGCACACAGGCGGCATGTTGACGGGGCATGCGGGTCGGGGGTTCATGCTCGACACGTCCACGCCTCGCCAGATGCTTACAATGCAAAGCTGGAGGGCCGTCTTGCACGTGTTCTCCGCTGGTACGCATGCGGCGACACCCGCCAGCGAAAAGAGGACGAGGATGAAGCGCATCATGGTCCTGCGGCCGCCAGCATCCTGTCCCTCGTTTCCAGCCGCCCGAGCCGCGCGCGGGCCCCTGCCACAGCTTCGTCGCATCCACAACCCCCCTCCACGCCCGTCGAGACGAGGCCCCGCCCCCGCCGCCGCCCATCGCGGCGCGGCGGGGTCGGTGCCGGTTGCAACGGTCGGCGGCCCGCGTCGGCCCAGCGCGCTCACCTGGTCCGCGTTTCCGAGCCGAGCGTGGAGGAAATCGTGCGTCGCGGCGACTGCCGTACGCTCTTCTCGATCCCCGCGGGTCTCGGGATCCCGGCAGGGCGGTGCCACTGCAACACCCTGGCGCCGGGCAGGGCCGGCAGGCGAGCGCCCGAAGGCACGGCGGAATCGGGCGGCGGCGCGTGTGTCGAGTGCAGCCCCGGCCGCCGTCCCGGGCGGCGGTCAGGGGCCGGGGGACGATGGCGCATGTGCGGCGCTTCGTCGGCCCCCTCGCGTCCGCAGGGGGCCGCAGCTGGCTCGGCGAAGTGCTCCTGGGTCAGCAACGGGTGTTGGCTTCCTGCAGCCAGAGCGTGGGCCGCAGGCACAGCGCCGGGAGCGCGCAGAGCGGGGCCGTTTGCAGGATGCGTGTGGAGCAGCTGGGGCGGCCGTCAACTCGAGAAGCTGACGAGACCAAGTGTTGTGTAATTGTCACCTTCAAGCGAGCGCCTCATCAAGGAGAGTTCATCTCATGCAAGGAACACAGGGGGCGGCGGAGTCCCACCCTGGACATGGGCGACGCATGGCAGAGTGGCACTGCTCAGTAGTCGGTCTTGCGGTACGACGAGGTCGAGAAGGAGGAGGAGGAGGAGGAGGAAGACGAGCCCTTGAGCTCCTGGCCCGTCATCTCCTTGTAGAAGCCGCGGACCTTCTCGGTGAGCTCCTCGCGGTTGGGTCCGAAGATGAGGTAGCGGTAGGCGAACCACGAGCTGAAGATGAGGCCGACCATCTCGAGGAAGCCGCCCATCAGCGGAAGCTTGTTCACGGCGTCCAGCAGGCCCGACGTGCCCCACAGCGCCACGAAGGCCGCCGTCACGATGGCTACGACCGCGGGCTTCTCGTCCGTCGCGTCCCACGCGGACTTGAGGTCCTGAGGCAGGGTGGTGGGAAGGAGAATGGAGTAACGTTCAGGGGTCGGCGGACGGACGGGGCCAGGAGTACAAACGCTCCCGCCGCTGCGCTCTTCGTACCTTAAGCAGGACCTCGACCTTCTCCGCGGCGGCGTCGGCGATGTCCTTCCCCTGCTTCTTCACGCCGTCGTTCATGGGCGTCGTCTTGGAGGAGCTCGTGGCGCTGGCGCGCACTGCGGGGGGAAGAAAGGCAGGAAGGACAGTTAGGCGGAGCCCGAGCCACGCGGGGCCCGGCGGCGGTCACGCGCGAGCGCAACGAGCGCCGATGACGAATTGAAATGAGCGAGAGCCTGAACCCGCGGCCAGATCAGGCGGCCCGGCGCGAACGACCGTCTCGACGGGCGCGGAGGCGGAGGGCGCGCGACCGGATCGCCCTGTGCATCGCAGGAACCGAAAACGACGGCGAGGAGCTCAGATACGCGGGTCCCAGCGACCCAGACGCAGCCTCCCGGCCGCAAGGGTGCAACCGTTTTTGCGGAAGCTGGTGCGGCGCTCACCGGAGGCGAACGAGGCCGCCCGCGACACCTTGGCCGAGGACCTGCGGAATAAAAGACGAGGGCGACGAGATCCGGGCCTATACGCGCCGGGCTGGGCGGCAACGGGGGCGGCCCCCTCGGGCGCGAACGCGGCCGACCGCGGCCCTTGCGGGCCCGGACGAGGCCTGCCAGCGGCCAAAACGGTTACGGAGCGGCGCATTGTAGTCACGGATCCCTCTCGCGGGCCCCGCCTGAGCCGCAGGAGCGCGCAGCGCCTGCTCAACAACGGGACTCGCTGCCATCGACCTCCGCGCGCCGTGCGCGGCTCGCCGAGGCCGAGCGCACGCGTCGTGGATAATCGAACACTCCACGCGGTCCCGATCAATCCCGCGAGCCGGCAGTCACCTCAGGGGCATGGCCCGAACGCTCACGGAGGTAGCGGCGATCATTTTTGCTTCGGCGAGGTGACGAGGAGTCGATGTAGATACGGTTCAGATTGTCGGACGGCTTGGCAGGGCTCCCGCGGAAGAGGGGGCCGCAAGGCCATGGGGCAACCCCGGTCAGACAGCCAGCAAAGGGGACGCGGGGGTCAGGAGCTCAGGAGGAAGGGGAGGAGGAGGAGGAGGACAGCTTCCAGATCCGGTAGGCCGCCCACATGCACGTGCAGTTCCCCAGCAGGGTCAGTGAGCTCTGCGGGCACCCGTCGGACGTGGCTGCTTTTCAGTGACCGTGCCGGGGTAACTACGGCATGCCCCTGCCACAGCCACAGCTCGCCTGGAGCGCGACGAGGAAGTAGAGGTCGGGGGAGTTGTAGAAGAAGTGCCACGTGCAAGCCGCCAGGGCCCCACCAAAGCTGGGCAGCATCGCCCAGGTCATGCCGCGGTAGGTGCTGTTCCCCGTCACCTGCGGACGCCCAAGTCTCAGCAGAAGCATCAGCGTCATGAAAGCCAGCTCCCTACTTGTTTTACAGCACCACACGGAGTGCACAGCGCCACTTGCCTCAGCGTAGCGCCACATGAGCCCCATCGCTACCACCCATTCGAGCACGGAGGAGACGTGTATGACCCACGTGGGGAGGGACAGTGCGTTGGCCGGCTCCGGCAGCAGGCCTGCGGGTGTGCAGAGGGCTCAGACGATCCATGCCGCCCTGCTGAGGGAACAGCCCTCCACGCAGTAGCAATAGCTCGGCCCCGTTAGACAGCCCAACCAGCGCAGCGGACGTGTCTTACAAGCACACGCGGCCCTTGCCTGCCGCCTGCCCTGGGCCCGCCGCGAGCACCGCAGACAGGAGCGCGACGAGGCCGCCCGAGATCGGCTGGGCCAGCGCGATCCGATCAGCCGAGGATCTAGGACCCACATCCTGGCCGTGGGCCCGCGCAGGCTGCCCCGGCAGGTGGTTCAGGCCCTGCGCGAGCGCCCGTGGCCGCGTGCTCTCCCGCACCGGCGCGCCCCGCCATGTCGACCGATGGGGTCGGCACAGCGCATGCGCGTCTCTGGTCGACGTCAGCGTCGGTTGATGACGACTTGCGGCAGCGGAAGGGATGGAGGGCGCCGGGAGAGTCATCGCGTTGAGGTTTGCCACCACCCCCTGCGCTCCTGGTCCAGAAAGGGATACAGGCAGGCGCAGTCGTCACGTCGATGGGCGTTTGCAGGCCCGCGATTGCGATGGTGGTCTCTGCCAACGGAGTTTTCCTGCACCCTGGGGGAAACCAACCAGTCTGACGATCAAACGCCCACATGGACCCCGCGCTTCCCGAGTGACCCAGGGAAATCACCGTAACCTCCGCTGAGAGTAACGCTGGACGGGTCAACGCGTTCTGCTTGGAATCCGCCAATTGCGCCGGCCTGGGAACCCTCTCGCACTGCCAAAGGCCCTCTTTCAAGTGGTTATCTGCGAGTGGTGAGGCTGGACCGCTGTGACCCCGCGCAAGGAGCTTGCGTGCCCAAAGGCGTCCTGGGCCCCCGGTTTGTTCACCCCGGCTGCGCTCCTGCGCTCGTTATGCGGAGATTCGTGCCTCCTCTCCACAGGCAGCGGACGGCGCCTTCACAGGCTGGGAGGAGGCCACGCTGGACGATGTCGGACGAGGGGAAGAGCATGGCCGAGATTGAGAAGGAGCAGGAGGAGAAGCTGAAAGCCAAGGTGCGCCTCGTGCATCAGCCGTCGCGTCGCCATGACCCGGCTGGCCGGCAGCGGCCGAGAACGCGGGAAAGAAGGGGCGTTTGCTGCTCTCAGTACGGGGGGCTCAAACCGAAGACCAAGCTCATGCCGAAGGATCATAAGTTCTTCGACAGCGCGGATTGGGCCATGCAACAGCAGGACAAGCCCACGAAGCCGGCGGTGAGGACGTTTGACCAGCAGCCCCCTCTGAGCGCGGTCCTTGTGAGGCCATCTTGATCAAGCGACGACGCGCTCCGCTCCGTCCTTGCGCAGGTCGTGTCGGGACTTGCGAAGGCCGGCCAGGCGGGCAAGGAAGACGCTTAAGACAGGGAGGGACCATCGAAACGGGCACACGTCCATCACACTGCACGCCTCATCTGTCTTTGGGAAATCGCATGGTTCGGTCCGCGCTCGTTTCAACTGCCACTGTGGCGAGGTCTACCAGGCAGGCTGCGCCCGCTACATCATGTTCTGGTGCCCGATAGCCAGCGCGGTGGTGAGCAGGCCAAACACGAGGAAAGGCTGGGCGGAGGCCTGGTACTTGACGTCGTTCTCGATCGGATCGGGCAGGAAGAACTGCGTGGAGGTACCATGGGAAGTTGTTAGGGACCATAACAACGTTGCGAGGCCTGCTGCTGTGTCAAATCACACGCGTTCGGTCATCGTTGCGGCTCTTCGCTCGCCTTGAACTGGAAGAAGATCTGGGGCAGGATGAGGCCGAGGAGCACGGCGGCGTAGACGGGCTCGTTGAGGCCCTTCCAGAGGTAAGCAGCGACCCCGAGCTGCGTCAGGTCGATCGACGCGGCGCAAATGTACTTGGCCGTGTCGACGCCGAACGCCACCGGCAGGGACTGCGAAAACAAGAGCAGGGAGGAGGAGGTGACGCGGGGGAGGTGGGGTCGCCGTGTGGCTGGGCGGCCGTGCTGTGGCGACCAGATTGCGCGGCTGGGCAACAAGAGGCATGCACGTGCCTGGAGGCCCATCTGCCGGTCGCCCTCGATGGACTTGAAGTCGTTGACGATGGCGATGCCGAGGCCGGCGATCGAGTAGAGCACCGTCAGCACCATGACGTCGGGCGACAACGTGCCAAACACCGACTGCGGGACGACGAGGGCCATATGCAGAGTTACACGAGCTTGGCCCGCGAGCTGCCCCCAGCCGGGCAACCACGCGGCGCGCGCGGTCACCTGCCCCGCCAACCAGGGGAGCGCGATGTACGACGACCCCAGGGCGTAGTTGCCGATCCACCCCGACTGCTTCAGCTTGAGCGGGGGCGCCGAGTAGATGTACGAGATGAAGGACCCGAAGACGGCGAGGGCCGTGACCGTGGGGAACTCGTGGCCCTGGGCCCAGTCCAGGACAGACGCCACGCCGACGCCGGCGGCAAGGAGGACGAGGAACTGGGCCACCACCTCGCCCTCGCTGATCTTCCCGGACGGAATGGGGCGGTACGGCTCGTTGATGGCGTCAATCTCGCGATCGTAGTAGTCGTTAATGGTCTGCGTGTACCCCGTGAGCAGCGGCCCGGACATGAGCATGGTCAGCGCAGCAATGGCCACGTCGTGCGGGTTCCACTCGTAGTGGCCCGAGGCGGCGGCGCCGCACGCCACGCCCTGCAAGTACGAGCGGAAACGCAACGATGGGGTGGCAGCCGGCGCGGTGCGGAGGCTTTGCGGGCGGCGGGGCGATGCTTTGCGCACCCAGATGAGGGGGATCCACGTGACGGGCTTCGTGAGCTGCACGCGGATGGCCCACTTCTCCTCCGATGACACCTCCTGCGCCCCCTTCATCCCCAGCATCTGCGCGTTCCCCTTGACGCCCTGCGGAGGGACGCCCCGGCCTCGTCGCATCACCCGCACCGCGCATCCAGCGCGCGCCCGGCCTGTGCGGCCCGCGCCACGGCTCACCAGGAACACCTCCTGCTTCCCCTCCTTCGCCGACCCCACATTCCGGTTCTGCTGCGTCTGGTTGGCGGCCCCAGCCACCAGCCTCCTCCCTGCAGGCCAGGGGAACCGACTCCCATATCGACGCGCGCGCCGGCCGAGCGCTCGAGACCGGCGAGGCCCTCCCCATCGCAACCACTTTCGTTGACAATGGCTGGCGGGGCGGCATCGATGGCGCGGAGGCGACGCGCGGCGCGGAACTGGCGGACACTTCGGTTGGCCATCCCGGGAGTTCCCGGGAGCTTGAGCGGAATCGCACGGTCGCTAGCGCCAGTTCTAGTGCTAAAATTTCGGCACGCACCTCTAACGGCGGGCGCTCGCCCCGCCTGGAGCGGCGCGCCGAGACCCCCCGCGAAGAGGGCCCGCATGCTCACGGCGCTCGCGTTCTGGGGCGCGGCTGCTTGAATCCCTGATCAATCGATAACGGTAAAAAAGAGCGCATCCCTTCGCCCTCGAATCTGATCCCCACGCGGGTCCTGGGACTGGGTCATCATGATCCAGTCGGGGCATGACCGACTCACAGCCCGCTGACACGGCGTGGCGTCAAGAGAAGCGTGAACCACTGGCCGACTCACTGGCCACACTCGCGAGGCCCCCCGCTCTGCCATGCGCCGTGCCCTGGCCTACTCACGCCCCGCCCCAGCGTGCTGGGAGGCCCCGGCACCCCGGCTCCAGCGGGGGCAGAGCCCCGCGGCTGGCATGCGCTGGTTCAACAGTTTTTGACATCGCTACGTGCCCCGCTGCGCCACCCGCCCATGGTCCATCTCGTACTCGATCTCCAAGTTGCGCCTCCCCCGGCGCTTCTTCGGCTCCGGCTCCGCTTTCCTCTTCCCCTCCCCTCGCCCGCGCTTGCTGCCACGACTCACCCCTCCCTTCCCCGCCCCCGGCTCCTGCGGCAGGCGCGGCGCGCAAAGCACGTTGCATCGCCGGCCCGCGCCCCGCGGTATCCGACCCCCACCATGAGCCCGCCCCTCGCCCTCACCTCCTCCTCCTCTCCCTCCTCCCCCTCCTCGTCCTCGTCCTCATCGGAGTCCTCCCCATCCACCACAAACCCGTCTGGCAACTCTTCCAAATCCTCCCCTTCCAACTCCGCATCCAAATCCTCGTCCTCCACATATTCCCACTCCCCTGCGGCCAGAGCACAACGCCATGCCCTTCACTCGCCACCCAGGCCCGCTCGCAACCCCGGGTACCCCACACCGCACCACATGCGTGCAACATACGTGCGACGCGCCACACACCCTCGCCGTCGCTGTCGCCCTCCTCATCGCTGCTCTGGTCGTCCCCCTCGATGTACGGATCCACCTCGCCCTTTTCCAACGCCGCTTCCTCCGCCGCCTCGAACTCCTGTGCGTCATCGGGGCAGTAAGTGTTACACGTGGCTGCATCGCACCGCGCATCACTGCAAGTCGAAACTCTCCAAGCGCCGCCCTCACCTCTAGGGCCTTGCGATGCTTGTCCACCACCTCCTCCTTGTCCAGAACCTTGTTGTACTGCTGCATGGGGAAGTTGTAGATGTCGCCGTACGTCCCGCTCTGCAACCTGCGTGTGGCGGGCACGTGCGACAGACGTGGGTGGCTCCAGCTCCCGAGCCAAGCGAGCAGCAGCGCAGCCTGTGCCCAGAAAAAACGTGGCTCATGCACACGGCCCCCGCTACCGCCCTGCCACCACCCACGCACGCACCGACTGAGCAGCTCCTCTTCGATCGTCCGCTCGAGGTTCGCCGCCGACTCCGCCTTGGCCTCCCGAATCTTCTCGACGCGCTTCGTCCGCGTCGGCACCGTCACCGTCTTCTCCCTGCTCCTCAGCGCCAGCCGCCGCATGCGGATGAGGTACTGCGGCCACGCGACCCACGACTCTGCAGTCCTGGACCTTGCCATCAAGCGCCATGCACGAGCAAGGCGGGCCGCACGCGCACCTGCGTGATCTTCGTGAGCCGCTGCTTGTTCTTATGCACCAGGAACTGGGGCCAGTACTGCAAGTGCTCGTCCACCTGGGCCAAAGCCTTGGCGTAGTTCTTCGACAAGCGGATGCGCTGCCACAGGCGATTGGGCATGTGCGCGCGCTCGATCGTCTTCATGTACAGATACACGCGGCCGTTCTCCTCCCTGCATGTATTGATGGCGGGGAGCTGGGTAAAGCGTAACGCACGTGCCAAGCACATGGGCAGGTCCTCATCCCTCGGGCGGGGCGGTGGGAGCGGCACTGGCGGCGCACCTGATCGTTGCGTACCGCGAGTTGGCCAGAGGGCAGCTGCTGCGGTTGCAGAGGCCCCTGCAGGCACACGACACCAGCGAGTCGAGCCAGCTGCACCCTGGCACGGCAGGGTCCCTTCCCTGCTCCCCGCAGCCGGCACAAAGCTGACATGAACTCCGAGATTCCACTCACGTGACGTTGTACTCGTTCCGGCAGAAGTCCTGCGTCCGCGTCTTGGCCCGGAAGCTGCAGTGGCCGTGCGCGATGACCTGCGCAATATGGCGGCGCCAGGAAGCTTCAGCCCCGTAGTACGTATTCACGACAATCCCCAGATGCCCGGGGCAGGCGCGAGAGTGGCGTGTCGGCCGCGCAAGACGTGCAGTGGCGGCTCACGTGCCGTCGCAGCCTCCCCTCGCCCGCGCAAAGGCTCACCGACCAAATGATCTCATCGTGCTGCATCCTGGTCCCACCGGCGCCCGCCGGAGAGCTCGCGGCGGCGCCGTGCCCCCCTACGCGGCCTCCCTTCGCGTTTCGCCCTAAGGGTGCAGAACTCTGGCGTCGTTGCGAGCCAACAACAACCGCGAGGTGACGCTGGGATCTCTAGGCGCTCTTGAAACACAGAATGGCAGCGTGGATGGCTTCTGCGGCGAAGCTGGTCTCGCTGGCCGACTGGGGAGGGTATTGCCGCTGCCGGAGAACCTGCACGCGCCGCGACGCGAGATCATCGGATTAAAAGCATACGTCAGCCATCCTCGCGAGCCTTGTCGACTGAAGGGCGTGTCGCGGCGTCACCGACGAAAAAGACGCGCGCAGCTCACGTGGGCCCTCCGACGTGGACAAGAGAAGGCTTGCGGACAAGTTTCGGCACCCGAGCGAGCCGGCCATGGGCAGCCAGGGCAGGGGGGGCAACGCGTCCGCCTCGCACAGCGGGCGGGGGACGCTTGGGGGCGAGGACGACCCGATGAGGCAACCCGGGGGACAGGGATCGAAGGCCGAGCTCGACCAGGCCCAGGTGACGCCCGCCCCCACGGTTGTCAGCGTCGCTCGCTGCCGGCCCTTCTCGCGGCGGACGGCCGGCCCTCGCGCGGCACGCTCGCATCAGCGGCATACGGTGGATGTATGTGCTTGCATCGCACGCATCTGTATATCCAAGCGCCGAGAGCGGAGGCGGTGGGCCCCTGCACAGACGGGGCTTGCCGGCCGGATGCCCGCCTCGCAGCCCTCTCTGCCGCGACGTTCGGTGCTCTTACGTCATCAAGCGTCTCGTTACTTCCCGACAACGCTGCTTTGTCCATGAAGGCCCCTCCGAGGGCGGCGGGAGGGGCGCGGAAGCGACGCAGCTGGTTGGGCGCCCTCCTGCCCGCAGTACCTCTCGTTGCAGCCCTCCGTGCTGCGTCAGGGGAGCAACGCTATTTACACGTTCTCCGGGAGCCCTTCGGAGTCAGGCGAGCGGGCGCTGCGCGGCCGTAGCCCGCGCGATCTCTGTTGCGAGAGTCCAGCCAGCTCACCCCCGTCGCCGCTGCCGCTTCCCGCAGGCTTCCCGGGGCAGTCGAGTCTTGAGGTCCGCATCCCCAGCGCGACGGACCTAGCGTCGCCCCTCCACCAGCCACAATACCCCTCCGAGGTGCGCAAAGGACCCTGGCGTGCTTGTGTGTCCGTTCGCACCCGCCCATGACGTCATACGGCACTCTACAATGCCGCGTCCCGCACGCGTCGCGCAGGCCCAGGGTGTCGACCCGCCCCAGAGCCCCGGCATCGCGCCGGAGTCGCACCAGGCGCAGACGACGGGGGGCGGCACCGAGACGGGCAGCCAGGAGGGAGGGGGTGGCAGGTCGATGCGCAAACGCAACCAGAGGTGCGTGCGCGGCGATCACTTGAGCACGTGTGCCTCCCTCAGGGACAAGTGATACCAGGTTGACACGCACACGCACGCACCTGACCCAAGGGTGGCTGTCCTGCCTCACCTTAAGAGACTTCTGTCGCCCTCCGCTATCATTACCGTACCCGCGACGCCCCCCGCTGCACCCCGCTGCACCCCGCTGCACCTCGCAGGAGTTCGTACGGGGGAGGCGGCCTGGAGCCCCCCGTGAAGACGGTGGGCAACGGCCGGTACGACTCGAGCCTGGGTTTACTGACGAAAAAGTTCCTGGAGCTCGTCGAGGGCGCGGGGAACGGGACGCTGGACCTGAACAAGGCGGCGGAGAAGCTGGGGGTCCAGAAGCGGCGCATCTACGGTGAGGCGATGAACCATCCATCCCGACCCAGGCAGGCGCTTGGTGTGGCCCTGGCGTGTGCTCATCGCGACTGCTTGGCCCCCGTGCGCTCACGCAGACATCACGAACGTGCTGGAGGGCATCGGGATGATCGAGAAGCGCAGTAAGAACAACATCCAGTGGAAGGGGACGGTGGCGGGGTCTCAGGAGCTGAGAGAGGAGGCGGCGTCCCTGCTCAGGCACCTGCGCCAGATGACGGAGGAAGACGTCGCGGCCGACCAGGCACTGCGGCAGGCGAGGGACGCGGGTGGCGCTCGGACACCCAGTGGGGCGCGATGGCTGGGGGGCGTGGAGATGCACTCAATAGGGCGAACTGGTCGACATGCCTTGGGTGCTCGCTTCGCATGCGATCGCTCGCACTCCTTTCTGTCCTCCACCACGGCCAACGTGCTTTGAGCCACCGTGCTTGCGCCTTGCAGGTCCGGGAGTCACTCGAGCGCGTGACGGAGCAGTACCCGCACCTTCTCTTCGTCACGAACGAGGACATCAAGGGCTTACCCGAGATGCGCGACGAGCTGGTCTTCGCGGTCAAGTACCCGGACGGAACACGGGCAGAGTTCTCCGACCCCAACGCCGACGCCGACACCGCGGGGAGGGGGCGCTACTGGGTGCACGTCGTGGCGCCGACGGGGTCGCTAGAGGTCTTCTCCGTCAACTACGTGAGTCGCAGACCGGGCAGGGGTTGGCAGTGAGAGTGCCAGAGGGTTAGCTGAGGTTGGATAGAGCCAAAGGGCATGTGTATGGTCGCTGACAGGACCCCCGGGACTGGTCGCCGCAGGACGAGACGGGGGCGGCGGGGCCGAGCGGGGACAAGGGGAGGGGAGAGGGGGACGGGGTGGAAGGGGCGGGCAGGGAGGCGCGGGGAGCGGGACCCGGGGCCCCACCGTCGGCGTCCACCACGCCCACCAAGCCGCCCAAGGGCCCCGCGAGTTTGATGAGCCCGGGGATTATGCGGCTGCAGACGTGCGACGCGGACCCGACCTTTTGGTTCGAGGACACGACCATGCTGGGGCTCGACGACATCCTCATGGACCCCCTGGGCCCGTAGGGCGCGTAGAAGCGCTGATAGTGCAGTTCGCGAGCGCAGAAGAGATTTATTTGAATTGCGCGCTGCTCACTTGCGCGAGAAACGGCTGAAGAGGGACGAGTCGGACGTGCAGCCCGGCAGCCCGGGCCTGACAGGTCGCGCGGGTCGTTGGTCTCGGCCACTCTCTCGCGCGCTCGGTTGTCGACATCCTCCCTTAACGCACTGTAGAAGCGACGAGCTGCAGGGCGTTCTCTGGTGCTTCCTGCGCGACGCAAGGCATCTCTGCGCTGCGCCATCCGCATGGCAGCCGCTCTCAGGTCTGCGCTGCAGCAACCGTATGGGTGAAGGTTTATCGGACGTGCTCGGCCTGGCCAGGCCGCACGGCGCTGGGATGATGCAGCAGGTCTCGGCAGGCCTGCACGGCGTGCAGGACGGGGTCCAGAAGTTTTTCAGGCGAGTGACACTTGAGTCATCCATCGATGCGCTCTGCCGAGGGTCTCTGCGTCGCGATCGAGGGAGGCGGACGGGGCCGAGGGTGCGACTGGGGTACGGGGCCCCCGCGCCTCGCGCCGGTCGCGCCCTCGCCCGAGCGCAGGTCGTGCATGTAGTATGCACGGTACCTAATCAATGCGATGCGCCCGGGCGGCATCCGCGTTGCGGCGAGCCCCCTGCCCCGCCCTTGTTGCGCGCAGGCGGTTGAGCACGCGCCTGCGCGCCACGGTGGGCGGAGGCGCGGCCCGCGGGGGAGCGAAGAAGGGCGGCAAGGAGTTCCGCGAGGATGCGGGCATGTCGGAGCTGCATTTCGGCGGCACGCTGCTCTTCGGCGTCCTCGTCTGGCTCGTGTCGGGTGAGGCGCAGCTCGGGCGCCCCTTTCTCGCCGAATCTCCTTTTGATTCGCCCGCGATGCACGCGCAACCTCGCCCTCTCTTCTCCGACGCGACTTTCATGCCAAACCAACGACCCCGCGTCCCTCCACTGCCGCTCCGCATCACACATGCCCCGCCAACCTCCCCGTAAAAAACGAGTTCGCATTTCCCGCGTCGCCTTGACAACCCTTATACTCCGCACCTCGTCGCTGTCCTCGCAGCCCTCCCCGGCGCGCTGCCCCTCTTCTACCTGGTCTACTGCGCGGTGGCCTTGCCGATGCGCGCCGTCAAGTACGTCCGCATTAAGTGGGGTTTCTTCCTCTTCGACTTCTGCTACCTCGTCAACGCCGTCTGCATCGTCCACCTCGCGTTCTTCCCCCGGGAGCCCAGGCTGGCTGCCTTCGCCCACATGCTCGCCGATGGTCCCGTGGCAGGGGCCATCATCGTGTGGAGGACCTCGTGGGTCTTCTCGTCGCCAGAGCACGTCATCTCCGGTGAGCGTGGGATGGAAAGGGGTGGTGTGGGCTGCGGCTGTCTGCTTGGCTCGGCTTGTAATGATTCACTTGGCTCACCATACCCGTCTCACCCACTCTCAACCCCACTGCCACCCACTCACCCAACTCTCTCTCACCCCGCTCTCACCCCCCAGTCATGATCCACATGCTCCCCCCCCTCTCACCCACTCACTGTCACCCACCCACCCCTCCTCACCCCTCCCCAGTCATGATCCACATGCTTCCCGGCCTCGCCCTGATGGCCAACCGCATGGCCGGCGGCCCCAAGGGACTCTGGGAGGCCACCGTGTCCCTCCGGCAGCTCGCGGGTTCAATCCTCGCCGGCGCCCCTTTGGCGGGCCTCAAGGATTTCCTCTCCCAGTTCTCCTCCCCGCCTCCCCCCGAGACCTGGCACCTGACAGCGACGGACGCGTTTCTGTGGAAGGCAGCTGCTCCCATTGCCTTTTATGTGGCGTGGCAGGTCGCGTATTGGTTCGTGGTGCAAGTGGCCCTCATCGACCTCTTCCGCAAGAACAAGGCGTACCAGGTGATTGGTAGATGGAGATGGGTGACCAACTGGGGAGATGCGATGGCGTGATGGGGGGGAGGGGGGCAAGGCCTACCAGGTGACGGGTAGATGGAAATGTGATTCATGAATAGTTACATGGATAGATGCATGGATAGATGCATGGAAGATACGACGTGGAGATAGATGGATACATGGAGATCGAGATGTATGGATACGTCGGTTGCTAGAAGGCAGGGAATGCTGCTAGAGCAAGCGAGGCGTGAGACAGGTGAGATGCATGGAAAGATGGGGGTGGTGGGGTGAGGGAGTTGCGATGGTGTTGATGGGGCAAGCGTGCCTGGTCAGCATGTGGGGTGGGGCGAGGGAGGTGGGGCGCATCGTGACGCACTAAAAAGGAGTGTCCCATGAAAGGGTCCTTTCAACGGACACTTCTTTTCAGTGACGTGCGATGTACCCCACTCACCAACCCCCCCCACACTCCACTCAACCCCTCAGACCCCTCTCCCCCCACTCACCTCCCCCCACTCACCCCCTCACTCACCCCACTCACCCCTCACCCCCCTCTCACCCCCCTCACCCCCCCACTCACCCCCAGACTTCCTTCAAGTGGCTGACGGCCCGCAAGAACTCCTGGGTGATCCGTCAAGTGAACCGCGGCAAGCCCCGAAGGCGCATCGTCATGTTCGGTCTGGTTCAGTTCACCTACACCCTCTTCGCCTATGCGCTCGTCTATCCCTTGTATCCGTCGTTCTATCGACTCGCGGGGTGGCAGGCAATCAAGGCCGGGTTTGCGCTGTGGTACGGGGCGCAGTACCAATGCGAGGCGATACCCAAGGTGATGAGGGGAATGTGATGTGCTGTGATGCAGTGACAGCGAGAGAAACGTGCTGTGGCGCACTGCAGTGCGCTTTTCTCAACCCCTTACCGCACCCCCCATTCCCAGAAGATCCACCGCCGTGCCTTGGCTGGCTACGACCGTGTCATGGCAGACATCGGCACGCAGGAGCTCAACAGCATGGCCACGTCCGTCAGCCCCGTGGTGGAGGCGGCGGTGCTGGACGCGGCGTTCGTGCACCCGGGGGAGACGGACGGGTGGTTCGATGCGGATGAGGTGGTGGGGGGGGAGGTGAGGGGTGGGGGTGTTGTGATGAGTGGGGTGGGGTGTGATGGGTGGGGTGGTGGTGGTTGTGAGGGGTGGTTCGACGCCGAAGAGGTGGGGGGGGTGGAGGTGAGGGTGGGGAGGAGTAGAGATGAGGTGTTTGATGTGAGTGGACATGTGATTGGATGCCGATGAGGTGGCTGCCGACTGCCTACCATTGCCCTGTTCCCAGGACGTGAAGACGGAGTGAGAGTCCCTTAGAGTCGATCTGTCTGCCAAACGGACCTGGTCACCACCGGAGTGAAGACACGGTGCGTTTTGCAGGCACCCGCTCTGCAGTGCAGTGCAGTGCAGTGCTGTGCTGTGCTGTGCTCCGCGCCTGCCGTGAGCTCGGCGACGGTTGGCAGCGCCCGACTACCCTAACCCTCCCTTTTTTCATAAACTGAAACGGAATTGCACCGCCACGGGGCCTTGCGTGGGCCTCCCAACGTCCCACCATGCGGCTCTTGGGGCGAGACTTTGATTTGGACTTCGCTTTTGCCGACGCTGTCCAGGGGCTGACTATCTTTTGCCCGTACTATCGCCTGGATGACATCGCCTATGCCATGACGCGCCCAACGCAAACCCCCTCTCGCTTTCCCACTTGCTTTTTGAACGACTTACTATCGCCTGCCGTTCTCACTCGCTGGCGAAAGCTTATCCACACAGACTCCATGGCGCAAGTGTCACAATGCCGAAGTCTTCATCACGCAAATGTCGATCACACACCAATCGGGCCAGCTGCTTAGCCCTTCACGCACTCGGCCCGCATCGACTCTGCAATAGCAGCAACAGCTGCCCAGCCACAGCTGCCTACCCCTTCACGCACTCGGCCCGCATCATCTCTGCGATGGCCGCGTGCCTCATTGCCGCCTCCTCCCCCATCTCCGCTGGCAGTGCCCTGGGCATGCCGATCGCCTCGGCCATGAAACTCGCAGACACGCAGCCCCACACCATGGCGTCCTGAGAGAAGGGTCAGCATGGAGAGGGAGATATACACAGAGATAAGCGGAACGAGATACATGGAGCAAAGACGGAGCCCCACACCACGGCGTCCTGCGAAGGGTCAGCACGGAGAGAGGTGGAGAGATGCAACGAGTGGTCAGGGTGTGTGGCGGGGGTGCCACGGATGCACGAATGGGTGCGTGTCAGCAGAGGAACTCGCTTGTAAGAAGAGCGAAGTGCAGGGTGCCCGGTGCATGGTGTATGCGTTCGCTATGCTAACACTATGCTACCCCTCGCCCCAACACCACCCACCAAACCACCCCCCCCAACACACCCCCCTCACCTCCACCCACGCTCGCCGGTCGCCCGCCCCTGTCGCCCCCCCCCGCACTCTCCCCGCCCCCGTTAGTCTTGCCAGAAACCCACCGTTGAAGGCGTTGCCGCATCCCGTCACGTCCCTCACCACCGTGCGAGGGTAGGCGGGGACATGGATGGGGCGTGGCAGGCCGTGCCATGACGCTGTGGATGTAGAGAGGGGTGAGAACTGAGTGAAGAAGAGTGAGAGAGCAGGCGGGTTGGGGTGGGGTGAGAGAGTGGTGAGAATGCAGGCGTAGGACGTGGATGGGGCGTGGCAGGCCGTGCCATGACGCTGTGGATGTAGAGAGGGGTGAGTGTGGGAAGAGTGAGACAGCAGGCGGGCAGGAAGGGGTGAGAGGGCAAGTGATACTGAGATGGGAGGGAGTACTGAGAAGGACGGCAATCACAATGAGCTGACCCACCCCCACATGCAGCCCCCACGCAATGCAATGCCCGTCACCTGCTGCCCCGTCCGCCCCCCTCCTGAGCACCACGACGGGCCCCCCCCTGCCCCCCAGCTCCACCAGCTGCCCCACCACGTCACGCCACGACACGTCGGTGCCTCCCTCCAGCACTGTCCTTGCTTCGTACTCGTTGGGCGAGAAGACATCGCAGGTGCTTAAGAGGGCGCGGAGGGCGTCGGGGGATGCCTGGGGGGGTCAGGGGGTGAGTGGAGATGGGGCGGGGGATGCGTATGTTACGCATGGTATCTGTGTGTGTGTTAAGCATGTCAGCTTGATAATTGTTTGACTGGGAACCACCCTCACCAGCCATGCCAGCCTTGCCAGCTCTCATATGCCCCGTCACTGTCACTACTCTCTCACCGGCTTCTCCGCGCTGGTGTAGGTTTCAATCGACAACGTCGCCCCCGACGCCCGCGTCATCTCCCGCAACTCCCGCAGGGCCTCGAGCGGAGGGCTGGTCGGGTGCACGCCCACGTGCACGCACTTGGCCCCGCGCAGCGACGCCGGCAGCGACGCGGGCGCCGGCAGCAGCATCCGCAGCAGGTCGGGAGTCGGGTCCGTGCGCCACACCTGCGTGCGCTTGCCGTCGCTCTCGAACACCTGCGGCGGCGAGAAGGTAGATAATAATCATTGGCGTCGCAGGGAGGCGCAGCGACGCGCCGGGAGGTGCCGGGCGCGGGTGCAGTGCGTGGCAAGATGGAGCGAGATGGCGCATCGATCGCAGCGGACCTGCCAGGCGCGGGGTGTGCGCGCGGAAGGATTCTTCTGCAGACCGATGAGGGAGCAGCCCAGGGAACGCAGCGCGGCCTCGCAGTCGCGCGGGAGGTCGTCCCCAACGCCCGCGACTAGCTCCGCCGTGGCGTCACCGCCCGCGGCCACTTGAAACCCGTACTGCGGGGGACGGACTAGTGCACGTCGACGCGTCGCGTCGTCGGACCGGCCAGCGGAAGCGAGCGGTCCCGGCGCAGGGAGGGCGACTCACGATGACTTGCGGCCCGCCCCCGCCGAGCATCCCCATCGCCGTGACGCCGTCCGGCAGCACGATGTCGTCGATAATGAGTGTGAACGTCAGGAGATCGGGTCCGGTGGATGCTGCCGCACGTGATGTGAAGAGCTGGCCTTTCCGGCCTGTGGGATGCAGGCCCGATGGCCACCCGAACTCGGCACCCCGGGGCGCGAGGGAGCGCAGATGGCGCGCCAAAGAGATGACGCGCATGTCACAACGATAGGTCGCCTGATGCAAGCTGCACCCGCGTTCCCCGGGGCACCGCAAAGGCATCCCTGCCCTACGTGAAGTTACACCGTCTACGTAATCATGTACAGCTCAGCGGCCCTTCCATGATCAAATATTTGCCACATGCAACTGCGTCATTGCCTCGCATGCGGCCAGAGCTCAACGATCGAGCTGGCCAAAGCTGCCCAGTTCTGACACACACTTCAGCACGCTGCCCCGAGAAAAGTAGGTCTCCTGGTCCGTCTGTAGCGGAAGTAGATCCGACGCAGAAATGCAGGACTAGATACAAGCCAGGCCAGGCGGCCCTATCGAGCGCAGGCAAAGCGCTGCGCATTTGTGGCCCGGCATCGACCGAGAGTCGAACGCGCGCGGCGCAAGGAGCCT
The DNA here is from genome assembly GCA_958009085.1 of Protoeuglena noctilucae. NCBI lineage: Eukaryota > Viridiplantae > Chlorophyta > Pedinophyceae > Marsupiomonadales > Marsupiomonadaceae > Protoeuglena > Protoeuglena noctilucae. The sequence continues at coordinate 374,399 of OY253689.1, forward strand.
TCGGAAGCGAAAACCATCGCAACACACAAGTTCCGGCGCCCCGCCCGCGCCCCGGCCCCGCCTCAGTTGATCTTCTTGAGCTGCACGACCATCGCAGTCATGTTGTCGCATCTGTGTGCGGGGAAGATGTAGTAGCGAAGGTGAGGAATGGGGACGATACTGAAGTAGGCAAGGAATGAATTGACAGCAGGTGAGCGGGAAGAGGCGATACCGAAGCAGGCGAGGGTTGCGATGACAGCTGAGCAGGTGAGAGATGATGCCACGCATTTAACATCCCTCTCTGTCTCTCTCTCTCACCCCTTGCCGGTCCCCTTGGTGTCGGGCGCCAGGCAGTGGTCGCAGAGTTCCTCGCAAATGACCCGTGGCGCCTTGCCCACCCGCAGCCGCTCTCGCACAAAGTCAACGGCCTGCTGGTTCTCCAAGACGTCCCAGATGCCGTCGCAGGCGAGGATGATGAACTCGTCGCCCGGCTGCAGGGGCTGCCGCATGATCTGCGGGGGAGGGGATGGAGGCAGGCGGGGTCGTTAGCTGTGACTGGATGCGGACGCTGTCACACGCACCCCTGCTGACAAGTCGAGAAGAACGTCGGGATCGAAACGCAACGCTGAGAGGTTGGTAACCCCACAACACCACCACCCTGCCAACACCCGCACCACCCCACCACACCCCCACTCATGCCCGCGTGCCCCGCCTCTCACCTCCGGGAACGCCGTGACCATCTGCTCCTCGGGCGGTAACTCCCCCGACTGCTTGTACTCGAGGTCCCCCAGGGCGCGCGAGAGGTTGAGGGACCCGTTCACGCGCCCGTCCACCACCATGCCACCCGCCTTGGTGATGCGCGCCAGCTCCACCTCGTCATTCGGCTTGTGGTCGTGGCTCATCGCCACCGCCACGCCGTTGCGGCACAGCACGGCGCGGCTGTCCCCCGCGTTCGCCACGTACAGCACGCCCTTGTGCACCAGCGCGCACACCGCCGTGCACCCCGCGGACGTCGCATCGCCCGAGGCGTCGTCCTGGGTGGGAGAGGGGTGATGTGCGGTGAAGTTAAAGCTCATGGGAGCGGTGAATGTGGTGGGGACAGTGAGCGGGGCTGACACCAGGTGCGTGACGGGTGCGAAGTGGTGGTCGGTAGGACAGAGCAGCACAGCCACTGCCATCCCTGCCCAGACCCTCTATTCTCTTTCGTTCCTAACACCCAACACCCCACCCCGAAACACAGCACCACCCCACCCTTCCCCGCCCCTCACCTCCATGGCGGCGTCGGCGTCGTCGTCCCCCGCGCGCCCCAGCGCCGCCGGGTCCATGCTGAGCGTGATATCGCGCTCTCCGTCCTCCTCCCCCATCTGCGCCGCCAGCTGCTCCCGCACCATGCGGATGATCTGCTGGTTCATCGACACCCCTCCCGAGTCCTCGTCGTCGCTTGCCTTCAGGTCCGCCAACTCCCTGCGGTGCTCCTCCTGACGCATCAGGTCGTCCAGCCGCACGTAGCACCTCTGCGCACGCGTGAGTGACACAAAGAGGCACCGTTCAGCATCAGTGCAGCAGTCCATGTGACTACATGCAGCCGCGCGTCACACCGTCACCGACCGATGCGCAATGTCGCGATCACCAAGCGGCATAGAGAGCACCATGGCACTGCGCAGATCATCGATGGTAGGTCCTAACACGCAATGCGTCGGCGCTCGCCTCCAGTGCCCGCTCCATCTGGCCCTGCTTGTACTCCTCCAGCTGCGTCAGCGTCTCTTTGATGTGCTTGGCGACGAACTGCGCGACCTCGCGGCCGCCGTGGCCGTCGAAAACGCCAAAGAGACCGCTGCCGGGGCCGTCCAGCGACACCTGCGGGGCCGCGGGGCGCAAGGAGGTGGCAAGAAGCCACAGGCAGGCGCGGGGCGTCCGCGGCGGGGCGCGCGGGGCCGGCTCGCCTCAGAGAGGTGCGCGTCCTCCATGGTGTTCCTCCAGCCTGCGAGCGCGGGGGTGCAATGGCTGGGCGCGCCGGCGTGGCGATTCAAGCGGGCACGGTTGTCATCGAGCGCCCTTGCCGGCCACGGAGCGCGTGAAACACGGCGAGTTCATCGCCAGGTACCGCTGGCAAAGCATGGGGGCAGCGGGCAGCAAGAGGCCCTCCTGGGAAGCGCGGGCCGAAAGGACCGATGCCTCGCGACCTGGCACGCCTGCCCCCGCTGGGTTGGCGGGAAGGGCGGTCGGAGAGGCCGATGAAGCGCCAGATCCCGGTATCTAGAAGCGTCTGAGACGCAATGATCGCCTCAGAGGACGCGGGCCGAGAGGGGGGCGGCCCAGGTCCCTCGCGGCACTTGGCGACCCCCCGGGCGCTAACGCCCCGCGAGGGGGAGCACCACAGCGATCGAGACGCAAGTCGAGCTCGCAAATGAAGTTGATCACGTCGATAGCAGCGCTCCCGGCTCCACGGCGAATTCGAAAATTCGGAAAAGTTTTCGAGCCCCGCGTGACGAGGCCTTGCCGCTCACCCTGCATCGCGCTGTACCCGCAGACGAAGTAAGGCGACTCATGCTGCCCTGACTCCTTCTCCGTCTTGGGGGAGCTCAGGTACGCGCCCATGGCGCCCTGCGATCTCAGATCAGCGTCCCAACCGCGGCGTGGATCTGCCCAGCGACGCAGTCTGGGCGTGCGATTCCAGGAAAGGCGGAGCAGCGGCACGCCATGAGATTTATCAGCTCACTGGCGGGCGCTTGACACGGCCATGTGATTGTGTTTCGGCGGGCGACGCCGACACCGACAGAGGTACTGGTTCGTTGGTCGTGACCGAGTGGCTCCGTCTCGGACGCGGCCACGGGCGCAGAGACGCCGCCGGGCGAGGCGGCAAGGCGAGGGGCCGAGGACGGGACGAAATGGCGCTCCCGTTCAGCTTGACGGACGCCGTGGACAACATCATCGATGGCGTTACCAACTTCTGGTCCTGGAACCTCAAGCGAGTTGGCGCGCGCGCCGCAAGGGCGGCGAATCCAGGGTCCACCCTCGCGTCTGCGCCCACCTCCGAGCCAGCCCGACCCGCAGGTCCTGCGCTTCCGCTCTTGGAGAGGATGAACGCACGCTCCGTGCCTACCTCGTCGCCGAGAAGGCCCTGCGTTGGAGGTTAGACTCCCTGCTCGCTGCGCACCTTGCGCCGCCTTGCCCGGCCTCCCCCGGTCAAATCTGACTCGCCTAGATCGCTACCACGTCCGCAGAGGTGTCGCGGTGCCCCAGGCCATCCTCGCGCACATCCACGGAGACCACCGCGGCCAAAAGCACGACACAAAGGAACGGTCCGACGGCAACGAGGCTCCCGAGCCCCGCGACGAGGATTTCGTCGGCCTCGGACCCAGGTAATGATGATATGGAGTTACATGTGTCGTTGGCCTAGCTGCGCCGCCCTATCGCGGCTCCGGCGCGCCGTCCTCGCTCAAGTCTCCGAACTTCACACGCAAGCTCTCGCTTCCACGCGCGCCTCTGTACGCGTTCCTACGCGCGCGACCCGCTCCTTCGCCGCAGGGAGGTGGCGCTGTACGCGTGCCTGACCGCGGCGGCCATCGCACCGCAGTTCACCTCCTTCAGCCGCAACCCCTTTGCGCGTCCGGGGGCCGCCCGCACCAAGCCGCGCCCCGGCTCGGGCTCCGGCCCCTCCTCCCGCAGCAGCGGTGGGTACGCCCCGCACCTTGCGTCGGACGGGAGCGCGCACGGAGACCTTCTGGAGCCGTCCCGCAGCGCCGTGACGGACTACCTCCGCCCGACGTTTTCTGGCATCGTGTCTGGCGTTTCTGGCACCCCCGGCGCCGGTCAGGACGCGTGGAACGCCCTGGCGGTCGCGGATGTGCTGCGGCGCGCCGCGGTGCTGACAAACCCCGACGCCGTGACAGCGGCTGAGGTGGGGGTGTGGATGGGGTGTGAGTGTTGGGGGCATGGGTGGGGGCTTGCATTTTGACACTCTGTCCATAAATCTTTGACTCTCTGCGTCTAATGATTTTCACTCTGCATCCCTCCCTCTCTCCCCCCCAGTTGGATGAGGAGGGCGCGGGTCACGTGCTGTGGCTGGTGGCAGGGAGGGACCCCGCCCTGCTGCCCGATGCCATTCTGGCATGGTGGGGGGCACTGCATGCCGCCAAGGTGAGGATGGTGGGGTGCAGTGGTGCAGATGCCTCACCACCGCCTCACTCACTCTCCCTCGCTCCGCACACCCACCCACGCCACGCTCATCCTTCCCGTCACAATCCCCCCTCCTTCTCCTTCCAGGGCTGTCCCGGCTACCACCTCTCCCTCGCAGCCATCCTCGCCGCCTGCTGCCGACACACGGGGTGGGGCGCCGAGGACCTGGCCAGACGCACACTGCCCACGCTGCTGTCACGGTGGGAGGGCGATAACAGCGATGAGGAGAGGGGTGATAGAACGACGAGTGGTGATAGAAGGAGAAGTGGTGATACAAGGAATGGCCACGGCGGTGGGAAGAAGGGCGGTGGTGGAGGTGGCAATGGGGGTGGTGGGGGTGGCAGTGGCGGTGGTGGTAACAGTGGTAACAGTGGCAGTAACAATAACAGTGGCGGCCGCAACACGGACGCCGCGCTCGTGGCGTCGCTGTGGGACGCCTGCGGGTGGACGGAGTCGGAATCGGAAGTCGCGGCCCGGCGCTGCATATCGCATCTCACCAGCCGCGCCAAGCGGGACTTGTCTCGCACCTCCGCCTCCGCCTCCACCCTCCCACCCCCGCTGTCACTCCACCCCACCACCTCCCTGCCCGCCACCGGCTGCCCCTCGCCCTCGCCGCCTTTCCTCGACTCCCCCAAGCCCCGCGGCAGCGCGGGGGGCGCTACCAGCCGCCACAGCTCCTGGAGCGTTAGCGAGGGTGCCATTCCTTTGGGACGCAACAGCTCCCACCTCGCGATCTCTGAATGCCCAGAGGCCCTCGTTGTTGTGGCGGCGTTTGCGGAGGTGTGGCGGCGCAGGGTGCCTGGGTCGTGGCAAGTAATGACGTGGGACGTGTGCGGGGAAGATCTATTGGCGGTGCCGGTGAGGGCGTGTGTGGGGTGCTTGCGTGACATGTGGGGTCGTGTGCGGGTGAGCATGTGCCGTGAGGCGACTGTGGCTGTGGCTTGGGAGCGTGTTGCAAGTTTCCAATGTCACTCTTACTCTCACCCTCACTGCCACCCTCACTGCCACCCAAACCCCTCACCTCCCCACCCCCACAGGACCTCCCCCTGCCCAAGAGCACCCACGCATCTTTGATCAAGGCCATCACTGAGAACTTAGACCCCACAGCCACGGCAGATGCGCTGCTGGGTGCTGCCACCGTGCGGGCGCGGAAGGGGGGGGGCGAGGCAACGAGTCCGGGGGCGGGTGAGGCGTGCATGATTGTGCATGAACTATGCATAATTCGTTTTCAAACGAAACTTGCTTATTTGTTTACTTTCGCACTCACTCACTCACTCACACGCTCACTCAGTCCCTCCCTCTCTCTGCCTCACCTTTCGCACCCACATACCCTCCCCCTCCCACACAGCCACCCTCACCCTCACCCTCACCCTCACCCTCACCCTCACCCTCACTCACCCCCTTATCCCCCACCCCAGGCGACGATTTGGGTCAATCTGCCTCACTCACTCACCCCTTTCTCACTCACCCCTTTCTCACTCAACCACTCTCACTCTCACTCTCACTCCCACCCCAGGCGACGACATGGGCCGATGCGCCTCGGCGCTGGCAAGTGCCTTCCGCTCCCTCTACCGCATCCCAGGCATTGATGGCGACTGGTGGGCGCGGCTGCTGCTGAGCATGGGGAGGGGGGACTGCCAGGTGAGGGGCAGTGGAGGGGCAGGGTGGGGTGGCATGGAGTGGAGTGTGTGTTCGTTACCTCTCACACCCCCACTCTCCCCACCCACACTCCCCACCTTTCACCAACCCCACTCACCCCATCTCCCCCCCATCCCCCCCCAACTCACCCCACCCCTCCCCAACTCACCCCACCTCCCCCCCCCCACTCACCCCACTCCCCATCCCACCCACCCCCAGGCATCCAAGCGCCTCTTAATGGCCTGGTCCGAGAGCATCGCCCCCCTCACCACCCCAGACGCCCTCGCACGCGCAATACAGTCCTTTCAAACCCTCACTGACAACGCCCTAGGCCCTTCTTTGCCCGCCAACGTGCTTATCCGATTGGAGCTATGTGGGGCGGGAGATGAGGCGCTGTCTGGCGAAGTGCTGGTGGCGATGGTGGCGGGGGCGGCGGAGGGGGGCGGGGTGGCGGGGGTGGCAGAGAGGGTGGTGGGGGCGGTAGAGGGGTGCGGGTCCGTGGAAATGCAAAGCGCCACTTCACCCAGCGTCACTCCGCACGGCCAGGGCCGATCTGAGATGCGAGGGGACAGTGGGGCGATGCGGAGTGACGCTGTGGGTGCGTTGTGGTCGTATCTGCGGATCAAGGCGGGGCTGGTGGAGGATGCGGTGGACCTGGCGGCGGCAATCATGGCGGACGTGGTGATCACGTGAGTAGTTGGATGAGGGGTGATACGGGTGGGTGAGGGTGTAGTGAACGGTGAGTGGCGGACGTGGTGATCACGTGAGTAGTTGGATGAGGGTGAAGGTGTGAATGAGTGGATAAGAGTGTAATCAAGTACGAATGGCAGATGTGGTGGTGCAGAAGTGCAGCATGGGGTCCACATTGCACATCACACGCCGCACATCGCACATTGCATCACCCTCCCCTCCATCTCGATCCAATTGAATCCACCCCCTCTCCCCCACCACCCCCCCCACCCCCCCTCGTAGCCTCGACCCCTCCCCCGATGACATGGAGGAGTTTCTGGCGATGGGCATCTCCTGCGGTCTGACGGAGGAGTTTGTCGCTGCAGCGGTGAGAAGGGCGGGCTTGGACGGGGGGGATGGGGAGGGAGACTGAAGAGGTGGCGTGAAGCACGTTTGCGGTGCGGGTGAAGCACGTTTGCATTCACACGGCTAAAAGACTCTCTCGCACCATGCTCATACCACCAAAGCCTCGTGACATTCGTCTGTCGTGATCCTTTGCAAACCCACGTGTGTTAAGGTTCCCCAACCGTTTCGGGAATCCTCGGCCCTTTCAGCTCTGCCAAACACACCTTGCCATCGGCATTGCCTCGTCGTACCATCGTCATCCCCACCACCACACCCGCCCTTCACAAGTGGCACTCGCAAGCAACACAGAGGGGGCATGCCCTGTCTTTCTTCCCCATCACATCATCCCTCGTGTCTATATCCCTTTTGTCTATATTGCCGCGTTTCCCGACGCATAATCCCCATAGGCCCATCCCTGCCACATCGGCTGGGAGCTATAGGGCCACAACACGGCGGTGGCAACTACGGCCCCCCTTGCCATGCACCCCCACCCACGCACCCCATGCCTATGCGTGGCTTTGTTTTGACGTCCTATCAGCCTCAGCCCGGCGTCTCTTGCATCGCCTCCGGACCCCTTTTCGTTCCTCACCGCAATGTGCGTGCCCCTGTTTCTAATTACCCGGACACACATTCCGCATCCTGTCTGACCCATCCCACGTGGGATGCTGGGAGTTGAACGAACGCGAAACAACTCCACGAGAAAGGCACGCAGAAGACCAGTTGTCAGACGTGCGTCGCGTGACCCTCACAACCCATCGCTCTCTGTCACCCTCACTCTCACACCCATCTATCTGTCGCACGAGACTGCGCTCGCCGTTCAACGGAGCTACCCCCCGCCACCCGCGCAGCCATGCAACTCGCGGGTGCAGAGTCGCAGAGTCCCCGCTCGGCAAGGCAACGCACGCAGACCACTCTGCCTGTCGTCATCAAAGAGTCTCGCCTAGTCGTCAGTCTCCCATCCCCTTCACACCCACACCGGTACCAACCCAACCAACCACCGCCCACCCTCCACACCGCCTAAGCGGCGCTATTTCCACCCCCGCCCTGGCTCCCAGTCCTCTTTCCACCACCCGCCACCCCACCCCTGCACCCCCCACCACCCCCGCACCCCCTATGCACCCCACACCCATCCACCCCCACCGCCCCTCGTCGCGCCGCCCCCCGCACCGCCCCACTGCCCCTAAGCACCGGAACCGGCAATGGGCACCGCTCGCGACGTTGCCAAATCGCTGCTTGCTTAGGACAGCGCCTTCTTGATCTCGTCGTACATGACGAGCACGAGCGCGCCACCGGCGCCGCGGATGACGTTGGACCAGGCGCCCTTGAAGAAGGCGCGGGGGCCCTCGTTGGCGGCGATCTTGACCCAGGCGTCGACGGTGCCCGTGTACATGCGCTCGCCCTTGGAGCCGGCCTGCATCATGAGCCGCCGGCGCACCGTGTCGAACGGGTACGACACCACGCCGGCCGCGGCCGTGACGGCCTGCGCGATCATCCACTTGTACACGATGCTCGCGTTCTTCTCGTCCTTGAGCAGCACGCCCTTGGCCGTGTCGTACATGCCGAAGTACGCCCCGCGGTACACGATGATGCCCTGCACCGACACCCCGAAGCCCTGGTAGAGGGCGCCCACGCCGCCGTTGCGTGCCACCTTGGTGATGCAGTCCAGCAGGCCGTTGAACTCGCGGCTGCGGGGAGGGAGGGGTGGCAGGGGAGGTGAGGGCGGGGGCAGGGGGGGTGGCAGGGGTGACAGCGAGGGTGAGAAAGCAGGCAGGGGTAGCAGGAAGGCGAAAGGTATAGGAAAGGGTCGGAAGCAGCGCAATAAGGGTCAGAAGCGAGCTGGGGGCAGCGTGGCGTGGCGCAGAGAGCTACATGAGCCCTCATCACGCCAACAGCAGGGCGCATGCTAACCCCTCCCCAACCACCACCCCCCGTGCTTCGCCAGCCATCTCACTTGGAGCCCTTGCCGACGTCCGTGGCGAGGCGGGTCCGCGCGAAGTCGAGGGGGTACACGATGAGGAGGGAGGCGGCACCGGCGAGGCCGCCCGAGGCGAGGTTGGTGGCGAAGAAGGACCAGAACTCGGTCTGCGGGTTGTAGCGGGGGAAGATGGCCTTGAAGGTGTCCTTGAAGGCAAAGTTGAAGGCCTGGGTCGGGAAGTAGCGGACCACATTGGCCAGGTTGCCACGCCTGGGGGCGGGGGGAGCGGGGTGTGGGGATGAGTCGGGAGAGCGCGCGGGGAGGGTGCGCGGGGACGCGCCGGAGGACGCGGAGCGCATCGGGGATCGCGGCGGCGGCGGAGGATCGCAGGGCGCGCGGCGGGGCTCACCAGAAGGAGGCGACGCCCTGCTCGGCGGCGACACGCGTGAAGCAGTTCACGATGCCCGTGTAGCGGGGGATCTCGCCGGACTTGATGCGGGGATTGGAGTCCTGGGTCTGGAGGAGCAGCTTGACGCGCTCGATGGGGGCCACGACCGTCTTGGAGATACCACCCGACACGCCACCCGCGGCCAGGTCGACCACGAAGGGCGGGAGGGCGCCCGCGGCCGGCGCGTCCTTCTTCGGCTTCGTCCCCTCCGCGCCGGACGCCGCCAGGAAGGCGGACCGCGCCTTGAACTCGCTCGCGATGCCGGACAGCATCCTGCGCAGCACAAGCGCGGGCCGTCGGCGAAGCGGGGGCGGCGACGCGCGAGGAAAGATTGCTAGGGAGGATGTGGGAGCGGGTGCCGCGGCGCGACGGCGCGGGCGCGCGGGGGGAGGCCTCGCGGGACTCGGGGCCCGCAGGCGGGGCCTCGGTGGCCGATGGCGGGCCGCCCGAGGCCCCATCGCTCGTTGAAAGGAACGACGCGCCCGGGACGGGTGCGGAGATCGCGGCGCGACGCGCGCGGGCGGCCCGGCCCCTCGCCTCCAACTCGGCCCCTCCACAGCCGGCGGGAGCGCGAACGGGGCGCGAGGAAGCCCGTTGAAAGGCCGTGGGACGCGAAAAGCGAGTGCCGAAGCTGGACTCGGGAGCCGCGGGCCGCAGGGGAGCGCACCGGCGGCCCCTTGCCGAGGGTCGGCAACTCGAGTTGATCCCGGGCGCCGAGGGGGCGGGGGCGGGCGGCCAGATGCGAGACCGCACGCTCCGAACCAAAACAGCGCGCAGCGCGGGGGCTCGGGGCCCCCTGCGCGCGCCGGCCGCGGGACACGGCGCGCCAAGGGCGGGGCACCGCGAACAATGGAACCGCGCCCCGGGAGGTCCCGGAAAGACCTCCCAGGCTGCGGGATGTTCCGTTTGAAAACAGGACAGCGCTCCGGGCCGCTGCATCCCGATCCCCGCTCCCGGGAGGGCGGGGCGAGCGTTGGGCCAGGCATCGCGCGGGCGTCCCCGAGCAGCCGCACCCGCAGCCGTGCGCGCGTCTGGGCAACAAGCAAGGCAGCGGGACTCCCGTGGCGGGGATCCGGCACCGGGAGACGCGCGGAGGGGAACCGAAACCGTGGGAGTCGCGTGCGAGGCAGCTGCGCGCGTGTCGACGCACCTGTACCCCTCACGTCGTCGACGCCTCGAAGCAGGAGGGTCTAGGGGCGGGCACGTGCCGCAAGTACGCGGCGGCGTCCCGAAACGCTGTTCTGATTCCTGACTCGCCCGGGATCCAGCCCCGTGAGGGCCGCAGCGCGCTGCTCCGAGTGCCAGAGGGAGAAAAAAACACGGCCGACCCCCCGGCGCCCAGGGCCTAGCGTGGGTGCTCGAGCTCGCTGGTGTCGAGCGGACGCATCGCACTTTCGCCCTTGTTGGCCAATTCGGATAAGCGATCGCCAGGGATGGCTGGCGGTGAGGCGTCGACTCTCGCATACTCGATGCAGACGATCGTGGCCACCGCGTTGACTTCGCCTGGGCGTGACAAGGCACCGCGCTCGGCAACATGCGCAGAGAGGCATCGATATGGCGCGCCCGAGTGGGTCAGGAACGTCCAGGGCACCGTGGGACGCATCCAGGGCACCGTCGGGCGCATCCATGGCGACATGGTCGAGGCGGGGACGGAGGAGCTGGCGGGCGTGCGCACAAACTTCAAGCGCACGTGGAAGCGCCACACACAGAAGTGGATGCGGAGCGTGGCCAAGGTGCACAGCCGCTGAAGCGTCACTGCGGCAGCGGCCTGGCCCGCGCCCTTGCCCGCATGGATGCCGCAACTGCTGCCCCGTCTCGTCCTCCGTGCAGGTCTGTGTCCCCGGCCTTGCAGCCGGGTGTCTGGCCGTGCACGTGGTCAAGCAGTGCATCCAGGGGGCTCTGAAGGCGCTCCTGCCGCGGCAGCGCCACCTGCACCTCGCGGTGGACTTCGTGATGCGCGTGTGCCTGCCCACGGCGGTGGTGGGGCCGGTCGTGTTCGTCTACCTCGTCCCGGAGGTGAGGCAGATGGGTGGTTGACACAGGGCGGACCCGCTCTGTGTAAGGCGGTAACCCACCTAACAACGACGCCGTCGCTCGCCTGTGCAGAGCATCTTGGCGGTGGGCGCGGCTTACATCGAGGGCATCAGCGACACGATCAACGTGCAGCCCCGCCTGCCGACCCTCTCGTCCCTCCCGTTCCTCAACGGCGGCGAAGACAAGTTACGGGCGGAGCTGGACTGACGGTGCCAGAGGCCGCGCGCCAGGAGTGGTGCTGGTGCAGCCGGTGTGACGATTTCTGCCGCGTTTCCGCCGCACAGCGCCGTTATGCGTGCCGGATAACATAACGCAGACGACTCCGCTCAGCCTCGCGGCCGGACATGGCGAACAAGGACCGGGGCCGCGGCGAGGCGGCCCCGGCTCGCGTGGACGAGGCCGACGGGAGCGCGGATCCGGATTCCCACATCAAAAGCCTGCCGACGGTCGTCTACGATGCGGCCGAGCGCGAGAGGTGCGTGCGCGGGGGTGCTTGTCCCGATCTCGATCGTCTCCCTCCCCCCGCGCCCGACCGCGACCGCCTACCCTTCGCGATTCAGGGCCCGTCGATCGGCGGCAGAGTCCGAGGACCTCCAGCGCCCGGTGCTGCAGCGGTACCTCGCCCGATCCCTGCGTGCGGTCAAGCAGGTGGGCCATGGCCGTGCTTTGCCGCCTCCCGCTACCCGCTTGCCGCCGCGAACCTGCTCGTTTGCCCTTCGCAGAGGTTCCTGGCTCCGCGCTGGCGCGTCACCGAGGAGCACCACCTCAGCGCCCCCGTGCTCGTCGCCTGGGCTTACGCCTTTTGCTTCCTCTTTCACGACTGGGCGTCCCGCAGCTGGCTTACTTTCTGGTACCGCTGGACGCTGGGCGCCGTGCGCGACGCCCTCCCGCCCCTGGATGGCGTCCGCGTGCAGCTGCGGGAGAGCACGGGCGAGACGGTCGCGCTGCTCGCCCTGGGGGCCCTGGTGGGGCTGGGGCTGGCCAGGTGAGACGAGTAATGGCGGGAGGGGAAATGCGGGGGAGGGTGTGAGGTGGGAAGAGCGGTGGTTAGGGGGGTTGTTAGGTAAGACGAGCGCGAGCGATTGGATGGTCGTTAGGCGACACGCATGCGATACTGCCCCCCCCCCCCCCCCGCCCCCCCCCCCCCCCACCCTCCCCTCTACACCTCCCCCCAGGCTCCGTTTCCGCCGGGAGGAGCGCCGCTCCGTCCTCGCCGCTGCCCTGGAGACCCAGCCGGGGTTCCGATACCTCCGCTCGGTCCTGACGCAGCTGCCAGATTACGTGACATTGGGAGAGGGGGGCGAGACGTGCGAGTGGCTCACCAAGCTCGTCGCGCAGGTCTTCCCCGCCGTGCAGGTGTGACGGGTGGTGTGCATACTAAGTATGGCTGTCGGTGCTTTGTGTAGCATCATCTCCCAGTTCCTCTCTCATACCCTTCCCGCCACTCACCCCTCTCCCCCACCCCCAGGCCTCCCTCTCCAGCATCATTTCCCAGTTCCTGGAGCCCGTCCTGGACCATAGCAAGCCCCCCGGCATCCGATCGCTGAAGATCATCAAAGTCGACATCGGCACCAAGCCGCTGCAGTTCCTGGACGTACGCACGGTGCCGTTTGGGAACGAGGACGAGAGGCAGTTCGCCATGGACTTCGGTGAGTTCCTAAGATACATGGTGTTGTATCTTATGTGTGCAATTTGATGTGCAATTTGATGGTTGGGATGGGGCACAGTGTGTGCGTCGCTGACGTGATGTACCAGTGCTGGTGCAAAAATGTCCTGGGTCATCATAGCGCCTCTAGTGATGACTAATGGTGGGAGCAAAAACGGAAGATTATTTCAGTATGATCCCTTCTCACCTCATCCCCAGACATGGTGTTCGATTCCGAGCTGGATGCCCAGATGGCTATTCAGCTGGCCCAGATCACCAGCATTGCGCAAGTCAAGGACTTGAAACTGCAGGCCACGCTGAGGGTCCTCTTCGCGCCGCTGGGGCCCAAGGCGAGGATATTATCGGGGAGGGGTAGTAGAGGGGTGTTGGGGAGAGGTGTTGGGGTGTTAGAGGGGAGCGTGGGTGGGGGTGGTGGAGTGGATGTGGCTGTGGATGGGCAAGAGTGGTAGCCACTCCTTTCCCCACCCACTCCCATACCCCACAGTCACCCACTCACATCCCCACCGACACACTCTCCACCCATGTCAGTTCACACATCAATCCGCACCAGCATCCTCATTGCCATTCCCCCCTTTCACACAGATCCCCGTCATCCGCGCCCTCTCCATCTCCTTCGCCCGCACCCCCACGGCCAAATTCCAGGTCCGCACCAAGGGCACTCCCCTGCCTGCCTTTGTGCTCACCTGGATTTCGAATATCATCACGGAAATGGTGCTGGAGTGGTTCGTGTGGCCGGAGCGCGTGGTGGTACCCATCGACACGAGCGGTGAGGCGATGATTGAGGGAGTTTGTAATTGTGATGGTGGTGGTGCACCCCCAGTCCCCGCCTTCACGCTCGAGCCCCAACCCACTCCACTCACCCCACCCCACTCACCTTCCCCCACTCCCCCACATTGCACCCCCCTCACCCCATTTACACCCCACTCCCCCCACAAACACCCCACTCACCTCCCCCCACCCCTCTCAGTCCCCGCCTTCACGCTCGAGCCGCACCCCCTGGGCGTCATCCTTGTCAAGGTCAAGTCTCTGGAGCTGATGGAGGGGGTGCACGCGAATGCGATATTCTCCAAGCGACGCCGCGTGAGGCTCAAGATGTGGACGAGGGCGGGGGGGTCGCGGGCGTCGACGATCTCGGCCGTGCCGCACCGCATCAGCGCGATTGGTGAGATAAGGGGTGGTGGTGAAGTGGATGGGACGGGTAGCAGTAGAGGTGGGGTGATTGGTGGATATCACTTCTGTCACTCACCCTTCGCTTCCCCTTTTCTCTCCCCAGGCCAGGCGGGGCAGCATTTCGAATTCGTGGTCAAGGAGCCCGCCAGCGAGCCACTGGTGAGATATGCAGGATTTGAATATACCAGAATGTACTAACAAATGACCAGTTATTGACAATCTTGGCCATCAACTTTCCCATCAGTTGTCATAGACGCCCACATTTGTCACGAATGACAAGTTTTATCATAATAATTATTACCTTTTATACCCTTTATATACCCTTCTTTCATCCCCCCACCATTACCAGTTCTTCGTCCTCGAGTCCGTGGGACTCCGCGCCTCCCTCCGCGTCATTTCCGCCATCCCCGTCGCCCGCGCCACGGTGTTGATCCAGGACGTGATTGACGACTGCGGGGGGGCGGCGGATACGGAGGTCAACTACGGGTGAGATATATATGGTAATAACAGTAATGGTGATTAATTGTAGTGGCCTGGAGATGAGGGGGTGGCAGACGTTCAAATCAAATGATGTTCCTACTTTCATCTGTCTATACTTTTACATATTATTAGTATACTTATTTAATTTTTATTTGCATCATCGTTCTCGTGTTATGCAGGGTTCGTCTGGCTCAGGAGGACTTTCACGTGGCGGGGGGGAGGGAAGTGGCCATGGCAGAGGTGAGTGGTGGTGTCAATGTACAATTAGTGGGGCTTGTAAAGGGGTGTTATATGTAGTTATGCGTGTGATGATATGCTGTGTATCTCGGGTCGGTCTGAGGTACAATCGATCCCGACACAAATCGTGCCATCGCCTGTCATGCATAATAGCTCACTTATCGTCATCATTATCCTCCATCACCACCCCGGGTGGGCCTTCGTTACAATCGGGTGGAGGATGGCTTGGATTCGGAGGTGGGGGCGGTGTGGGTGCGTGTGGTGACGCTCAGGGGGATACCCAGGATGGATGTGATGAGCTGGGCGGACCCCTACCTCACCGTCAAGCTGCCGGACGTGGGAGGCAAGTATAAGCGGTGAGGATTCGGGGGATGGGGGGGGATGAGTGGGGGGGGGGGGGGGGGGGTGGAGGTGGTTGGTTATCGGTGCGAGAAGGTTGTGTGGTGGGGGCGGCAAGTACAAGCGGTGAGGAATTGGGGGGGTATGTGGGGGGGTGGTGGGGGTGGTGGGATGGTGGGGCGGTGGTGGGTGATAGGGGTGGTATGGGTGATGGGCAGGGGTCTGCTTGCCGCGCTTGCATCCTCCCCACAGCACATTCCTCACCCATTCCCGTCCCCCTCCCTTCCCCCCCCCCCCCCGCAGCACGTTCTCCACCCGGTCCAAATCATGCCGCGACGACCGCACCCCCGTGTTTGTGTCGGAGCAGACGACCTTCATGGACGTGCAGCTGAGGGAGGAGAGGGACGGGGAGTTCCTGAAAGGCAAGTCACGATTGTGATAATTCTAGTTATTATTGGCAATAACGATGTTGATTATGACCCCATTGTTGGACTTCTTCGTTCACCATGTGTTCATTGTGTTATATTTACGCCATGTGTTATATTTTACGCCTGTTGTTTATCAGTGCCTCAATAGATATCAATCAATATCCATATCCAAGCCTCCAGGCATATATCTAATAACGTCTCCATCTCTTTACCAGAACTCCACCGAACCCCCGCAGACGCCACCGGCGACCAGCGCCGCGTCATTATCGAATTGTGGGAGTCTGATTATCTGAAAGACGACTACGTGGGTCGATGGGAGGTGGCTTTGGAGGAGGTGGTGGGGAGGGGGGGTCACTATGTGGGGACGGTGGTGATTGAGGGCATGTGCCCCAGCAGCCTCATTGTGCCGGACTGCAGGAAGCCTAAGGTGACTAGGAGTGGGTGGAGATATGAGAGGGGTTGGGATAAGATATGAGGGGGTTTGTGGTGAGAGGGCGGGGTCACTTGTGACCTCACACGCAACGTCACTGCCACCCTTAACACCACCCCCACTGCCACCCCCACCACCACCCTCACCTTCTCTCCCCCACAGTGGGAGGCGTGGATGGGCGTGCCCTACGAGCCCCAGTATTCCCCCGCATCCAATGGCATGAGCAAGTGCCGCGTGGAGATGGATGTGATGGTGTCGTGGCTGGGGTATAACTGAGGGGGGTAAAATGGGAGAGAGATGGGGAGAGAGATATGGGGAGAGAGATGGGAAGAGAGGTGGGAAGAGAGAGGGGAGAGACGAGGAGATAAAGGGAAGAGAGGGGCAGGGCTGAAAGAGCCTGAACCTTTTCTTTGTCTAGTGTTGGATTGCCTTGTTGCTTTGCCAAGCTCAGAGTTCGCTCATAGTGCATTGCATTGCCATTTTCCGTTCCCTTTTCATGTCGCATTATTAACACTTCATTCACAGGGCGTGCCGCGCTGTTTAAACAGAGAGCTCATTCGAAAGCCAGCACGATGCGCCTGGGAACGTGCTGCAGTGCAGGGGAACGTGCTGTTGCAGCTGTCGGCCCCAAACGTGCTGCGCTGCATTGTAGGGTAACACCCTACCCTGCCGGCCAGCATAGAAAGGCTACGATCGCTGATTACGGGGCAAGGGAGGTGATTTCTGGGAAAAGGTGGCAAACGTGGCAAACGTGGGGATAGGTAACGAGGGAGCGACAGGGAGGAGGGGTGGTGCTCTGGGGCAAAGCACCATTAACCCATTTACAGAGATGCTAGCATAGGTGCAAACGCCATAAGGCGAGCCTTAGGCGATATGCGTGGCGGGGAGGAGGGTGCACGCGGACGGGTCAGCAGGGTGGCAGGGGCAGCGTTTTGTTGCGAAAGACACACGCATGCCCACCCTCTCTGCACACACATGCATGCCGAACCCCCCGAACCCCCCGCCCCACTCCCCCACCCGTCACACGCCGCTCTTTGCCCTCCCCGCTCCCCATTATTCGCGACACTTGTCGTTTGGGTTCGAATCCCACCCGCGTCTCTTATTCGAATTCCCCAAACAGGTAGGTGGCTGCGATGAGGACGTAGGTGCCCAGCAAAAGCAGGCCGATGAGCCACTGCGGATAGGGAAAGGAATGAGGGGATGCGGGGGTGATGATAACGATATATTATCAATATACTATCGATCTGATGAAATGATATGCAGTTTGTGGTTGCCACGCCATGCAAGCATCCATAATGCGTCAAGACAGTATCACCCGACACCACCCCTACCCTCACCTACCCCACTGCAACACTGCATTATCCCACACCCCCAACCCAACCCCCTAATCTACACCTCATCCCCACCACTCCCCTTCCACCCACCCTCATTCGCACCCACTCCAACTCCCCACCCCACCCCCCTCACCTGCGACCTGCCATCGGCCGTGACGGTGTTGGCGAGTATGACGGATAGGAAGAATATGAGCGTGGACAGCGGATCGAGATCCAATGCGAATGGCTTGCCCATGGCCCAGCCCGCCAGCACCGCCAATGGGATGGCGAGGATGGCGATCTGGATGGAGGAGCCCAGGGCCACTGGGGGGGGAGGGAGGGAGAATGGGGATATGAGGTGTTGAATATTAAAATGGTAATATCAGTATCATTATTACAACCAGTAATATTGATGTGGAGGTTCGACCGTCCCACCGCGGACGGGTCCATCTTGTGAGGATAAGCATTTTATAATAAATACTAATAATATCAACAATAGCATATCGTCATCTCACCCGACATGGACAGGTCCATCTTGTTCTTTAATGCCACCAGCACCGCAGTGAGATGCTCGCACGCGTTGCCAATCACAGGCAGCAGCACCACTCCAATGAAGTGGATGTTGAGCCCCGAATCGACGGAGACGTCTCGGATCGAATCGGTGAGGAACTCGGTGGATAGGGTGATGAGGGCCGTGATGACGGTGAGCACCGCGATGGAGCCGGGGATGCTCAGATGGGGGCGAGGGGGAGGTGGTAGAGAAAGTGAGAGGGGATAAAGCGAAGAATCAACTGTGATTGATATTTTGCTAGAGATATTTACATTATAAATAATACTCTAAAAATATAGCATTGATAATACTGTTTTAAGTATTACTGTTATTATCATTAAAACCCCCCTTTCCTCACCGTGGGCTCCTCGTCGTCGTCCTCGTCGGTGAAGAGGTCGTGGTGGGTGTAGAGGGAGAACACCAGGTAGGCCGCGTACATTCCCAGCAACACCACGGCAGATACACGGGAAATGTCCAGCACCTCCTTCGTCACGTCCGCCTGCGTCTCGATCCACTTCAGGTGCGCCTTGTACACTGGGGTTGGTTGGTGGGAGATGGAATAATAATTTAATATAGTGTTAGATGATAGTAATACCAATTTACCGCATCACACCAGTCGCTGCCGTGACTATAAAGTTGACTATAAACATATACCAATTACCAGCAAACGCGACTTGCTAACAGTACTGCCAACGCTCACACGAGCATGGAGGAGTGACTGATTATTAATAACTAACACCAGCCATTGACAAGTAATCAACTGATCACTAAGAGTCTCACCCGAGGGGATGCAGACGCCGATGGCGGCCAGCACGAGCATGGAGGAGTAGGCCTTGATGGCATTGGTGGAGAAGGTCTGTAAGTGGAACTTGAGACCCCCGATGAGGAAACAAGTCCCGGTCACCAGGAGCAGGTTGGACAGGATGCTGCCCACGAGCGTCATGGAGACGACCGTGAAGAGGTCCTTGCTGCGAGTGGGTGGAGATGGAAGAATATGTCATGTTACTAATAAGTGCTGTTGGTTAGTGTTATCGTTGAGTGTGTTATTGGTAAGCATCATGGCGACGACCGTGAAGAGGTCCTTGCTGCATGGACAAGACGGTAATAACAACCATGCATAAGTTACTGCTAACGACGCGCGTGACTGACGTTACTATTTCATATCGACACTCTCGCCCACATCACACCGATCATCTTTCACCGCAGCGCCGACATGGACAGGATGATCTCCACGACATTCCCGAACGTGGCGTTGAGCAGCCCCCCCACGATGTTGCCGAACCTCGATGCCAAATCCTCCGTCACGTCCCCCAGGATCAGCGCGAGGGGAATAATGGCGAAGAAGTTCAAAGCGAAGTCCCAGGTGTGGCCCCAGCGGAGCATGCGAGACGCCACGGCTGGGGGGGATGGGGGGTGAGGGTGAGGGTGGGGGAGTGGTGAGGGTGGTAGTGGGGGTGGCAGTCGGGATGGTGTTGAGGGTGGGAGTGGGGGTGGTGTTGAGGGTGGCAGTGGGGATGGTGTTGAGGGTGGCAGCGAGGGTGGCACTGAGGGTGGCAGTGAGGGCTTGCGCACACAAAAGCATCCCATCGCCCGTGACAACAGCACCTTCCCCCCACCCCCGCATTCCACCCTCTCCCAATGTCTCTCACCGAGCGGCAGGCAGAGGAGCAGGAGGGACCAGTAGGTCCCCGTCACCATGCCGTAGATTTTGGCCAGGTCCGTCGCAAGCGTGAACTTGACGGGAGCACCGGGGATCACGTCCATCGATGGTACGGCCAGCACTGCGATGTTTAGGGAGAAGCATTGATGAGGTCAGGGGGTGGTATTGGCGGGAAGAGGGAATGGAACGCGAATGTTAGCGCTGGAATTGATATAAGGGCTGTGGTTACTACTAGGCATAACAAGGAGCAAGGCGTGGAGGCGAGAGAGGGGCGGGGCGGACCAGCGTAGCAGCGTGGCAGGCCTGTCGCGGTCCCTCACCGGGCATGTCGCCGATTTGCGAGCTGGCGGGGGAGTTGCCGAGGAGTGGAGTTCCGGTCTGCGGAAACGGAAACGGGCGCGAGGGTCGCTGGACCGAGCGGAGCGCGGGAAGGGGCCCGAATGCGCGAGTCGACCTGGAGCGACAGGTACGGGCCATCCCCGCCGCAATTGGGCGTTTCGTAGACAAATATTGCGCTTGGGACATGGAGACTGAAAATATAAACGCAAGTGCGCGGTGGGGAGGCCCGGGAAACGCGGCGCGTGGCGCGGCGGGAGCGACAACGGGCCATGGAACCATTGCGAGGCGTCCCCGGGACTTGCGGGGAGAAACCACGCAGTACGCCGCACGTCCACCTTCTGAATGGTGACGAGGACAGCTGAGTGGAACGCGCAGGGGCAACGGCCCGCGCCGGGCATGCAATTTTGTGGCGCAATGGTGGCAAACCCCTGAGAGGCCCGCCCGGCGCGCCCGGGGAAATGCGGAGCAATCTACGCTAGAAATAATACTGACATTAAAACGGCGAGCAGATATACGCGGCGAAAGCGGCGTCGGAGCGACGCGGCGAGCTGCCCTAGTGTGTGCGTCGTAAATCGGCCCCGCGCCTCACCTCGGCATCGGACCCGCCTCCCTCCCGCCGCTTGGAGATCTTTATGGCGCGGATAGACCTAGAGCGCTCCATCTCGGGCCACTCGCTGCTCAGGGAGGGCAGCCGGCGGCCTGGGATGCAAGACGTTCGGGTAAAGGACCGTTGGCGGGCGTCACGCGAGAAGGAGAGACGCGCCACGCGAGCGGCGATGAGATGCCCATCAAACGAAGAAAGCGGAGGGCGACAAAGGGCCGTGCCGGCGATGAGCTCCGGCCTTGCCAGGACCGCGGGGCAAACATCCTCGCTGTCAGGGACATCATCTAGTTGTCTCCGGCCGCACCACCCGTGACATTACAACTACGACATCTGATTACGCAGCTGCGAGGAGCCACGGCCTGAGATTGTGTTTCTAAAGCGCAGCGGAGCCTCCACGGCCGGTGCGGATGCGAATCGCGCGCCGCGATGCGCCGGGTCGGCGCTAGCGTCCTATCGCGGGCGCAGTGGCTGCGCAAACTCGGATCGCAATCGCGATGCCTCAGCGACGTCACGGAAGCCGACGTGCGGGCGTTTGGTGAGCGCGTTGGCGATTGCCGCGGTTGCGCGGCTCGCGCGCCCCGCTGCGCGCGGTTCGGCCCATCTCATTGTAAACCTCGTCGCAGAGAGTATACTCGGATCGGAGCATGTGGTCCGCTCGGGGCCGGAGCTCGACGCAGCGAATCGGGACTGGTGACACGCTGCGACCCATGCAACGCTGCGCTTTGGCCACAGCTCCCGGCCCCACTGCCTCCCACCTCAAGACGTCGACCTGGTCCCTTAACGCAGGCTGGGTCGCTGGCATGGGGCCGCTCCGCTTCTGCTCAGGCCTTCTTCCACGGCTGAGGTGTCGTCCCTTCTGCGCCACTGCAATGACAGACGCATCGGCGTCGTGACGCGATCGGTGAGGGGTATTGGGGTGGCAAACGATTAGATAATGCCATCTGTGATGATATTATGTTGGGTACAGTATTGATACCCATGACCCGACCCCAGCAAGCACTGCTCTTATTGACCCACTGCCGCACCAATTGCTCAACGCTACTCCGTGGCAGCAAGCGCCCCTCACCCTCACTTCTCTCTACCCCTCACCCCACCCCTCTCCCCTCACCATTACCCCTCACCCCTCCCTTCCCCCTTCTCAGGGCAACACGGGCCTGGTGGGTGGGTCCGTCACCACTTCATCACAAGAGGTGGTCTTGAGCATGGCCCGCATGGACCGTGTGCTGTCTCTGGACACCCATGCAGCCGTGGTGCAGTGCCAGAGTGGGTGCACGCTGCAGGTGAGGGTTGGGGGGGTGGTGAGGGTTGCAGTGGTTGTGAAAGTGTGAGTGTCCGCTGCAGGTGAGGGGGGTGGTGAAAAGGGCAGGTATCTATATCTATATCTATATCTATATCTATATCTATATCTATATCTATATCTATATCTATATCTATATCTATATCTATATCTATATCTATATCTATATCCCCCCGCAGTCCTTGGATGACTTCCTGGAGCCCCACGGCCTGATGATGCCGATTGACTTGGGAGTTAAGGCTTCGTGCATGATCGGTGGTAACATTGCCACCAATGCAGGGGGGCTGCACTATCTGCGGTACGGGTCCATGGTCGCCAACGTCATGGGCGTCGAGGTCGTGAGAGGTGAGTGGGGTGTGGGTGTGTGACTGGTGAATGATATGTGAAGCGTGTTGATATGGGGTGGAGGTCGTGAGAGGTGAGTGGGCGGTGTGGGTGTGACTGATGAAGCGTGTTAAGCGGGGGTGATATGCGGAGCGAGTTGATAAGTATAGGGGTTGTGAGAGGTGAGTGGGTGATGGGTGATGTATGGATATGCGAAGCGTGTTGATGTGAGTGGGAGTTGTGAGCAGTGCGTGGGTGGATTAGTTTGCTCGACCTCGTGTCACCCCGCACCATTACCCACCCCATCCCACCCCACCTCACCCCACCCCTCCATCTCCACAGCCAACGGCACCGTTCTCGACCTCATGTCCTCCTGCCGCAAGGACGCCACGGGATTCCCATTGCGGTCGCTGTTCGTGGGATCTGAGGGGACGCTCGGCGTCATCACTGGGGCGTCGGTCGCGTGTGTACCCAGGCCCGTGTCTCACTCGGTCATGTTTCTGGCAGCAGAGGGGTGGGGGCAGGTGCTGGGGACGTTGGCGGCGGCGAGGAGGGACTTGGGGGGGCTGCTGAGGTGAGGGGAAGAGGAGGGACGGTTGGGGATAGGTGGGTGGGAGTGGGAACGGGGAATGGGTGGGTGAAGACAGGTACTGCATTGTGGAGATGGGTTGTTGCCTTTGCGTGCATCGGCCGTGCGTGTGTCGATATCACCCCACCACCAACCACCACTCTGCTGTCACCCAGTGCCTTTGAGTTCATCGACCGCGCTTGCGTCGAGGTGGCCGAGCGTCACATCGAGGGGTACGCCGACCCACTGGCGCAGCAGGGCACGTTCCCCTTCTACGTGGTGGTCGAGGCGAGTGGTAGTGGTGGTAGCAGTACTGGTGGTGGTGTTTATATTACAGCTCGAGGCTTGTACCAATGATGGTATGCTAGTGGTTTTTATGATGCGATATAGCATTTGCACTCACGCATGTGACCCTCACATTCGCATTCCTGCATGTCACCCTCACATTCGCATTCCTGCATTCACGCAGATGACCCTCACGTCACGCACCCCCCAGCGCCAGATTAGGTTTGCCCCCCCCCCCCTGACGCAGGCGTCCGGGTCTGACGCCCAGCATGACGCGGCCCGCGTGGAGTCGTTTCTGGCGCTGGCGGTGGAGAGGGGGCTGGTGGCAGCCGGGATCGTGTCGCAGGTGCGGCTGAGTGTATATGGGGGGTTTGATGGGCAATGTTGGTTGTGGTGGGATGTGTATGAGGGGGCTGGTGGCAGCCGGGGTCATGTCGCAGGTGGGATGCCTGTGCTATGGGCGATGCTGGTTGTGATGTGATGTGATGTGTCTGAGTGATGTTGCGTGGTAATGGCGGACATTTGGGTGAAATGCCCTGCACCCACCCACCCTCACCTGACCCCCACTCCCCAATATCTCCCCCATCCCACTCTCACAGACCCTTCACCAGGCCCGTGAGCTGTGGCGGCTGCGATCCAAGGTCCCAGAGGCGTTGCCACGGGCGGGGCGCGTGTACAAGTACGATCTCAGTCTGCCGCTGAACGACATGTACGGGCTGGTGGAGGAAGGTGAGGGGCTAGTGGGGGTGGGGATGGGCAGACTGGTGGAGGAAGGTGAGGGGGTAGTGGGGGTGGGGAGGGGTGGATGGCGAGATGGAAACACTGGTGGGGGTTTGGTTTTGGAAGGGAGCCACAATCCTCAAGTATTAGCAGAGAACAGATCAGCTCACCATGAAATCGACTGCAGCTCACAGCACCACTCTTACATCGATCATGATGACTGGTATCCACATTCGCATGCGCAGTGCGTCGGCGTATAGGCGGTGGCGGCTACGTGACGGGGTTTGGGCACCTGGGCGACCAGAACCTGCATTTGAACGCCGTGGTGCCCGAATATTCGGAGGAGGTGAGGTTCAAGGGGGTCTGCTATGGATGCGGGCAGAGGGGGTAACGGCGGTACGTCATGCACAGCACGTTCTGTTCGGGAGTAGCTGCGATGCGGCGCGCGTGTCTGTTTTATCTTGATCATGATCTCTCATGTATTGCCGCAGGTGTTGTCGATCTTGGAGCCGTTCGTGTACGAGTGGACGTTGGCGCGAAGGGGAAGCATCAGCGCCGAGCACGTGAGGGCATCGCAACATTAGATGGCGTCTCTGCGATGTGTACTTTACAACGGTTAAATCCTTTCTCTTTGGTTTTGTACAAGAATATGCGATGTTGACACTGCAAACATACGCGTTTGCAGGGCCTGGGGCAGCACAAGCGCGAGGACCTGCACTATTCCAAAACGCCCGAGGCGATCGAGCTGATGGCCAGCATCAAGGCGCTGCTCGACCCGAACGACATCCTCAACCCCCGCAAGACGCTGGTGAGCGGTCGCCAGCGATGCTGCCGCGGAAACTCTGCGACCTAACCATTTGCAAGCACGTCCACGATGCTCCGTGGCTCTTCTCCGCTCGCAGCCCCAAGCCTACTTGGACAGAGCGTACGGGAGGACGCCAGCGCGTCATTAGATGGGGCATCAGCGAGAAAGAGCTGCGGCACCGTCAGCTCCGTGCCAGACCTTGAAAAGACTCAGTTATTCCATTTTCAGCAGCTACTGTGTTAAACTCGCAGTCTAGTTTTCTCCATCGCAACCGTCGCGCACCCCTGTCGTCGGGTACTCGCGACAAAGATGCGCACCGCGGACACCCTGCACTTGCCGGCCTCCCACGCGTGCTCCTGCGCAGCGCGGGCCGTCCACATCGCGCGCAGGAGTGTCGTGCATGTCGTCCGGTCGCGCAGAGCTGCTGGGGCCCCTGCGGGACCTCGGGATGGGATTCGGCAGCGAGCCGCCGCGACCCCGAACCCCGCCTCGGGCGATTGGACGGGTGACTGGCGCCTGTTCCCGCATCATCTCTTGCCTGCGACGCAATCATTGCCGTGGAGGCCGCGTGTCCCCGGCATCTCCGCTCCCCGCGCGGAGGACCCGTGCGCAGCTGCGCCCATTTCGACCGCCGCGCGCGCTCTATATTCTCCGCAGATGACTACAACCCGAGCAGCGAGGACCTAGAGGAGCTGGACAGGGTGGCGCGGGAGATGGCGGAGGACTTCGTGCGCGCGGGGAGGCGAACCGAGGCACGCGAGGGCGAGGCCGCCGACGACGAGAGCGACTGGGACGTGGAAGGCGAAGCCGACCTCGGGGAAAATGACGACACGGATGAGGTGACGGCGCTTGCTGAGACGCTAGGGGCTTCTGGGGAACGGCACGGCACTTGGAATGCGGCGGTCAACTTCGTCCCACGCCGCCTTCGCCAGGTCGTCGAGAGGGACGGCTTCCGGCTGACGGTGAACACGAACTGGAACGTGGAAGAGAGGGATGCGGTTGACGGGGCGGACGGACCTTCCACGGCGGGGGCGGACGGCGACGTTGCGCTGCTGCTCGAGAAGCGGGCCGCGGGGAAGGCGCTGAGCAAGCGGGAGGTGAGCTTTGCGACGCCTGAAAGTCTTTGTAAACATAGCTATGCGTTCGCGCCGTCGCTGTGCGCCCGGCGGCACCGGCGGCGCCCCGGGTGGCCCCACGCATGGCGAGGGATGGGTGCAGGTACTCGCGGTCGTCCGAGAATGCGACGCTGCGCTCGCTCTTCCTCCGCAGCGCGCTCTGGTGCGTGACTGGGAGTACTCGCGGGTCTCGGAGGTGCCCGCGCGGCTCCTCCCCAAGGTGGCGATCGTCGGCCGCCCCAACGTGGGCAAGTCAGCGCTGTTCAACCGCGTGGCCGGGCAGCAGATCGCGATCGTCTACGACTATCCCGGCGTGACGCGCGATCGCATGTACACGCGCGCGACGTGGAACGGCCGGGAGTTCCTGGTTGTCGACACGGGCGGCATCTCCAGCGACGCGGACGTGGTCGCTGCGGGCTCGCCGGCCCCCAGCGGAGGCGTCTCCGCGGACCGCATCCCGGAGGCCATCGAGCGGCAGGCGGCTGCCGCCATCGCGGAGGCGAACGTGGTCGTGATGGTCGTGGACGGCCAGATGGGCCCCACGGCGGCCGACGAGGAGGTGGCCAAGTATCTTCGCAGGCGAGGGTCGCGAACGCGAAACTGCGCCGGCGCCGGACGCCGCGGGTCGCACACGCGCCAGGTCGCTGGAATAAAATTGTTTTGTTTGCGACACCATTTCCACGCCCTGCGCTGAATAATTGCCGCGAATGTCTTCTTCATCTCCCCCTCCAGGTACCACGGTTCCAAGCCGGTGGTCCTCTGCGTGAACAAGTGCGAGAACGTGTCGCAGCAGGACGTGATGGCGGCCCCTTTCTGGTCCCTGGGATTTGAGCCGCTGCCCGTCTCCGCCATTTCCGGTTCCGGTTCCGGAGATCTCCTCGATCGCGTCGTCGAGGCGCTCCCGCCGCCCCGCGACGCGGCGGAGGAGGAGGCGCAGCGGGCGGTGCGGGTGGCGATCGTGGGCCGCCCCAACGCGGGCAAGAGCAGTTTGCTGAACGCCGTCGTCGGCCGCGAGCGCAGCATCGTTTCGGAGATGGCGGGGACCACGCGCGACGCGATCGACACGGAGTTCACTGCGGAGGACGGCACCCCCTTTGTGCTGGTCGACACGGCCGGCATCCGAAGGCGCACGGCCGTGGCCGCCACCAAGGTGAGAGAGAGATTGAGGGGGCGGTTGGGGGTTGACTGAGATGCTTGGATTGGCGTCATGGACTGTCGTGGATGATGTGATGTTATCTGCCAGCCTCCAATCCGTGCTTTGCATACCCATGCTGCTGTCTCACGTACCCCCCGCTAGCGTCAAGAGTCAAAATCACCCTTACTTATTCCCAATCCATGAACTTACTATTCAAATCCCCTCATCCTATCCCCAGGACGGCGCCGAGCCCCTCTCGGTGCAGCGCGCGTTTGCGGCCATTCGCCGTGCGGACGTGGTGGTGTTGGTCATCGATGGGACGGAGGGAGTCACGGTGCAGGATTTCCGAGTGGCGGAGAGGGTGGCGGAGGAGGGGCGCGCGTGCGTCATCTGGTGAGGATGGGCAGCATCATGGGTCGGGTGGGGTGCGTGTGCATGTGTGCGTATTTGTGTGCCTGTTAGAGGAGTTGTGCAGCGTGTGACATCTGCCAAACAGTACTACTTCATGAGTACCTGAGCATCTCTATGTTACTTACCCCCAGCACTAACCCTTCCCCACCACCACCCACCACACCACCCCTCCCGAGCCACCACACCACGATTCACCCACGACGCCCCCCCACTTCACCCCACGCAGCGTCAACAAGTGGGACCTTGTTCTCAAGGA
Organism: Protoeuglena noctilucae; assembly: GCA_958009085.1. NCBI lineage: Eukaryota > Viridiplantae > Chlorophyta > Pedinophyceae > Marsupiomonadales > Marsupiomonadaceae > Protoeuglena > Protoeuglena noctilucae. Next base: position 401,798 of record OY253689.1, read on the forward strand.
CTCCAACACTCTCCATCAATACGAGAAGCGAGTGCTCGAGGAATTGAGGCCCATCAACTACGCAGAGGCGAGGGGGGCAGCACAGGACATAGCACGTTGCATGTTACGTCGTGTGACCACAGCACGTTGTCTCTCAGCGCATGCGGTTGATTGATCGCATTCCCTGGACACGTCCACAACCTACAAACCTTTGCGCGGTATTTGCATTCCTACCCCCACTGCACCTCCCTTATCCACCCCACCCCGTCACCCCACCCCCACCCACATCACCCCATATCACCCCTCCAGGTCGTCTTCACGTCCGCCAAGACCAAGCAGCGTGTCACGAGCATCCTGGATGCATGCGCAAGGGCCGCCAAGGAGCACGCCAGACGCATCCCCACCGCCACCCTTAACATGGTGGTGCAAGAGGCAGTGACGTGGAAGGCGCCGCCCAACTCCAGGCGAGTGATCATGGAAGGACAGTGCGGTTTCAGAAGTGATGGTGCCAAGATGGCAACAGAGCGACGCGGCTCTCAACGTGAGCTCTGCTTACACCCCGCCAACCTCACACCCCACACCCCCCCCCACCCCCCAGGGGCTCTACCCGCAAGGCCCGCGTCTACTACGCCACCCAAGCCGCCGTGCGCCCCCCCACCTTCGTCTTTTTCTGCAATGATGCGCGCATGCTGCCAGATGACTATCGCAGATACTTAGAAAGGCAAGTGAGGGAGGCGGTGGGGTTCAAGGGGACGCCCGTGCGGGTGTTCTGGAGGGGAAAGGGGCGCAGCGAGAGCAGGGGGGGGGGTGGTGGCGGAGGTGTAGGGGGGGGTGGGGGTGGGGGTGTGAGGGGCGGTGGGGTATGAGGGGCGGAGGCATGGAGAGGGGTGAAAGTGGGGTTGCATGGGGCGTGAGGAGGGGTGGGGGTGGGGGTGGGGTTGAGGGGTGGTGGGGTATGAGGAGTGGCGATTGTGGCAGAGGCATGGAGAGGGAGTGGGGAAGGCAGGGGAGGGGTGGCAAGGGGATTGCACCGTTTCCCGCGAAGCGCGATGGGGCATCAGCAATGAGCGGGCGTGGTTTGTTACGACACTATATAGTACTAGTAGAGATGACGGGGCCGTTTGAACGAGACGATGCATTTGGATCAACATGGTTTGATCCCACGATTGATTTGTGTATACTATGGAAACGGAACTTGGAAACGGGACACGGCGCCTGCTCAGCATCAACAGAGCGAAGAAAAGGATCGACGAAGCGAACCAAAGGACCGCAGCGCTGGGGATGCTAAGTCAAGCACAACACACCGATGTACAACAGTAGACGGGACACTGCGATAGGTATGGGACGCCTAACCTGGCCTAGCCAAAACGGTCACACTCGCGGTAATACCAGGACCGCATCGCTATCCTCCTCCTCTAGCGACGTATTGTGCAACTAGCGACTTTCTGCACAACTATCGCCACTTGATTACTGTCTTGGTTACTAATCAAGACCATAACCGACAGTCCTGAAGCGACGGCTGGCCCTATTGGTGCAACATGATGGCGCGACCTGCCCAAAGCCCTGTCCTCTGCTGCGCGTAACAACACCCCTGCCCCTCCCCACCTCACCACCCAACCCCCTTCCCCCCCCCTCACCGCCCCTCCCCGCCCTGCAGCCTGGTCACCCGGAATGGCACCCCCGATCGCATTTCCGCAAATGGGGTGAAATCCTTCAATGCCAGCGAGGGGTCAGTGACGTGCACTCTGTAGTCCCTGGCGAGCACCGCCAGAAACACCTGGGGGTGGAGGGGTGGGGTGAGAGAAGGGCCATAGCAAGGGGTCATAGCAAGCGCACGCCAGCTCTGTCCATCGCGTATCACTCCCCCACACACCCATCCCTCGCTACCCCTTTCTATCATTTTTCTACCTATCCCCCTCACCTTGATCTTGGTCTTGGCCAGCCCAATCCCTCTCTCTCCCTTTCTCCTACTTTCTCATACTATCTAATACCTATCTAATACTTATTTAATATCCAATGCTCCCTCACCTTGATCTCTGTGGTTGCCAGCGTCGACCCCACGCATGACCGGCTGCCAACGCCAAAGGGCACGTATTCAAACGCGGATGGCTTTTTGAATCCCTTCTCCCCCAGCCACCGCTCCGGTTTGAATCCCTTAGTAGGGTCTATGTGCTCAAGTGTGCGCTGGGTGGGGTCGACCCAGCAGTCCCTGCAATGCAGTGCATGGGTGAGGGTGCGGGTGATGTTAAATGACATGAGATTAGATGAAAAGGTAAACAGTACTACCATCCATAGTACCACCACCACCCCCAACTCGCCTGTCGTTGAGGTGTGACTGCACGTAGTTGACCTGGACACGCGCGCCAGCCGGGATCTGGAGAGGCAAAAAAGGAAACTTGATAATAACAATTACCATGAATAAGATGGTAAAACCATCCAACCACATCATGTATGCCATCGCTGCTCACCTGGCACCCGTCGTACACGATCGTGCTGTGCATGAGTCGGTAGGCCGCACCGACCGGCACCAGCACCCGCATCGTCTCTTTCGCCACCGCGTCCGCCACCTCCATCCTGCCAAGCAACTCCATCGTGATGTCGGGGCCGTGCTGGGAGATCAGTTGCCTGCGATGTATAGGGAGCTACAGATTGAGGTAGAGATAGAGATAGAGATATGAAGTCGTGAGGGTGCCGCAGTTGCTAACGCAAGCTGCAGCTCGGCTCCATTCTCGCCAAGTCCACCACTCCCACTCTCACCTCTCTTCACCCATCCCCACCCCCACCCCCTCCCAGCCCACTCATCCCTCACCTCTGCTCCTCCCTCAGCCGTTTCTCCCACTCCGGGAAGTTCGCCAGCAGCGCCAGCAGGTTGCACATGGTGCTAGCGGTGGTCTCCTGCCCCGCCAGAAACAGCGCCAAAATGTTGTCCAGCAGACACTCGTCGCTCATGGCGTGGCCGTCGTCGTCCTCGGAAGCTACCATGCGGGATAGCACGGAGTTAGTCGAGAGAAACTTGGCACGATCACCACCAAAGAGGTTGGTCGTGTTGGCGGTGGCGGTGGCGGTGGCGGCGGTGGGGTTGGGGATGGTGGTAGCAGTGGCAGTGGGGGTAGCAGTGGCGGTGGCAGTGTTGTCACTCGGCCCTTCGCTGCTCTGTGCCTTGGTCTTAGCCGCTGCCTTCCGTGCCTGCAGGAGAGGCGGGACCACAAGATGCGACGACCGTCACGCACATCGCAAGCTGCAGTTGGTGTACTTGTAAGGTGTCGAGCCCACGCACGCCACATCGGCTTGACCACTTCACCATCGCCCACCCCATACACCACCCCGCCCAACCCCACCCCACCACCCCACACCCACCCTTACCTGATCCAAGTAAGGCCGGAAGCACTCCTTAATCTCCTGGCTCCTCTTCAGCGCTTTAAGGAATAACCCATGACCCGGCACGTACCATTGCGTGGGCGCAAACAGACCGTCCCCTATCTCGCGGAACGCGTGGGTGAGGGAAAGGACTTCGGATGGGGGCACGTGCATTCCCACGGCGGCGCGGAGCAGAACGTCGAATGCCAGAGCCTTGGTTTCAAGCACCCCCTGCAAGGCGACTGTGGGTGGGTGGGGGTGGGGGTGCGGGTGGGTGTGGGGGGTGAGGTGAGGTGGGGGAGGGTGGCGGGGAGGTAGCAAGATGGCAAGTTGCAAAAGCTGGTTGCGCTGCAAGACTGTGCTGTGTGTGTTTTGTGCCATGAGGTGCGAAGCCGACCCACTCCCCTTCCCACTCACCCTTTCCTCCCTTATCATCGCTGCGTTCTACCCACGATTCGAATGCCTCCCTGACCGCAGCGACGATCTCCGGCATCGACGCAGCCAACACAGCCGGGGTCATGGCCGCAGTCATTGCACGCCGTACGCGCTTGTGCTGGTCTCCCGCCAGCGACAGCAGCGACTGCTCGCCCACGACTTGCACGAAGGAGTCGGGCCAGGAAGGGCTAGGCGAAGATGCGTCCACGGCGCGAAGGAGGTCGCCTCCCGCCACGTTGTGCCAGGCGCCCAGTCCCGCGACGTAGCCACGCATCATGGGGCTCCGCGGGCACGTGCGGTGCCAGAAGGGGACGCGTTTGCCGCTCAGGATGGACAATGCGTCGCCAAGGAGCGGCCAGGAGAGGCGCTCGCGGGCGAGAGGGGCGCGGACGGCCGGATCGCGGATGAGGTTGACGCCGCTGCCGGGCCACAAAACCGGGCGCGCGAGGCGGCGCAGGAAGAGCGCAGCGACCGCAGCGACGCTGGCGATGAACAGCAGAGCCGCGATATCGGTTGGGCGCTGCGGACGGAGGCGAGGGAGGGCCGGGAGTGCGATGCGAGCGCGTCGGGAGCGTGGAAGCACTCGCAATTGAGATCGGAATGAGAATCGCACGCTCACCGCCGTCCCCGATGCGGCGCTCGTCGCCAGCGCCCACGGGCCGCTCATGGCCGCACGCGCGAACGCCGCGATCGCGTCTCCTGCGAGCGAAACCCACGTCGCGCGATCGACAAGAAGTGCATGCAGGCGTCACCTGCGGGCGACGCTGCACGCCCCAGGATCGACAGAGACTGTATGCAACGCATCTAATACCTAGCATCCGTCGAATGGGCTTGCGTGATGCAAGGAACCATCCCACGGTTACCTGCGGGCGCCATGGCGCTCAGGAGGGCAGGCGAGCGTCGAAGCTGAATATCTGCAGCTGCGTAGATGTATTCCAGGCAACTGCAGGAGCAGCAAGCAGTCACGGCTCTTCTCAGGAGCTCACTCGTGGCCCGCGGTCAGTCGCGACTGGCAAGTGCCGCACAGCCGCGAGCTGCGCTTCCGCTCTCGCGACCCTGCCATGTTCGCGACAGTGTGCACATCATGGCAACTGCGGTGCGCTTGCGCCTGCGCTCTGCATGCGCGACTCTCCCGCCTGCCGCACACGTCATCGCAAGACGGGCCGCGGCACGAGGCCCCAGAAGGATCGCCGAGCGCCAGGATCCTCTCGTTAGCACGCCAGCAAGCGCATCAAGGACTCGGCGTCGCGAGATATTCGACACGCTCGCCACGAAGGCGGAATCCACCACGAGCGGTGCGTGTGATGCGCGGGGCAGCCCAGGGCGCGGGGGTCCGTAACGATCCTCTTGTTCGCTGGAAACGACCTTTCGCTACCATGCAGATGCCATAGGCCGTGACAAATTGGTCGCGTTCGTCGAGAAAAGCGCCCTTCCCCTGGGTCGCAGAAACGATGGGCCGCGACATCGATCTGGTCATATTCGGGGCGACGGGCTTCACGGGCACGCTTGTGTGCGAGCATATCGCCCGGGACTACTCCGGGGCGTTCAAGTGGGCCATCGCGGGCCGCTCGCTGGACAAGCTCAGCAAACTCAAGCAGTCGCTGCAGAAGATTGACCCTGGCTGCGACCCGGAGGCCATCCTTTGCGATACAAAGAACCAGGTGAAGCGTCTGCGTGGTGCGGGCTTGCCCACGCGACGTCAGCCGGGCACGACCAGCACCCATCTTCGTGCATGCGCATCTACACGTCTACACATCTATACATCTATGCATATATTATTTATAACGCCTGGTTTACTTCATCATTCGAGCTCCACCTCGCGCCTGTCGCACGCAGGATGCCGTGGACGCCCTCGTCTCCCGCGCGCGCGTCGTGATTTGCACGGCGGGCCCCTTCAACCGCACCAGCCGCCCGGTCGCGTCCGCCTGCGCCCGACTGGGCACACACTACTTCGACATTACCGGAGAATCTCACTACGTGCGATGGTCGATCGACAACCTCGATGACAGCGCGAAGCAGTCGGGGGCGCGGCTGGTGCACATGTGCGGCTTCGACAGCGTCCCATCGGATATCGGCACCTTTCACGTCGTGCAGCACATCCGCAAAATGGGACTGGTTCCTGGTCGTATCGTCGCCATGGTCGGTCCCGGGAGTGGGGGCGTGTCAGGTGGCACGCTTGCCTCGGCTGTGTCGCTGTTTGAGGACCTCTCCATGGCGGGTGAGGGGATTTGTGTTATGGGCAAGTGTGTGACGTGATGTGTAGATGAGCAAGCGCGTGACTTGATTGGCAGCCGTGTCGCTGTTCGATGACCTGAGCATGGCGGGTGAGACGTGGGCAAGGGTGCGACTGGAGTGGCAGTCATGGGGTGGATCTGCCAAGCCAGGGTGTCGCTCTCATCACTCTGTAAAACACAAAACCTCGCTCTCTTCCTGCACCCCCCCAGAGCTCCGGTCTGTCTCTGACCCCTACTACCTCGTCCCTGACGCCTGCACACGCAACCTTGCTCAGCACGACCACCCCAACACATCCCCCGAGCGCGTGGGCGACGTGTGGGTGGCGCCCTGGGTCATGGGCGCTGTCAATGGGCAGGTGGTGCGACGGTCACGGGCGATCATGGTCGACAAATATGGGCCACGGTTCCGGTGAGGGTGTTTGGGGAAGTGGGTGGGAGAGAGTGGCAGGAGAGTGGTGGGGTTGTTGCGGCAGGGAAGGGGAGCTTAGGGAGCTTTCAATGGGGTTGCCTTCATCCACACCCCCTGCACCCTCACCACTCTCGCTAGCGTGTCTCCTCACCATATCATCACCTCAATCACCACTCATCATCCTGTCAATGTCTTCCATCCCCAGTTACGTGGAGGGCATCCCCACCCGCTGGCTGCTCCCCTCCCTCGCCCTGACCCTCTCGCTCGCACTGTCGGCACTGGCGGGCATCACGGGGCTGCTGAAGCTGCTGGTGTGGGCGGTGGGGCCGAAGCAAGGGGAGGGGCCGACCAGGGAGGTCATGGAGAGGGGTGAGGAGGGGGGGAGTGGGGGATGCATAGGGTTGTTGTGATGGAGAGGGGTGAGGGGGGTGGTGGGGTGTGTGAGGGAGTGGGGATGCATGGGGGTGTGATGGTGAAGATAGAGGGTGGGGTTCTGTCATGGAGAGGGGTGAGGGGAAGTGGGAAGCATCAGGGTGCAAGGGCGACGGGGCGACGATGGATGCGTAACTCAACTGTTGCATCTGCACCACTTCCCTCCTTCCGTATGACCCCACACCCTCACACCCTCCCCTCCCGTTCAGGTCACTGGCAGTACCGTTTTTATGCCGAGGCCACGTCCCCCGACAACGGCACCCCCCGCGTGTTCACATCTCGCGTGGCAGACCCAAAGAGGGACCCGGGGTACGGGTCGACCAGCCGGATGGTGCTGGAGGCGGCGCTGTGGTGAGAGATGGGGTAGGGTGATATGATATTAGATGAGATGAGATGAGATGAGATGAGGTGAGATGGATGGTGCTGGAGGCAGCGCTGTGGTGAGAGATGGGTGGGGTGTCGTGCATGCACGAGCAATCCACAGCACGAGAGGGCGCCAGGCTACAAACCCGCCTGCCCACACCCTCACCCCCCTCCGCTCCCATCCTCTCACCCCATCTCATCCTCTCCCCTCCCTCTCAGCGTGGTCCTCAACGGCGACATTCTGGCATCCAGGGGTTATCCCCAGTCGGGGGTCCTCACCCCCGCGTCCGCACTGGGCGACGTCTACGTGGATCGCTTGGTGCAGGCAGGTCTCGAGTTCGAATCCGTGCGGGAAAAGGGAGGGGCCGAGGGATCGAGCGCGAAAGTGGAGGCGCCGGCGGGGGCGGAGAAGGTGGGGGCGAAGAGGGAGTGAAGGAGTGGAGGGAGGGGTGGGGTGTGAGATGGCAACCCTTGCGCACCATGCAGCGTGCGGTGGCGTGGGTTGCTGGACCGCACACCATTCATATTTGTATCGTTCAGTGTGACATGACTGCAGTCAGTGTAAAGCACAATAGCAGCACTGCTGTGCTTTCAAGGAGACGCGGCACCTGCTGCCACGCTTATCTAGCCACGCAATGTCAGGCCACGTCATCTCATACTAAGTAGGAAAGCTATTTCATTCTAGGTTAAGACTAATTCAGCAATCGCTTAGCGCGCACATCCACCCAGCCCACACCCCCTGCCCTCACCGCAACCCTCATTGCACCCCTCCCGTCACACTCCCCCCCATCACAACCCGAGCCCCCTACCCCGCGCGCTCCTTGACCTCATTCGCGTCTTTTGAGATTCTCTCAACTGTGATGGGCACCCCCGACACCATCTCTGGGATCGGAGCCAGCGCCTTCCTCGCCAGCGAAACGTCCGTCACTTGCACGCGATACTGGCGGAAGGCGACTGCCAAAAACACCTTCATCTCGGTGTAGGCGAGGTTGACGCCCACGCAGCTCCGCGCCCCGAACCCGAAAGGCACGAAACCCAGGCCGGGTTTTTTGAATCCCCTCTCCCCCAGCCACCGCTCCGGTTTGAATCCCTTGACGGGGTCCATGTGATCGAGGGAGAAATGGGTGGGGTCCACCCAACAGTCCCTGGAGGTGGGGTGAGGGTGGTGGGTGGGTGGGGTGTGATGGGGTGTGGGGTGAGGGGAGGGGAGGGATGCATTGAAAGTTGCAGTGACAGAGATAAGATGACGAGCAGTTAAGTTATGCAGTTGTCCTCATTATCCTTATGCATGTAACGAGTAAGTGTACATAACAACACCCCTTGCCTGTCGAAGATGTGTGTGGCGACATAGTCGACATTAGCGGACTGACCAGCAGGGATCTGCGAGTGGGGGACAGACATTGCAACTAGCATAAATGTATATGTCCATCATTACAGGTCAGCACTATGAGAATAGACAGAAGCGTAAGTTATTGCTATCCACCATCCATGGATTACACGTCAGCATTATCCCACATGTACACCAGCAGCACATCGACACCGAAAGTCTCCATAACCACCATTCATGCACTCCAACTCCACCCATCCCCCATCACATTCACCTGGTATCCATCGAACACTAGCCATTAACAACATTATCAACATGCAACCTCCCACTCACCTGGTATCCGTCGAACACGGCCGTCTGCGTGGTCTTGCGAAAAGCTCCCCCGACGGCCGGGATGACTCTCAGCGTCTCCCTCACCACCGCATCCGCCACCTCCATCTTCCCAAGCAACTCCATCGTGATGTCGGGGCCGTGCTGGGAGATCAGGGTTCTGCGTACAGGTAGAGAGATGGAGAGATGGAGTTATAGTAATGGGTAGATGTATAGCATTGAGGGTGGGGCAACGGCTGTCGCAAGCTGCAGCTCAGTCCCACTCCCTTAATCACCCACCCCACTTATTCTCACTTCACCTCACCCATGGCCCCATCCCCAATCCCCCTCCCCACCCACCCCGCTCATCCCTCACCTCTGCTCCTCCCTCAGCCTCTGTTCCCACTCCGGGTGCCGCGCCAGCAACACCAGCAGATTGCCCAGCGTAGATGCGGACGTCTCATGCCCCGCAAAAAAGAACACGAGCATGTTATCGAGAATCGCAGCGTCGCTCAGCGGCTGTTTGTCCTCGTCGGTGTGGGCCACCAATCGGTGCAGCACGGACGAGGGGCGGGGGGTGAGGCGAACGCGATCGGAGCGGAAGAGGGGGGACGCGCGGGTGGGGGTGGGGGTGGCGGTGACAGTGGGGGTGGCGGTGTTTGTGTTTGTGTTTGTGTTTGCAGCAGCGTTGGGGTTCTTGGGGTCTGACTGCGCGCCGTCTTGTTGCGACAGGGCAGTACGGGCCTGTGGGTGGGAGAGGGAGTAAGGCAGAGGTGAGGGTCAAAGCTTGATTAGATAGAGTGCTATTGCTGTATTAGTTTGCACAATCAGCCTCCTCTGCTGCACCTACCCATCCACCCCGCACGCGCACGCTCCTACCCCTCACCCTTCACACCCGTCTCATTTCGCCCACCCCACCCCAACCAACGCCACCTACTCTTCCTAACCTGGTCCAAGTAAGGCCGGAAGCACTCCTTAATCTGCTCGCTCCTCATCAAAGCCTTGGCGAAGAGACCGTAACCAGGCAGGTACCATTTGGTGGGCATGAACATGCCCATCGACACATCGCCCAGCGCCGATGCCAGCTGCGACACCTCTCCCTCCTCCGCGCGCATCCCCACCAGCGCACGCAGCAGCACATCCAGCGTCATCGCCTTGATGCGAGGGGCTCCTTGGATGGGCGCGCCGCTCGCACTCAGCTCCGCCCAGCGGGACAGGGCGTCCTCCACGGCGGCGACGATGTCGGGGAGACACCCGGAGAGCTGCGCGGGGGTCATGGCGCTGACCAACACCTTGCGCAGTCGACGCCCCTCGGTGCCATTCAACACCGACAGCGCGCCGGGGCCCAGCACGCGCCGCACGCCGTCCGGCCAGCTGACGTCCGGGTGCGCCGCGTCCATCGCGCGGACATTCTCTGCGCCGGAGGTGGCGTGGAGGGGGCCAACGCCGGCCATGTAGCTGCGATAGGTGGGGCCCTTGCGCGCGAGAGAGAAGCTGCCGGCGACGCGGTCGGCGCTTAGGAACATCGGGAGAGAGCCCAAAAGAGGCCAGCCGAGGACCTCAGGGGCCAGCGGGGCGGGGCAGGAGGGGTCACGGCGGGAGCCGGCGTGGACGCCCGGCCAGAGCACAGCCCGCACGACGCGGCGCAGGGGACGGGCAAGGACCACTGCCATGAGCACCAGGGCCGCGAATAAAAGGCCAAGCATCGCTGCGTCGCGGAGGCTCTGCGCAGGCGGGGCGGGCGGGCGTGAGAACGCGGAGTGGCTGAGGCGATCGGGCCGATATCAACGGATCCGCGCCCGCTCACCGCGCGTCCCGAGGCGATGTTAGCGGCTGTGGTAACTGGAGCTCGCAGCATCTCGAGGAGGACGTCCGCGTGGGCCCGGAGCGGTCCTATCCATGCTGCGTGGGCAGCACGGCCACAGCGTGTCCCGGCCGCACCCGGCGAGCAGCGCACCCGTCGAATGCACAGTGAGTTGATTATGGAAGTAAGGAGCGCAACGGGCATAGAATGTCTCGACGCCGCGGCCGCGGGCGCCGGAGCGAAGACGATGCATCGTGGCCGCGAGCCCCGATCGCTCGCCTGGCATCCCCGATGCGGCCGGCGTCATCTTGTTGCGGTAAAATTGGTGTTGTTATGACGTGGGCGGAACCTGGCGCGACTCTCGCGAGGCTCCAGCTTAGTGCGAATGGTGCGCAAAGCGTACACGTCACGAACAGTCGCGGACTGTGAAGCAAAGGACCTCACTTGTTGGCGAGGGTAGATATTCCACCATTTCACTCCCACATTCGCGTTCAAAGGCAAAAAGAAACTCTGGCAACCACAGCGCGGCTGGCGCCCGACATTATGGCCGACCGACGGCGCTCTACTGTCAACAGCAGCAACGATCGCGGTCCACGGCATCACATTTCGCAGTCAAAAAGCTAGATCCAACGCACACCTCCCGACCTCCCCCTCTCACTAGGTTATGTGCTTCGTCGCTCACTCAGCATCGCCCTCCGCCCCCCTCTCCCGCATGCGTTGCACGTAAATGCCCACCAGCCGCAGATGCGAGTCGCTCAGGTGCGGGCGGAGGTGCGTCTCTAAGGCGTCTCCCGCGGCGGACCACAGATCCACGATCGCAAACACCGCGGCTTTGCGCACATCGGCCGACGGATGCGACAGTGCGGGGGACAGCCGGGGCGCCAGCCTTGGCGCCCAGCGCAGTGCGTCCGGCTGCGGGAGTCGCGCGCAGACGCGGCCCAAGCACTTGAGCGTCGCTTGCAGCTGAGAAGGGGCCATGTCCCATTGCGGGGGTGGTGGCGCATCGGCCGTGATGGCGCGAGGGGCGGCGTCGTCTGGCAGGTGGGTCAATATCACGTCGAGACAGCGGCCGGGGGGGGCTTGCTTGACTGCGAGGGAAGGGTGGGGGGTGAGCGTGGGTGCGTTGGGGTGCGTGTGAGCGTGAAAGAAAGAATTTTCGCATCTCCATATATATGTATGAGGATATTCGAATCTGTGCATGCATCTCACCTATGGCATCCAGTGCCTCCTCGGCGAGCGCACAGACCTCCCGCGACCCGTCCCTGGCCGCCCGGAGCATGTCCGGCACGGCCGTTTCAAGCACCGACTCCGCCAGAGGCGCCTGCCAGACACAGAGGTCGCGCATGGCCAATGCGGCGTGCTCGCGGATGCCGTCGTCGCGGTGGGTGAGGAGGGGGCGGATGAGGGAGAATACTTGGGGAAAGAAGGCCGACCAGGCGGGGGGAGGGGCCGCGCGGGCCAACTGGGGGGGAGGGGGGGGGGGGGTAGAAGGGGTGGGGGTGGCAGTGGGGGTGAGCGTGAGGGTTGGCAATAGCAATTGGTGGAGATGAGCAGACTGGCGCTGGTGCGTGGCGACTCTCCAGACAACGCCGTGTCAGTCTGTGTGATCGCATCGATTGCATGTGTCGGTCATCATTATCAACCCCTCACGACCCCTCACCTCCGATGCCAAAAACAGCTGGTGCATGACCAGCAGCGTCCGCGACCCCTCCGCGTCCCCCAGCGCCGCCACCATGCGACGGAAGTGCCCCTCCACCACATCCGCCGACCCCATGTCCTGTTTGCGCAGTGGCGTGTAGGGCACAGGGCTGTACGGCGTGCCGCCCGCCCCATCCGCGCCCATCGCAGCGCCCGTGGGGTGTGCACCGGGAGTGTGTAATGCAGATGCAATTGCTGGGCCTGCTCTTGCTGGCATGGCGGGGGATGGGGAGGGGGAGGGCGATCGCCTCGCTGCCCCCGCCGCCCCCGCATTGCCCATTCCCATCCTCGCTGCTGGGGAGGGCGACGGTGATTTGCCCGCCTTATTCGCAACCCCCGCACCTCCCACCACCCCCGCACCCCGCACTGTGCCCGTCGTATACTCAAGCGTGCTTTCGCTCGTCTGCCGTTGCGCCGCTCCCGCCCCCACCCCACCCTTGCCCCCCACCTCTCCCTCCCCCTCCCCATCCCCCACTCCTTTCATCTCCCTCTCTCTGTCAGACTCGTCCCCCTCCCCCTCCCCCACACGCACCGCATGTGATCGCAGCCCATCCCCCTGCATCTCCACGTCCCCATCGCTCGCCTCCGCATACCCCTGCCACGCGTACGGCCCCTCCCGCACCTCCCGCACCGCCCCCGCACCCGCACCCCCCTCGTCCAAAGCTGGCGAAGCGCCCCGCCCACCGCTCCACCCCTCACCCCACGCCACCCCCGCCCCAGCTCCCACCCCCGCAGCCGCCGTCTGTTGTTGGTATCCCGGCAGCGCGGGCGCGAGGTGGCGGTGGAGGTTGGCCCGCTCATCGGGCGTGGCGTGGTGTGTGGCGTAGGCGGCGAGGGCCGACGGGTCAACGGCCTCGTGAATGCGGCACAGCAGAGAGGCAGCTGACGATCTAAGGGGGCGGTCGCGATCGGCCAACAACGCAGCGGCGCGCTGCACCACGGCGCGGAGGAGCGCGGGCGTCAGGCGGGCGTCTGACGCCGACGCCGCCAGAAACTGCGCCAGCCAGTCGAGTGCCGCGATGCGCGCGGCGGATCCCCGGGACTTGTCGAGGGCCAGCGCCGCGCCGGCGATGAGGAGGTCGGGGGGGAACGCGGCGGCGGCTGCGGCGAGGCAGCGAGCGGCGGCGGGGGCGTGGGGCTCGCGGTTGGTGGCGATGTGGCGGAGGAGATCTGGGAGCAGGCGCTCTACCTGAGTGGGAGAGAGAGAATGGAAGAATGGTAATGACTTGAATGTGTGGAAGTAGATGGGGCGAGAGGGGGGGCGCTTAATTTGAACAGGGAGAAGGGAGTGACGTGAATGACTGGGTGCAGGGTGCATGCGATGGTGAGTCGAGAAGCGGAAGCTGGCTCAATACACGAACATATATATCCGAACCATCCTGCTTAACACCCCCCCGCCCCTCTCACGCCTGTTCGCTCACTTCCCCCCCCCCCCCATACTCACCTGCATGTCCATGCCCACCCCCAGCCTCATCGCCCCCATCATCACCCCTATCACCCCTCAACGCCCCTAATACTAACTCACTCCCCCCCATCCCTTACCTGCGTGTCCATGCCCACCCCCAGCCTCATTGCCGCCGTGCATGCCTCAATCGCAGCCAGGCTGACCATGCGGTGCGGATCCTGCAATGCGTCGATCAACCACGTCCCCACCCGATCCCCACTCATCGCCATCTCAGATGCAGCGCCGGGGTGCGACAGGCTGCGCGCCAGTCTCCCCAACAACTCCACACGCTCCTCCCAACGCTTGCCGGGGCCGGGAGCGCGCGACAGCTCCTCTACTACCCCGCGAGGGTGGGGGGGTGGGGCGGGTGATGATGACACAGGTGCGGGTGCGGGTGCGGATACGGGTGTGGCTGCCCATGCAGGCGGGGGTGCGTGGGCGGGTGCGGAGGCGGGAGTGCGTGCGGGAGAGGGGGCGTCTGCCCAGTTCGCACCCGCGCCCCTTGCGCTGGCTGCTCTCCTCGCCCTCCCCGCCCCCACCCCCGCTGTCGCATCCCCCGCCCCATCCCCCTCTCCGTCCCCCGCCCTCGCCCCCAGTGCCTTGACGCTGACGTTGCGGCGCTCTGCGAGGGGCCCGCGCTGCGCTGCGGGGTCCTGCATTGCGCCGAATTGGCCCAGGAAGGAGGCCTTGGCGGGGGTGTAGCCGTCGGGCTCTGCTTGGGACCGGAAGGGGGGGGGGAGATGGTGTGATAATGACGATGATCATATGTGGAATGATGATATGTGGGAGAGAGAGTGGAGCAGTTGAGAGAGAGTGGGGAAGCTGAGGAAGCGGGGCAGCAGAGAGTGGGGCAGCAGAGTAAAAGGGGCAGACACCGCAAACAGTGGGCTACGACCAATACCACTATTAACACCCAGAGATCATCACACTTTCACATCCCCTCACCTGCGTGGTAGCTCCCCGGGTGATACGCGCGTCCCTTGCCACCCGCCCCCTCCTCCCTAACACTGCGGCTCGCACCCACCACACGCCTCGCGCCCCCCGCCAATCCCGACCCAGCCCCCTCCCGCCCCTCACCCCACGCCACCCTCACCGCACCCGCACCCGCAGCGTTAACCCCGTCCGCACTCGCACCCCCAGCAGTGGGGGTGGGCGTGGGGGTGGGCGTGGGGGTGGCGCTGGCACTAGGCACGCGAGTGGTGGATGCGGGGCTGGGGTTGCCCGAAGAAGCGGCGGCGCGCGCAGCAGTGAGGGACGCGAGGCTGCTGGGGCGCTTGAGGGAAGCGGGGGCGTGGCGGGTGGCGAGGGGTGGGTGGGGCGTGGCATGGGCGCGTGACACCCCGCCCTCGCTGAGGGTGGAGGCGACGGCGGCGGGGCGCGGGCGGTGCGTGGGGGATGCGCGGGACACGGGGGACTGCGCTGTGCCGCCTGGGGAGGGAGATGGGAGGGTGGGGGGGTGCATTGGTGGGTAGGGGAGTATGTGAAGCGACTGTGTGGGGTGGGGTGGGACACACGACATCGTTGCATGCGATGCAATCGACAATCAATGATGAGACGCACTAAGTGAACACGAGATGCAGCTAATCCTCTCATCAACCCTCTCAGCCGCGTTACAACCGCAACCCCCCCACCACTCGTTGCAACTCATCCCCACCCTTCCCCTCCCATCCCACCCCTCTCACCCCCACCCATCCCCAGCACTCACCCGCGGGCCTATACGTCGCCTCCAACGCCGCCCACTCCCCGGAAGGCGCATACTCCGCACACTCCTGCCCCAACCGCCCCTGCAACGCCGGCGGAGCGCGCGACAGCGCCGCAGCTCCTTTATTCCCGGGCGCCCTCGCATGATACGCCGCGAAAGCTTTGCGGCATAGGGCGCGCGCGCGTGGGTCTGCGTCCTCGCATCCCTTAAGCAGAGTCGTTTCTATTTCTGGCAATGCGCGAGATAGGGCGGGGCGGGTGAGGTCCCATGCCTCGCACACCAGCAGGAGCCATGCGGCGGCGGCGGCGCGGAGTTCTCTGTGTTTGTCGCGGAGGGCTTGGGAGAGGAGGGGGAGCAGGCGGGGGCTGCGGGGGGGGAAGGGGAGGGGTGCGGGTGCGTAGGTGATGGGGATGTGCGTGGAGGGAGGTATGGGGTGAGGGGAGGGGAGGGGTGCACGGGTTTGGGAGGTACTAAGTGTGGGGAACGCGTTACATGAGACAGACAGAGATGGGGAGCGACACTGAGTGTGGGAGACATTGTATGACATTGCCTCGCACATCATTGTCGCACATCGTCACACCCCACGCCCCCCTCACCTGTGGCAGCTCCACAGCACCGCCGCCACGCACTCCCTCGCGCTTTCCGCCATAACCTGCACCGTCAGCACCGCGACGCGGAACAGCACCGGCAACAGGTGCGACGCCGCCGCCTCGAACCCCGCCCCCGCCGCCCCCGCCATCGCCCCCACCAGCTGCGTGGCCTGCCGGCACACGGCAGACCGGCGGTCCTGCAATTGCGACTCGAGCGCCCGCGCCATCTCCCGGCAAGCGTCGCCGAAACCATCTATGCTCCCCGCACCCCCCCGCACCACCTCCTCGAACCGCCCCATCGCCCCACACCGCGCCTCCCAGTCCTCCCCCGTCCCCGACAGCGCCGCGCACGCCGCTTCCACCTCCGCCCGCAGCTGCGCGAGGGTCTCCACCACCCGCACCGCTCCGCTCGTCGTCGCGTGAGTTGGGGCGGAGGTGGGAGACGGCCCCGTGGCGCGGCGGGACCCCGGGCGCCGCGCCGCGCTCGCAGAGCCCGACGCGGATCCCTGCGAATGCTCGCTGTGCTCGCGGCGGGGCACGCGGGCGGGCGAGGAGTGGCGGTGGCCGATGGGGGAGGCGTTGCCCCCACCCAAAGGGGACCCCTCGCCCGTTGCGGCAGCCACGCTCCCCGCCCCGCACGCGGCCTCGATGCGCGCGTGGACGTCCTGCATCTGCGCGGGTCGCAGCGCGTGTGGCTCGAGCGCCCGCAGCACCGCCGCCGCCCCGACCGCCCCCGCCAACGCGGCCAGCGCGTCGGCTGCCGCGGCCCTGGGCACCGGCGAGGGGTCGTCGAGGAGCCCCGCGAGACGCGGCACGAGCGCCCGCGCGGCGTAGGCATCGCCGATCGCCTCCGCGCCCAGAGACTCCGCCAGCCCCGCCACCACGGTCGCCACCCCGGCGCGCGCGTGGTGGCTGCAGTGGGTCCAGGCGCCCGCTGCGTCCATGCGCTCTAGGAGAGTCTGTCCCGGGTGCGGCCCCGGCGCCACGTCGCGCGCGGCGAGGTCGGTGAGGGCGTCGATCGCCGCATCGCGCACGGAGGGGGTGGCGGATGCCAGTGGGTCGATGAGGAGGGGGACGAGGGCGGGCAGGCGGGGGCGGAAGAGGTGAGGGTCGTTCTGCACCGCCGCGCGCAGCGCTGTCAGGCCGTCCGTGGAGGTCTGCGGGAGGGGAGGGGGGGGGGGTCAGAGGTGAGCGAGGGGGCGGGGGCGGTGGTCCGGCCATCGCAGTTGCTGGGATGTGTAGAGCCGTGCAGTGCGGCGTGCCGGGCGCCGGCAGCGCAGTGCGGCGGGACTGCGGTCCAGCGCGGCTCGCCTTCGCGTTGTTATCGGAGAGGCAAAGCCGCACGACATCGATGAGGTCCGACGCCTGCGCTGCGTCCAGGGGGCACGACTCCACGTGCGCGATGAGCTCCGATAGGGCCGCCAGACGATCCTTGATCGATCCCCGGCAGCTTTCGACGATCACGTCCCACGAAGCCATGGCGGGCGGCTCGCTAGCGGGCTCTGCGCGGGGAGGGCAGCGATGTGAAGGGGAGGGGGCGCGTGGGACGGCGGAGCAGCTCGGGAATGTACAGCACTGAGGATATGAGGTAGAGCGGGACGCGGCCAGGCGGACAGCGGGCGCTTGCGAGTGCGGGCAACCCGCGTTCCGGACGCAGCGTTGATGATGCCCTGCGCCTCTCATCGCGCCAGCGATGGGCCGAGCTGCCAGCCAGTTGGCTCGAATATCGCCCGCGTCACCGTGCGCCACCGTGAGATTTATTCGCCGGCAAAGAGTCCTGCCCCGCAGCGCGCAACACACCTTGAGCCCCCTCCGCTCCTATCACGCCGTATCCCTGGCGCTCTCACTCACGCACAGCCTGCCATGACATGACAGGATGTGAGAGCGCCTGTAAGCAACCCTGCCGGGCGACTGGACCAGCTCGGCCGTTCAAATGTCTCGAAAAGGCCGTCAGTGAGCGCAGCCACGAATGCCCGCGCGCCTCTGAAAACATGCCATTGAATGTGCGCAATCAAGCCCCTGCGCTTGATTTCTCCTTTCCGGCCTGCCAGTGCCAAGCAGTTTTAGTGGATCGTGTGGAGCTCTTCGCTCGAGAACCACCGCGAGAGCGTCTGCTTGGACCCGGCCGTATCCAGCCCGCGATTCGCAGGCTCTCTGGGTCGGGACCAGTTCGCCGGAGCTCAACATCTCGGTCCTGAGCTTCTCCGAGGGAGCGCCGGCAGCGCCAGCCTATCCGCGATCGGGGGTTGGGCTCGACGCAAGCTAGGTGAGCGATCCCGCCCCCGGCACCGGCAGCCCACAGGTGACGCACATGCTTGTTCGAACGAAGGCCCGGGTGACCGCGTGGGTCCTCTGAGCAACTGAGTCAAGCGTCGACTGTGTCTCGGCTTTCATTTGCAAGCGCTGGGGATGCGCGCCGTGCCTCAGGCGACGCCGCTTGCGCGCAGAGGGCCCGGCACTTGTCCGACTTTTTGGCCCTGACCCTGCGTCGCCGGGCGTGAAGCGGTCGCATCCGGCGCCGGCCCGCGAAGCACAATATTTATGCCCTCCTGTTGCGCAGACGCTAGAGGGCGCGGTCCACCCGGGCGGCGCGAGAGAAGCGAGTTGGCGCGATGGGGCTCCTGGGTTTGCTTCGCATGCTCAAGAAGAGCGACACCGAGGCCAGGCGAGGGGCCGCGAATCGCG